>CM029122.1:20297074-20709574 GCA_016859345.1 Istiophorus platypterus
TGACCTACAGTGCTGTTGGACACAGGTGGGGCAGAATGGTAAAATTACTGCATCAGAGAACGAATATTTTGTCAGCAAAGAGATATAGGATATAACCCTTTTATGTTAATTTAATAGTTAAGGAATAAAAAAAAAATATATCATTGTTTTGCTATGTTAAACACAAAAGCACAACTACGAACAGATCAAATAATCCATCACACAAAACATCCATTACGTGTAAGGTACATAGTTGGCATTATTCTGAGCTCTACTTTTGTTTTCAGTGTGAACTGGTTTAGAGTGAAATACTGAGTACAACTTGACTTTATTTTGTTCTGTGTTGCTAAGAACTTCTTTCCCAACCAGTTTATAGAAAGAAAAATGTGCATTACAAAAAATTTCACGGGTTTTGTGACCTCAGCTGGGACCAATCAAAGACAGTGTAGTATCTAGCAGTGTTTTAAAGACAAAAACAATGACAGTGAAGCTTCAAAGTAAACTCATGATTTCTCGAAGTACCAAGGTCATGTAAGAATTTCAAGTGATTTCAGCCAAGTGCCAAGATAGTATCCTATTTAAATTTGACTTCTGTCCAACTGAATTGCTTTTGCGTTGGCTTTTGTAAGGAAGCATTTTCTTGCAAGGCAGCATTTTCTTGCTTGATCAGCTGGGGGTCAGCGTACTACAATACTTGCTTTAAAAACTACATATAAGTGCTTTGGTTCAAATCCCAAGAATTTTACCTGGCGGAGATGGTGTTACGTGTGTGAGCGAGGTGGGGGAGGGCTGGGGTGAGAGCAGCTCCCCCATCTGCAGAGAGAAGAGGGGTGACCTTAGCAGGGGGGTCAAGGTCGAGCAGGCCGTTAGTAAAGACACCAGGAGGCTGCATTAGGAGGGTATGAGGGAGAAGGAAGGAGGTCAGTCTCTACATAGCCTCTACATCAGGTAAAGTGTAAAGCAACTATGCAAGTGTATATGGAAAAAACCCGAGATCTGCATCACCGGTTTCAGGACAATGGAACCAAATCAAAATAAAATAAATTCACATCACAACTTTCTAAAATATTTCTCAAAGAACCTGTGGAAAGAAAGGAACAAGTAGACATAAAAGCCAGATAAACAGGAAAAAAGCTGAGTAAGAGAAAGATGGATGAAAAGAGATTGACTACTCACAGCAGTTGTTGGAATGATCCAGCGGGGTGTGATGAGAGGTTTGGGCTGCTGCACTGTTGGTAGCTGGAAGACAGCCAGAAAAATATTGTTACACTTTATTGACCATACTAATTTGTATGGGGGCATTCATATTGTTTGACCCCAGATCAAAGGGGTTAAAACTGTTGCAGACTTACTGGAGGAGTTGGATCAGTGAAGTCAATCAGGTTGTCAGATGGTGAGGCCGTGTTCTGCAGGTCAACTTCGTCTCCTTTAACCTGGAGTACACACAAACACTCTTCAGCACTACATACAAACGACGACGAAACCCATGAAAATCCTGTATAAGATAATCAATTCACATCAGGCTCAACATGAGAGAAACATCTTTGTTAGACAGAAACTCCCTCAGGTTAAAGAGCTGTCGCAGTGAGACAGTTGAGCTGTTTGAACAGTTTGCACGTTTCCTCCATGACTCACATCAGGTAGGTACAAAAGGATGGACATGGAAAATGTACCTGTACTGTCATAATGTATAATACAGTTAATTTCAAGACTTGCTTTATAAGGTATGGAAAAATCCGTTAGAACAATATTTATGCTCAAGCCTTCAAATAATAGTTAAAACTCACATGTGTAAAAGCAACCATGGTAACAAATTTAAATGCACCACAATAGTTTATTTAACTGTTAATAATCATGTTACCTTTGGTGCCATGCCTTCACTGGCAGATTCAGAGGGCATCTTGGGAAAAGAGGGATTTAAATCTTCTGCTAACCTCTCAGCACTGATGAATGGAAGCAGAGAAAAAATGAGCCAAGGTTAGGGAATTTCAGCTTTCTGTTCTACATTATAGAGAATTCCTGATAGAAACACTGACCTAAATGTATTTCGAATATGTTCCATTCATCCCTAAATTACCTGAACAATCACAGAGCCCAACATAATGTTTCCAATTTACTTGTTTTGCCTGACCAACAGCTCAAAACTCAAAGGTATTTTTACAATAGAAATGAAAAAAATCTGCAAATTTGATAAGCTGCAACCAGAAATGTTGGGTATAAATGCCTTACAAGATCAAAATTGTTGTTGATTAATAGTGATCTTTTTTATTTCGGCAAAACATGAGTCTGGATTCTCCAAACTTTAGGGGAAAAAAAAAACCCAAAAAACCCAGCCTGAATTGTAGAAGCATTTACTGCCTCAATGAGCCCGGAGCCATACGGCCTTTGTCAATTGTCTGGTCAAGCGTCTGCCTGTGTCTGTATTTTTATGTCATCCTACTGTAAACCCTTCTTGAGCAGAGACACCAGCAGTATCCAGGCAGAACTAAAGTCATGTGACTCAGCACACAGCCTCACATACACCAACACACACATTACTCAAATATGCCAACAGATGTCAGAAAAGACTACAAAGAGCAAACGACACCTTTGTCTCTGATTATTGTGAAATCTGTAGATGTTTTATGTTCTGTTTAGGTGAATGCAGGGCTATCTAATTATCTATGAGATAAAATTATACAGCGAGGTCGATGCCACTGAAAAAGAAGTAGATGGATACTGTAGCCTGAGCACTCCCCATTTTTTACTCTCTAAACTCCATCTTTAAACCATTATTTAAAACTACATTTTCCTCCTTTATTCATTTCTTTTCAAGATCTAAATGGCTGAAACCTTTTCTTTCTTCCTTGTCTAAAAGCTTAAATAGGTTAAGTGAATATAATCAATAGCCAAGGTGCGTTTAAAGTCAGAAGTACAGTGAATTACCATTGGTGTACTACATCCTAATCAGGTCAGTAGAGTAATTAATCCATGCCAAAACTTCTATACATCTTATGACAATAAACTAAAATAAAATATTGGTGATGATTTTCATTAAATGTATAATTTGACTTAAAGTTAGATAAAAGAGAGGAAAAAACAGATAAAATGTATATGTCTGAGTCCTGTCAGGGGATTTAGAAATCTGCAGCTTGTGTTAATGTTTTCCTCCTCCACTATTCTGTTCTCCCTGTTTCTCTGTCCCATGATATCTGTAAATACATACACTGAGAAAAATGAATAAATACAGAATTTACCTCGGAAATGTTATGGTATGCAGTGTGCACATAAATAATTAAAATTGGACAACAAAGTATTTAGTAAACACAAGCACACACTGACCTGGCCTCTACTGATGAGACCAATGCAGCTGGCTTCAGCAGGTCCCAGGAGTCCTGGATGTCTGGGTGACTGCTTACAGTAAGAGACGAGTTACTGCCCATTCGCCCAGTACGCACCCTCAACCTGGCAAAAGACAGCACACATTTTGGTCTTGACACTTAATGCCTACAAAATGTACATGCTTGCATGAAAAGAACTGTCTGATTCCCTGAGAGAAAACATGACTCAAAGGATGAGGTCAAAGCAATCTTATTATACATAGTCAAATCTCTGCATATAGTATAGTATGTATTATATTATCTTGCTTTACGATTTATCAGTTTTGTAAAGAATTTATTTTTATCCAAGGTTTATGATAAGTTTATTAATCTCTAAACAAAAGAGATTCAGTAAATCCCTTTGTCTCTTTAAACCATATTTCGAGGCTATGCAAAACAGTAATTTTGACTAAAATTGTGACCAACAGAATTTACCAAATCCAATTGTGGCTTATTCTCAAGTTTGACCCATTTCTGGCCTCTGGTACAAGACAAAGCCAGAGACTTGCTTCTCTGTATGATCTTGCTTATAGGGATGAGCAGGTGATGTGATAGTATGAGCTATGCTAATATTTCTCATGAATATTCACAAGGTTAATCAACTCTACCAGAATGTGATTTGTAATTGGTTGAGACAATGCAATGACAGTTGGTATGACTCATGAAGATGAAGGACGAGGAGGGAAAAGGCCCAGTTTCAACACAGTGAAGCACAAGCCACATTGGCTTTTCTCCTTTTCTCTGTTTGCTCCATACTGATTGTGTGTTGTACGAACGTTAAAGAAGAGAATTTCTTTAAAATAAAAAAAAATTATAAAATAGGTTCATTCCTTAAAAAATATAAATATTTCGCACGGTTAAATAAAATTTACAGAGCCTTAGAGGAAACCATTTCTTTTGATCTCTAGCACTCATTTCACTCACTCAGGTCCAATTTAAGAAAATTTTGTTTATTATAATTATGTAACTAAAGGTTAGTGAACTTTGAAAAATGAGAGATTGAGTGTGTGTTCATACCTTGCAGAAGCTTCCTGTAAATTACAGTTTTTATCTCCAACCATTATGACATGTTCCTCTAAAGACCCCTACATAAACAGAGAGAGATGCGTGGATAAGAAGACAGACAGAGGGATGTGTTGGGAATGTCGGACCTATACAGACATGCATCTCCAGTCAACTTAGTAGCATTACAAGTTCACAGCTATGACAAGTTCCACATCTCTGATGTACTCTAGCTGTGACGATTTAATTCTGCTGCAACACAGTGTTAAGATAATATCAAACAGATGCCATATAATAGGGGCGAAAAGGTTTAAAAGCCCTGGATAAGATCTTATTAAATTCCATACATTCTAGTAAAGGAGGACGCTCTGGCAAAATGCACTACAGTTTGATATACATAAAAATTGTCAAATATCAATATCCTGAGTAAATTCCAATAGTGTTGATGGGGCTTTTATACTCATACATTGTTCAAATTAGAAACACTAAACAATACTCTGAATCTATATTGTTAAGCACTGCAAAGTAAAGATGCTTTTATAATTATCATGTAAAGACTAAAATACTGTAACTGTATTAGGGTGACTCTCTTTCTCCTCCTCTCTCTTTTTGTCTGTTCCTCACCTTAAGGGCAGCGGCCTCAGCTTGTGCCTTGAGAATGTTGCTCTTTAGATCCTCTGGGTTTCGCAGTGGAGTGACAACTGGGCTACTGCCTGTACTGCTCAGACCACACTTCTCTGTGAGCTTCACCACATCCTCCTTTTGGAGCAGGGTCAGATGGGGCACACATATTCCATAAAAAAACAAACAAACAAAAAAACAAACAAAAAACAATAAATAAATAAATTCAGTAAAATCAATTTTGAAAAGGCATGCCAGAACCCAGAAATACCCCCACATAATCAGTTTTTGTTTAAATACTAATTTTTCTTCATCCATAAAGTAACAAAAGGCTTCACTTGTGTTGGTTTCAAGTAAAAATACTATATAAACACACACCAACCTGATTGTTCATGGCCATATTGACATTGATGTTGTTTTTTGGAGCAGCAAGAAGTGGACTGCTCTCCAACTCCAGCTGCTTCAAACGAGCTGCTGCTTCTGAGGACGCACACAGATAAATTTAAATGCACAGATATTTTAAATGCACAGATATACCAACATCACTGTAATATTTCAGTGCATGTAAAAAAAAAAAAACCTTACATATTTACCTTCATTATTAGGATGAAATTACAAGTGATATTTATTATTACCCTCTTTCAGTACACTTCTCAAGAAGTTCTCTTTTGTTTAATTATTAACAACTTGAACAACATAGTAAGCTCTGGGGTTTGTTAATAACTGACTCAATGGAAGTCTGGTGTTTGGACATATGTTTGGACCAATGTGTTAGTTATAATGTAAGATAAGATGTCAGTAAGGCTGGAGTGAGTCTAATTGGTGATGCCTGTGTCTGACAGTATGACACACTGCCACAGGACTACAGGAAGACTGGCCTCTAAAACAAGACTTTTAACGTTTTATAATTTCTTAACCTAATTTTCCCACATTTCACAGTGATTCCACTTCGTGGGAGGTTTTTTCATAGCCTCACCGGTAAGGCTGAGCGGATCTTCTGCTGTGACACTGGCAGTGGCATAGGCATTGCCTAGTCCGGCCTCCTCTGTAGCGGTGACTGTTGGAACTACAGCAGCCCTGAGGACATCATCAATGCATGTCTCCATCAGGTCAGCAACCACTGGCACACTACAGATGCAACAAGGGAACAGAGGAAGATATAATTAAGCAGTAGCTCAAGATAGGGTTTTAACAACAACTGCGTTTAAATATTAACACACACAACAGTAGAATTCAGGATTATAGAGCTGTATACCTTACCTGCAGCATTCACTAGACATGAATGGACTCAGCAAAGATGGCATAACTGGCCCATGATGATATATCAGAAGACATTTTAGAATAATACTAATTTTCCATAAACAAAAACAAAATTAGAATAAAACAAATTAAACCAACCAATATTTTAAAATATATTTGAAAAAGATCTGTTGCTTATGCAAAGTAATAAGTATGTCTGACATAACTCATAGATAAAGCAGTAGTTTTATAGATGCACAATTTAGCCCATAGTAATACGTCGGCAGCAATAACTCTTTGGGAAATAATGTTGTGTAATATTCTTAGAAATTGAAGCTTCAGGAAGTAAACATTTGATACATGGTTTTTGACAGAAGGTCTTCCAGCAGTCAAGTTATTACCTTTTTTACTATAGCCTGGAGACACAGTGAAACACAAGTAGTATACAGTATATTACTATATACTGCCTGGAGAGAACAGGGGCTGAGGCATCAGACATACAAATATGTGAAGAAAAGTGCAATGCTTTGCCATAGGACTCACAAATGAAATGTGTATAAACATTTCCACATGTTAAGTAATCCATAATGGAAACAAAAATGTATCAAGCCCATACGTTGGCAATATACACAAACATAAGGCAAAAAAAGAAATAAAGAACAGACACACCTATCAAGGACGCATGGTCTTCTCCCAAGCAAACACTAAATAGTAATTAGGTACTCGGTTCAGCGAGCAATTCACTACTCCCACGATGATTTTCAGTCTATACCAGCTACACTACCTGCTTCCTCCCCTTCAAGTGGTGAAGAGTACTGCTCTTTCATCATTTTTTTATAGAGGGTCTGAATGTATTTAACAGGCAATCAAAAAAAAGGACAAGCTATAAAAGAAAAAAGAAGAAAAGAAAGAAAGACCAAATGTGTAGTCGACAGTTTCCATAAAGAGATCTCCAATGGAAATTTTCTCAAACTATCTAGCGATATAAAGCATGAACTTAGCAGCAAATATTTTTAAATCCTAACAGTAACCTGAGGTATAGATTTCCTTTGTTACTGTTCTTCATAGTAAATTGCAACTATTTATCATCCCACTTGCTTGCGGCTAGCATTTTTAAATTCAATTCTGTGTATGTAAAAGCTGAGGTACAACAGCAAAAGATGAAACAAGATATCAGTAAATTATAATAAACATACTTAACAGGAGCCCAAAAACCAGGTAATGCTTCTACAACAGTCAAGCAGCAAAAGGGATCAAACACACATTAAAGAGGCTATTTAAACTACATACTTTTCTGTGTCAAGAGTAATCATGACTTTATTCTCTGAAATGATTTAACACATACTGGTTAGAAAGATTTACATCTTTTGATCACAGTTATAAAGAAAAACTAGTCTGAAATCATCACAATTGGGTGGGTTGTGCAAGAAACATTTGTACAGTGGTGTAGCTGAAATGTAGGTAAGCATTCAGTGGGTGTCATCTTCACACCGCTCTTTATATTTATCAACCAACACCACCATTACCATGATGTATGGGTCATTTCATACAATTCCTCTCATCTGTGCTTTCATCACTGCAGTTGTGTTCGTAAAACAAACAGTTACAGTTTAGTACAAAACGGATGCACCATTTACATTCAATTTTGATTCGGTTTTGAATATTTCAATGGAATTATGCTTGTTTGATTTCTTCCCAGAGGCTAGATAAGAAAGACAGTCCAGCATATGTTTAGCATTGGAAGCAGAGACAAACAGTTAACTTCCAACAGAAGATAAGTTTTATTTTCATATATATATATATATATATATATATATATAAAAAAATATAAATATAAATATAAATATAAAGCTAGTCTAACGACAAATGTCTCTAAAAATGAGCAAAGATATCAACCATCTTATCCAGCCTTGTTTTAAAACCGAGCAAAAGATCCATGAAATGTGCAGAAAAAATTAAATATAAAAGAGAAAATCATTGTTTTCTTATATAAAAATCATTTGATGAAAGTCAAACTTGATTATTATAGCAAGGTGTTATATTCAAGAGTTTGAAGTACTTAGAAAAAACATCAAGTTAATTTTTGAGAGACTGAAAAAGAAGCAGAGAAAAACTCGCTAAAAATCTCCAGGAACTATGTGGCCTATTGTTTTCTTGCACCGTCAAGAGTGGACTTAAGTTCCCAGCATCACACTAATACCATCTCATCTTGGACAGCCAGTCTGAAGATCAAAGGGAGATAAGGAGGAAGGAGAGAAGGGAAGGAAGTATTGAAGGTTAGAAAAGGTAGAAAAGGGGAGATAAATTAGGGTGAAAGGAGCAAAGGGAGATTGACTAGAATTGCCACTGGTGCAAGGATCAAGGAAAAGTGGCAGGAGATTTAGAGATGGATTGAAACACAAGAGAGCAGAATCATGTGTGATTGCAAGTGTGGAGAAGTGTCAGTCTGTGACGAGTGTGAATATTTCAGTTGCTAAGGCATTGGTGCATTCACACCAAGTGTGTTCTTCAATGTGATACAGTCACTATCCACATATATCAGAAGTTTTTTCATGGGCAAGTCACTGCTGAGCCATTTCCATTTATTAGAGTGCTGTCCGATTCATGTCAGTACAGATGGTGAGACCGCTGTCAGTTGGTTGAATCTGTCCAAATCCATGTGGGGAGTTTTGATGAGACATGAGCAGGGAGGATGGAGGGAAGAGGATACCTGAGGAGAACAGGATGGAGTAAAAAGGGAGGAAAGGGAAGAGGACAAACAGGAGGGGGATTTAGGAAACACGGACTGAGTGAGAATGGAGTTAAACCGAAAGCAAGACTGGGGGTGGGGGCATCCAGTGAAAACAGCAAAGAGAAGAAGTAGGTTATATGACAATGAATGAGAGGGGGAGAAAGATACTACAGAAACACAGCTTGTTTAACATAGGACTATACAAATATAGGGAAAGGAGGGAGGAGCAGAAGGCAGCAGAAGTGAATCTGAGGCAGAAGGAAGATGAGAACATTAGTAAGGACAAAGATGAATTCTAGAAAGGGAAATCGTGCTGATGGTAATGCCAAAAATGTTTTTAGTGGACGTGAAACAACATGAATAAATAAGGCACTCACTGTTGTGATAAGCTCAGCAGCGTCAGAATGCTGAATTAGCAAAACAACTCATTCTACATTGCTTCTGCTACACTGTACAGTAGTGTGCAGTTAAGTGTATGTTGATAAGTGTTGTGACATGAACACTTGGGCTCAGTGAAGTTGACTGAATGTCCCTGGAGCATCAGTGACCTGGCTTTGCACCTCTGATGGCTGAGGTTTGATGGCTTATGTAAAATTGATGTTTATATATTCAGTTCTGGAGGCCCCATAACGGAAGCTTTTATTCATTATGACAGCTCTACTGGGAGTGCAAAAGACTGGGGAGCATAAAGTTTTCTCATTACCAATATTAAACAGTGACTGACTTGATGGTCTTTGACTAAATGGTAAGCAGATGGACAAGCCATAGAGTAGAGATTATTTTTTAAGTAGTTCCAAAGTCACTTAAAGATTTATCTTCTCTCACTGATTATACTGTTACAGAGAAGTGGAGTAAGAGTGGAGGCAAGATTAAGAGAGACAGAAACAGATAAAGACACAGCACTATATGACAGCATACACAGAGGCAGAAGACAGCTGTAAAGCATATTAACATAAATAGGAAAAAAATACAAAAAGTAGAAAATATGACATTTTTTTAGTTACTCAAAGAGAATATTTACAAATTTCCAATTATAATTGTTTGTTTACTATTTGTGAAAAATTTTAATAAGGAGCTGTTTAATACTACTGCATACATCTAAATATAAAAAAAACGATAATCTTTTAACAATTAAAGGTTTATTAGTGCCACTTGATTCAAAAATGCAATTTACTTTTAAAAAACTCATATCACTGACTTGGACTTTTAAATAGTAAGTGACTGACTGTATATACTGTACATATATACAATTTAGATCATGTCGTCAGCTTTAAGGCATCATATCGGAAATGTTTATCTCTTTTGTGTTAGGGAAAGTTAGATAATGACTGACAGAAAGAGAGATAGGTGACAGTGGTTGCTACTGTTATGAGAACAGCTGAGGGTTATAGTGCTCCATGCAAAATCAACAGTGAAATTGTACTAAAGCAAGGGAGAAACGGAAGTATTAGGGATATAGCAATCTCTCTTTCAAAGCATCCTCCTCATGTCCACAGAGTCCCCTATAAACAGTTTCCATGGGTTGATGGTATAAATAATACACCACAACTTGTAGTACTTGTGTAAATGTTCAAGAATTTTAGAAGGCTTGACATGACAGCCTCAAGAACAAGGATCACATTCAAACAGCAATGTGGGCCTATACATTTTATGTCTTCTAAAAACAGGTGTTTAATCTTGCTCAGTTACACTCATTACCTCACACTGAATGGGAAGTTAAAATCAAGAGCCCTGCTGTACAGCACAAAATGAATAGAGTGCATATTAAAAGGACACCGTGGGGGACAAAATACACCAAGAAAAGCTATAGAAATATTTTCTTATGTATGTTCAGCTTTTAAGATTTACCATTTACCCTCTGAGCAAGAAAGTCTAAAGAGGAGAACACAAAATAATTAGTATGACAGATCATCACAATGTCTATGTACTGGCCTTATCCAAGATCATCATCCTGATTTTAAGGGTACTAAAAAAAAAAAATATATATAAAATAAAAAATAATATATATATATATATATATATATATATATATATATATATATTGAAAAAAATGGCCCCACTTTTACAGAAATGATGAGCAATCCTCTTATTACAGGTGACCAGATATTTACTTTACTAGAAATAGGGTCAGCCTGAGCTGTAAATCTGAATGAAGAGACCAGAGTAGCCTATTCATAAAATAAGAATTCTTACTTTATGCTGGAATGAAAAACTGAGGCAAGTAATGTTATGTTTTGTCTTACCACTAAGACCATATCATCTCTAATATATTAGCAATAAGCTGATTGGCAAACAAACTTCCTCTCATCCTCAAATGTTGTTATAATGTCTTGGAAGCCATTTTACAGTTCAGAGGAAAAAAATTAATGTTTAAAGAGGAGCAGGTGGTTCACTGGATGCACAGCATGACATCAGATGACTGAAAGGAGAGAGACAACCCTACTGAACAGAACCAAAGCTGAAATCATGCCAATTCACCGATTCATGAGGCTAAACACAAGATCCCCGCAAAATCATCACATCATTTCCTGTACCGATTAGGTTGGAATTTCATGCTGATCAAAAGTGGACAAACAGAGAATCACAGGAAACTATCAAACTGCAAGAGAGCCCTTTTCCGAAGCCCAAATCATAAAGCCCGTCACTGCACAGCATTTGATTGGTTACAGCCAGAGCAATGGCAAGATTCAGTCTTTGGTCATACCTACCTGGCCTGTCTCCAGACAAATAGTCCTCAGTACATGTTAATACTGGAACACATAGGGGAACATTAAAGGTTTATAACTGAGGAGGTTGCATTCATATTTGTATGCATATGTCCTTTTTTTTTTTAAATCTCTCTCTCTCACACACACACACACACACACACACACACTTCACATCACACATTAAAATGGGATGTGAAAAAACAGATTTAATCTAGACAAGAAAACCACATGCAAAAAAAACACAAAACAAAACAAAACACATAGTATATTTACACACAGCTGAGAGTCAGCAACTCTGACTGACGATAATGAAAATAATAAGAAAAATTTAGCAGAACATAGACAACAATGTCATACAAACTTGCAAAAGAGAGCAGGAACCTGAAAATAGGGAATCTGAACAGCTAAGCATAGAAGGGACATCCAGGCACAAATACAAAAAAATGAATATACTCTTTCACACTGGCTCCCTAATTCTTCTGCCCTGCCCTCCTTGTCACAACAAGACAGGGTCAGTGAATAGGCCATGTTACACCACTCACATGGCATCACACCATGAAAAACACACCTACAGTAGCTATCTACCCACTTCTTTCAGCACCCAACAGAGCTCAGTTGGCCCATGCCAACCGAACCCAACCTAACCTGGTCCTGTTTCCCTCACTGGTATTGTAAGCTGCCATTGGCATATTAAATAAGAATTTCAGTGTAACTTAAAAATTTTGATTTATCAATTTTCTGAACTGCTTATTTTCTTCAGAGTTGCAAGGGACTGTAGAGTGCATTTTAACCAATAAAAAAAAAAAATAAAAATAAAGAACTGATTTTGGACCTGGCAGGACACAAAAACAAGGAACAAACCTTCTTTTTTCTCCCCCAGGACTCCTGGGCAGTGCCTCAATTTCCATCGGTCCACAGGCGGAAGGAGCTGCTGGGGTGACCACAGGCACACCTGACCAGGCACCTCTACTTGGAGAAACCTGAAGGGGTAGAGAAAGACAGGATATATATAAAACAGAGCAAAAAAGTTAGGGAGTAGCCATGGTAGAAGGACAAGATTGGGATAAAATGAATAGACTAAGAAAACAAATAAAGAAGACAGATAAATAATTGAAGTTGAAATCTTCCCATCAGTAAGCCTTACTTTTATTTTAAGAGTTTTGTCAAAGCACTCATATTCTCGGCTGTTATACATTAGCCTGTATCTGGTCATACAAATGAATTCATTCTCTATGTGCTGTCTCTCAGAGTTTAAAACCTGCCTGAGTCCCTTGCGCTGCTCTCTTGTGTTTCTCAATATAATGGAGGATGGATTAAAAAAAACAAAGCAGTTTGCTCCTCACCTTGTTGTCTTTGCTGGAGCTGACTCCATTGCCTGAAGAGAGAACTCTGAGCAAAGAAAGAAATTAAGATTTTATTCAAAAACCTAACAGCCCACCACCTAAACACTGTTCTTGAGACAACATGGAAAACTGGCTCAATTATTTATTGTTTGAATCCCCACACACTCATGAACCACATTTTGGGGCAATGCACATGCACAATTTCGATAACTTTATTGTAATACTTTTTGCATAATGCTCTTTTGATTTAGTCTTCCAGGTTATACATAAGCCAAACAGCAAATCCCCATCCTTATTTAAGACTGCATTGCTATATCCTTCGTCAGGACAAAAGTTTGGTTGCTTCAAAAGTACTGGCTTCATCAAGAGCGTAGTTCTGTCCAATTAGGTGAGATGAAAGTCACAGGAATGTTTATCATCACAATACTTTGAGTCAGCTGGTCCCATGATAGCTTAAAACTACCACTGACATCATGTCTTTAGCCCACACACATATTTCTCTAACAAAAGGCTACCTCTGTAACATGATTATAGCTGAACCGTGTGGTGAAACTGAATGGATAGAGAGGGAGGGAGGGAGGGAGGGAGAGGGAGAGAGGGAGAGAGAGAGAGAGAGAGAAAGAGAGAGAGAAAGAGAGACTGTAGACAGCAGCACTGTAGAGAAATGTACATGATATATATCAATTTCTAGTGCAAGCCCCCCATGGTTGTTCTTAATCATAAATGAGAAAATGCAATACAGGACTACATAGCAGCTGTGTTAACACAATATATAAATAAAATACATATCAACTAAGGTGGATGTGGTAACCATTAAATCAATGCTGTAGAACATGGATAGGGGAAATAAAGTAATGTAAACAGGCAAGGGCATAATAATATGATTTAAACTTCAATGTACTCACTCCTGTGGATTGAATGGTCCTGAAAAAACACAAAGAACAGACAGTGTTTTAATAAGCTTTTCATTTTAGTGTATATCTGTACGAATGTTTTTCAAAGAATGCATGGATGTCTTCATGATTACATCACGTTTGACATTTCTATTTCTGAATGTAAGGGTAGTGTGACAGCGTGTGTATACATGTTCGACGTATACATGTGCTTGCATATGTCTATGCTCAGTAAATTCCCTTGTACTGTGCAGGTGTGTGACTATATGAGTGTTGTCCTCACCTCTGTTCTGCATGGTTCTTCTTGAGTAACGTCGACTGGGCCTTCTCTCAAAGGAGGCTGATCGCCTTGCTTTATTGGCCTTGGTTGTCTGATACTCTGTCTTTCCACTTGTAGACACACAGACAAAAACTTAATTTACACTTAATTTAAACAAGACTTCTATTTGTTCCCATACTGTACATTATGGTAACCTTGACCAGTGCAGGTCAAATCACTAAACACGAATGACAACTTTAAAAAAAAAAAAAATTAAAAATTAAAAATAAAAAAAAATAAAAAAAAAATATATATAAATATATATATATATATATATATATATATATATATATATATATATATTTATTTATTTATTTATATATATTTATTTTTTTTTTTTTGATAAATCTTATTGTCTCAAAAACTACAGGCACAGCAATGACCCCTGCTGAACTCTGGACCCACCCAGGCGATAACCTTCTATTAACAACAAACCCTGTAACCTCTGTGTTAGACCAACATTACTGCCAATGCTTATTCAACTGGGTAATGTTTAAACACACAAAGAGGGGAACTAGCTGCCTACTGCAGTATGTTGACACTGAGTGCCTGGTTTGAACCACTACAAGGATCTGTGTGTACACGTGGGGGTTTTTTTATGTACAGAGGAATGATACTGTATGTACCACTAGGATTACCTCTGTTAGTATGTTCAAACACACAGTACGGAAACAAACATGGCTGTTCAGATTTGTGTAACCTTACTGATCAGAAATTTCCCATCCTCTTTTAACCAAGCCATTTTTACACTTGGGAAGACTAGAAATTAGACTTGCCACCAAGTGATGATTTAGGTGTGCTCTATTAACCGAGCTATAGCCCTTTGATCTGCCAGGACATCCATCTATTACCTGTATCTGAAGCGTGATCCCATGCGTATGAATCCAGAGCGTGCAGAGTTCTTCTGTACTGGCCCTCTTAGCCTAAAGAAAGCATGGTGCTCCACAGCACACTTCCAGAGGTGCTTACAAGCCTTGGGATGGTCCATCCTGAAGACAAAGGTATGCTCCTGCTCTTTACCCTGAGAAGGATTGGCAGGGGTTAGATTTGGGTGAAACAGAAGAGGATGAGGTCTCAGTAGAATAACATGAAAGCATCTAATGTGAGCATCTCCAGTTGGAACAGACCTGGCACACTGCTGTAGGATTCTGTAAAACTTAAGCTATAGCAAAAATAAACTTAAGAATAATTTGAAACTACTTCAGTCCTTGCCAGTTAATTTTCCATAAAACAAAGCTCATGTGTTACTTCTTACTCGAGGAAGGAGGCTCATATGTGAAGAATGAATGGCTGCATTACAGCCGCTGCCTCATTAATCTGATTTCTCGTTGCAGCCTAGATGAAAGCCTGCCTGACACCACAGCCAGTTACAAAACTTGCATTGCAGACAAACCAAGATTAATTCAAAATACCGTTTACTCCTGCCCTCAAATTTATTCAACATCCTTTTAAAATTCTTGCATGTGTGATCTAATGCAGTTCTGTATCAGCTGAGGAAACATATGAATAAAAACTGGCACATTTAAAACTCCCAATGCCTGGTTATAGTCAGCATTGACTGCAACAAGCTGAGTTTTCTGTGGCAGTGATGTACATAAAAGAGTAAAAATATCTCAATGAAGCACCTCTTAATCTCAGCAAGCATGACTCCCTCCAGGCCAAAACTCTGTTCAAGTAAGACAATCTCTAACATGACAGGGCCACAAGTAGTTCTGCATTTTTTTAAGTAATTTTATTGTTCAACTGACAATGTAGCATGCGTTTTAGGCTGTCAGGCTGATCCCAGGTCTCCTCATGCCCTTTTAGATCCAATTAAAAATATTTCACAGACCTGAGTACAGTAAATTCTGTGGTGACAAGACTAGCACACAGTATACAACTGTTTAAGATGGAGTTGGGTGAGAACTGTGTGTGTTTGTGTGTAGGAGAATGGTGCATACCAGAAATACCAGAGGGGGCAGGCTTCTTTATTAACCTCACTCACAGACCTCCAGGATGGACATAAACAGTCTCTCCTTTTTCTCATATACACTAGCCTCTGGGTACTACAACACAAAATCTTGTTTCATTTTGATTTGAAACCGACCTCTTTCTATGCTCAGGCACTACTTCAAACAAAAGATTTCTCTTATAATTTCAGCTCTTTCATTATGAGCAAAGAAAGCTATGTATGATTGTACATTTTCTGAGGTGAATAAATTACTAAAAACTGATTTGCATGGTCTGCCTGAGTTTTAAAATATAGTAGCATTATAATCTGTTTAGGATATGTGATACTGTTGAGAAATGCAAAGTGATTTGTTGTTTTTTTGTGTTAGGTTTGTTTTTGTAACAAGGCAGATGACTTGGAGTCAGTTTAATTTTAAAGGTGTTGTAGTTTATATATCATTAACGTTTAATATTTTGCAATTCATAGAGGATGGAGGCTGAAGTCAGCTTGGATTCACTGTGGTACTGCAGTTTTAAGCACGCAATTTAAAAAAACTATGTTTAGATAAAGTTTTAAAAGAAGTTTACTCAGTTTAATAATTTTGCCTTGAAACTAACTATTGGAATCTATTGTGACCACCTTAGATCCAAACTGACTGCATCTGCCATCCTCTGCAGAGTGAATGGTCTTTAAAATTCATACACATGCCTACACTTTAATAAAATAGATCAGTGTTTATAATGCAAACCATTATTGACTGCAAAGTGGTTATACACTTGAATATGACATCACTTTTTATGGCCCTTATTGCAACAGGAACAATATGCTTCAAGTAAATCTATTATGAATATAAGGTACTTTACATAGGGAGCACCATTCTGCATTTTCAACATTTCACTGTAAAGCAAGTGTGTGTGCTCATGATCACCTGTTCATCATCCTCCACTACCACAAGTGTCAGTTTGCTCTTTCTGAAATCTAGGCGAGTGATCTTGGGCCTAAAAACAAACAGAGTAAATCCAACACACACACACACAAATGATTAAAACTTAAGGTTGTTTCTATGAAGCACTGAAGTACATATTTCAGTACTGTATTGGGTCATGGGCAAATATACCAGAAGAAGAGCCCGATCTTGGTTTGTCCTTCAAACACCAGAACTCCAGTGGGTGTCAAACCGAGACTGTATTCATTACCATCTCTTGCCTGCAGGGCAGACATGGATAGAAAGGCAGAAAAGAAAGAAATAAAGAAATAAAGAGACACAAGAGGAGACAGCATTATGAACCTATCATATAATTATGTTCTTTCGCACATTCCTCCAACTTTCAGTCTCTCAAGAAGGACACTTCCTGTTTTACATCTCAGCTATGCTATTTAACTCCAAGCATTGTATGTGCAACTAAACATAAGTGCAACGGGTAAATGGAAGTGTTAAAGAGTGTGTAAGTTACCTTGACCATATGCATATCCACCCCATACATTTCTAGCCATTTGGCTTTATTCAGGTAGTTAATCTCGGCTTGGGCTGGTGTCTGACCTCTGAATGAGAGGAGGGAAAAAAAAGGAGAGTAGACAAAAAAAAATGAAAAAGAAAAAAGAAAAAAAAAAGAGTCAACTAATTTCAACATTAATATTAAGATTAACTGACTAATGACTGACTATACATACAGTAGTTAATTGATAATGAATGCCTACCTGCAGTCCTTCCATGTGTTGTATATAGCCAGCTCCACGTCCTCCGTTTGGTTGGGGATGAAGCGAAATTCGGACACCAGGTCCAAACTATGTTCTAATGGGTCACAATCACCTAGCTCAGCTGAAAACACAAAGTCAAACGTACTTATCGTGTACTGCATTCGACTATACGGATGTATCTAATAAACTGGTAGTTCAGCCTACAGTTCAGCTGTAGAGTAGAGAAATTGGACAGAGACAATGAAGTCTTGGTTTTGATTACATTTTGTAATGTTTGAGTGAACAGGTGAAAGTAGGACTTGCTGAGAGCTCTTCACTGTTTAGCTAGTCCAGCTTTCAGCAAAGCCACAGGATATAGAAGAGAGAAAGGATAACTTTATCCTATTCCTGTTTCACTAAATGTCAGGTGACCAACAGCCTAATTCTGAAAAAAAAAAAAAAAAAAAAAAAAAAAAAACGGAAAATGAGACAAAAAGCTCAACTCAGGAAAAGACAGAAGACAGAAAGGGTACTGGATTAGGGGGCCTCAGAGGAGGATGGAGCACTAATGAGCTGGCATTTACCCCACAGTGACTGTGTGTGTGTGTGTGTGTGTGTGTGTGTTTCTCTCTCGCTCTCTCTCTCTCTCTCTAAGGGTTTAGGCACGCAATCCCATAAATGTCTCTAACTCAATCTTGGTTCCTGAAGCAGCAGTTTTTATGTGGCTCTTGAAGGTAAATGCTGAATTTAGCTCTATTTAAAAAATAGTAAATATAGGCAGTTTCAACATCTGATACTAGAGAAAGTCCAAACAATTTCTGCTCCGTTAGTGCATTCTTATATGCAATGCATTTAGAAATGTAAACATCAATAGCTATGTAATGGACACCAGGCTGTCCCTTTCTAAACTTCAAAATTCAAGTTCGATTAGCAAATAATGCCAGTACACAAAGGAGAACACCCCTGCTGATATTAGGAAATATTAGATAGTGAGGAAACTAAAGACACTATGGAATTGATAAAGCTGAGGGATAAGCTAGTACCAGTAATGTCATGAAAGAATTCCAATATCCCATGAAGAGTTTCAATTTTGGTCCATTTTTAAGGCACAAAGATAAGATTTTTTTTTTGAGTTCCTGCTTGTGGATTCATGTTTTTTAAAATGTATTTGCCCCTAAAGTGAGACGTTTTTTTTTTAAACAAAATATTTTAGTTATTGGTCACATTATCAATTTTCCACCCATTTTCTAATCTATGTAGCAGTGGCAATACACAGGAAGTGATACAACCCCCCCCCCCCAACAAAATCCTTCAACTTCTCCTGGGGGAATCTGTAAACTGTTGCTCCTCCTCTTTAAATCCCTCTACCTCAGCCAGCAGCTCCATGTTACAATGCCAGAGCCCATTCAAAATGAATAGCAGTCAATCGCTCTCCAAGCTTTTTATTCTGTAGGTTAGAACAGTCATTTAATGTAGAGGTGCAACGGCTCACTGCTAAAGTTCTTTTGAAAGTTTGAGTTTTTCCCACTTAATGAATTATGAGAAAACCCATTAGAGCCACAAGTGCCTGCAATCTCATTCTCCACCTCACCTAAAGCTACACCACTCCTTTTATTTGCAATCTTATTGTAGGAGAATGGTTTATGTGCCTCAGTGACCATGGCAGCAATGTTACCAGAGACATCACTCAAAGCAGATGGTGATTCACAATGACAGTCATGACTTGTTCAAAAAGATAAAGAAAAACTCCTATGGAGCAGAGACACAAGCTTCAACTCCTAAAGATGGACATCTGAGTGCATGGCTCTGTAATGTGAGTGCCTTTGTGAGACACAGCTCAGATGAGAAGTGGGGACATATTTCATGGGCTCACCAGCTACAAAGTAAGCATAGGGCTTTGGAGCAATGTCTATTGGGCACGTCAGAGGGTTTTAACAGATTTAAGACATGTGGACAAAAAGAAACTAGCCTTTACAAAAGGGACGTATTCGTTGCAGGTAGAAAAACAACTAGGCTTCTCAGTATACAAACATACCATGCTCCAACATAAAACTGACATAAGTTTGTTTGACTCAAACCACAGTAACTGGTGCTATATTTTTACTATTCAGGTGTTATGGGGGTCTGTGAAGTAAAGACAGCAAAAAATCTCAACTCTGACAACTGCACTGCAAAAAAAGACATTACACCTAAAATGGCAGCTGTTACAGAGGTGATACCAACTACCAAAACAGAGTTGGAGAGAATCCTGGATACCTGCTGTGCTTACCCTGTAGTGAGAAAGCAGCCAGCTCCACTGCTGTGTCAAATGGGCATTCTAGCCTGAAAATATAGATATGTAATAGTCAGTCACAACAAAAGTGTTGCCTTAGGCCACTAAAATTCCCCTCTGACCTTCACTTAGGCCTACTCATCTCTACCACTTCCTATTAGTGCAAACAATGCAAAAAAAAGTAAATTTCTTTAAAGCAAAAACTATCACTTATATTCCATGGCTATTGTCAATTCTGTTCTGTTCACCAACATGTAATCCTGTAAGCCCCTAAAGTAAAATTAATTTTTAAAGGGCTAGCAACTGATAAAGAAACACAATATATTGTGTCAGCTAAGTGATTTAGTGAAGTTAGTTGTGTGAAATAACAGGTTGAATAAGAGTAAGATGCAGTATTATATAAAAATGAATTTCAAGGGGGCAGTAAAATGTTGACATGGGCCAGCAATGAGTTTGACAAAAGTTTAATTGTTATTGTTTTTCAGCCTGTGATAAACTTATCTGTTCTTGAATGCTCTGTAATACACTCTGACAGACTCTGAACAATCAGACTGGATAACCACACAGAATGTGTTGAACAAACAAGTTACATGTACCCAGAAAAACAAATATAAAACATTTGGAAATTGCAATCTTGCTTGCTTTTGAGCTACAGCTTTTTATGATAAACAGAGAAAATTATTTTTCAGAGGTTTTCTTGTTGTGTGGACCTATTTGATATCATTTTTTTAAAAGTCACCTATAATTACAAATGCATACTACAGTAACTGCAACGGGCATGACTTAATTTGTGAACTGGTAAAATATGTTCCTGACATTGCACCGTCAGGTCTGCAAGCTGAATAACTGATATCCGTCAATCATAATTTAATGGATGTGATAATCATATTTCTGTCTCTCCCCCTCTCTCTAACTGAACATTTATTTGCTGTACCATGACATCTCAACAAGTTTTTTTCTGGTATACAGTAAAATGAGCTTCATTAGGTGAATAGTTAAAATACAGGATAAATTCTTACTTGCCACTGAGGATATCTTGCTTTAATTGTAGCACAAATAGGTATCTGTAAATAAAATAAAACAATATAGTTAAATATGGTGATGAAATGTTACTAAACTTGGTAGTTTTGTGGCATATGATACAAAAATCTGTGTCAAACAGGTGGGAAAAACACACTGAAAAAACAACCTACTTTTAGAGGTCTATCAAAAACACTGACTTTTGAAAGTTTATGAGATTAACATATTTTAGAAGTAAACAACAAAGCCAATCTACATATTTGTTTTTAAAATCTGTGTGTAAAAGAAAGTGAGTTATAGTAGAAATTAAGTGTTTGCGTCTTAACTCACCTAGTGAGCTCTTCGTGCAGGTTGTTTGGTTCTGAAGAGTAGAACTTCACTCTCATGTGAAGGCAGTACGGTGGGCCGACTGAAGGCAAGATCGAAATGACAGCAGAGTAAATATTATCAAGTTTAAAAATGTTAAGTATCCCAAATTAAGTAAACTTCATATATAAAACAATATAATAATATATAAGTGTAAAGAGGAATGTTCTGTTCGTTGGATTTTTTTTTTTAATGCATGTTTGGTGAGGGGGAAAAAATGGGTAGAAGCAATGCCTCTGTATACTTACTTTTCACTTGCTTTTTGATACTTTTTGTAACATCAAGCCAATGCTGAAAATACATAAAGATTATTAACAATTAAAAAAAGCACAGCATCTTCAGCAAGGTTTATTATTTGAAAATTAATAAATTACATTAATAAATAAAAAAATCAACTGCAATATTGCTTAGACATATGACCTTGTGCTTTTTCACCACAACTATTATTCTTGCCAGTATTCAACATAAATATATTTATATGTTCAACTGAATAAATAAAAAAAAAAACAAAACAAAACAAACAAACAAACAAACAAACAAACAAACAAACAAACAAAAACGGACAGTGAATGAAAAGCCGAAATCTGGGTGGTCCTGGGAGGCAAATACACACAAACACACACTAAGGGCAGTGTTCTGCTCTGTGCTGTAATTCTTCCTAGCAGTTTTGGCTCTACAAGGCATGAACAATGTCAAGGAGAGGCAGTGGTGTGTGTGCATGTGTACCTTAGTTAGAGAGACAGAGAGAGATAACAGAGGAACTCAAAGCACTCTCTAGTCCACTCTCCCCCACATTCCTTATTCCAGCCCTCCCTCTATCACTCACTCTCTCAACTTACCACCCATTTTACTGTCTACCTCCACCCTCGCCTCTTAGTCCCTTCCTTCTGCTTCATCTTTACTCCCACTGGCTCTCCCTCCTTCCATGGCCTTCACGGTGTATCAGTGTGAAGGAACAGGGTCAGTGGTAAATCTGTGACTTAAAACACTATGTCTAAGCACAGCCTGACTCCCAGAGCTGACAAGAGTACCATAACCAATCTCTTTAGCTGAGTCACTGAAAGGATAGTCTGTGTCTGAAGCCTTCCACCAAATGGGTTAATAGTGATATGGACTGAAAGTGAAGGTCTGGCTGAGATCTGTAATGCCTGAAGCACTTGGTGAAACATAATAACATTACTCAACAGACATCATTAATTTCACTTCAGTAGGTATTCTTAATATCATTTTGTCGTCTTAAGGGTTTAAAATGTTTTCATAATGCTCAGTTGTGGGAACCAATAGTCAAAATTCATTATTTTTCATTATTGTTCAACCCAGCAAGTTTTGCCAACCAGACAACCACATGAAAGGGGGGAGATTTATATATATATATATATATATATATATATATAAAGAGAACAAGTGACTGAACTGAAGGGTATCTCCAATCTTACCGGCACTTGTGCTGAGTCCATGAAGCGCAGTCCGAAGTAGTCTTTCTCTACTATATCCAGATGGTACATGATCTGGTCAAACAGCTCCTCACCTTTGGCTTTTTTCTGACCAAAGAAATACACAACAAAAACAGAGAACTTGCAGTTTACTACAGTATTTGGACATTGACAAAAAATATTGCATTAACTGTTTAGTAATTAACGCCATTTTATATTTATCCCTCATTTTCAAAGGTTAACAAGTAATTAGACAAACCAATATAATTTTAAGTACAGTTACATTCATATCTTTATAATTTTGCCTCTTTACACCACCTCTTTCAAGGGGTTTAACAAACATTTTACAATAACTGTTAATTACAGCCATCTTTTAAACATAGTCCCTCAATGTGAATCAGTTTCAATACCAGATGTGGCCTGTTCCCTATATATATACATACATACATACATTTATACATACATATACATATACATATACATGTACATATATACATATACATGTATATATAAACATATACATATATATATACATATACATATATATACACACACACACACACACATATATATATATATACACATACATAGATACATATATATACACGTATATATATATATATATATATATATATATATATATATATATATATATATATATATATATATATATATATATATATATATATATAAATATATATACACACACATATATGTGTATATATGTATATACACATATATACACATATATATACACATACATATACATTCACACATATATATACATATACAAATATATATATATATACACATATACATATATATATACACACACACACATATACAGACACACACATACATATATACATTTATGAGTGTGTATATATATATATATATATATATATATTATATATATATACATATACATACATACATACATATACACATACATACATACATACATACATATACACATACATACATACATACACATATACACACACATACACACACACACACGCACACACATACACACACATATACACACAAACACACACATACACACAAACACACAAAAACACACTTACACACAAACACACACACAAACACACACACACACACACTTTATAAATGTGAAAAAAAATATATGAGAAAAAAGGTGAAGCATCCAGGGTTTAAATAAGCGTTTTCTGACAAAGCGGTACCAGTTACTGCCTGTGCTCTGCCTGGGACTGGAAGACCTCTCCCTCACATGTGTGCACGCACACATGCCTTCCTAACTCCACCATGAGGCACAGCGACAGGGTTTCCATGGTAAGTGGGGATGAAGTGCTCGAGACACCCGGGAAAAGTGGGATGGCTGGACACATTGTGTGATCATCTGCTTCTATGATTTAGGAAAAGATGCCTTCCAAGATCAGCCAGCAGCTGCAGTTTTGTCTGTTCATTCATCTTGATTTTGGTTATCTGTTCTTTTTGGTCAGTTATTTATTTAACCATATTTGCTTTTGCATTAAAAATGATTTTAACTTAATGCAAGAGTATGGCTGACCTTTTTACTCTTTGCCATTCATTTCCTCACACTTACTACAGTTGCTAACAAATTTATAAAACATTTTCAAAATTCTCAATTTTTCTCATCGTTTCTGTCAGTATCAGATGAATGTCAAAGAATCAAAACCTCCACAAAATTAAGCTAATCATGTCAATAAAGCAGCTGGCCTGCTAGTGGTTAACACTAAGAGGCATCCCCTGGGTTAAATGCTGGGGTGGGGTCAGAACACAAGGGCTTTTTCTCAAATACCACTATTATGAACAAATAGTAATTGAAATAATAATTCAGATCTCTCTATGGATCTTTTTTCAAATGAATATGAGTGAACACTTTAAAAACATAGTACAAATGCAAACAATGCAAGTCACTTTACGGTGCTTTAACGGAGGTAGTTTAGTTCTGTAATTTTTAAGGTTAATTTACAAATTATGTAAAAAATGTTACCTACAGAAACCAGGGACAAATCAAAGTGGTTGAAAAAACATGTAAAACCACAGATGAGCAAATAAGAGGACCTCGGGTGCCCTCAAGGTTTCTCTGTCTCTGTCTCACACACAGTCACAAACACACACTCACACACCCACCCATCCACCCCAAGAGAGCTCCTGGGCAGCTCAGGGGGGCTGGCCCCATTCTAGTTGGCATAGCTGAGAAGGCATACTGCACCCCTACAGTACCCAGGGAGAGAGAGAGAATACAAAGGACTCATTGTTTGTGTGTGTGTGTGTGTGTGTGTGTGTGTGTGTGTGTGTGTGTGTGTGTGTGTGTGTGTGTGTGTGTACGCTGCACCCAAACCCTTGTTATAGTGCTTGCAGTATTGTTTGGCAGTCTTTCTGCCACCCTTTGAGCGCACAGCTCTGTCTCATAGACACTCTGTCAGTATGTTAAAGTTACAATTGAGCTCATGCTCTAATCTATAGTCATTGAACCAACCAGTGTGGTAGTACATGCGTTTAAAAGGGTCAGTACAATGTCTAGAACAAGTACAAGTCTTGGGGATTTTAAGAGGGAAAATCATGCAGTTTTGTGGATCTATTACATACTTGTTTTTTTTGTAATTGTACTCGAAAAAACAACAATTTTTGGCTATCCAAAAAAAGGAATAATACCCCTTTACTTATTATTTACCAATTACACTACAAGAAATAAGATAAACTAATCATCCAACTGTCCTCAATCATGCACCTGCTCACATGCCTATTAAAGTTTGTGTGACTCTGCAAATACCACATACTTATCCAGACAAGAGTTGACCATAGATACTGAAAAATTATCAGTTGAACAGCTTGGTGTAGTTATTGCAGACTGGCCACAAGTTTTAATTGTTCTTGTGTGTTTTTCAGTGTTTACAGACTATCAAGGCTGCACTATATAGCAATAATGCAACATTTGTCAATAAGAAGTAATTTTCAGTCAGTTCACAGGAACGAGTATTATTTTATTTTTGCATGATAACCCCAACTTGCCAATGATAAGCTGGACTACAATTAATGGAATAATGGCCGTGAATGGGGTAGGACAAAGATTAAGAGAAAAGAAAGGGAGGTAAATAAATTTAACGGAAGGAATGTGAATCATAAGGCCGTGTGGAATTATGTGTGGACACAGATGCTGGTAAACAGGTATCCCTTAGAGACAACTTTGGGTGGCCTCATATACTACGGATACAGACAGCTGGAAAACGAAGGTATATGAATGAGCCTTATTCAGTTTTAGATTGTGGCTGTGTATTTACAACCACTTGAACATCTAAAACGAAAAAACAAAACAAAAAACCTTTACCATTCAGCAGGGGGTCCCCGACATTTCTGCCACCCTGATTTAAACTGACAAATATGCAGCTGAAGAACAACACAATAAGATTCAAATCTACAACAAGGGGAACTTTAATCTTTTAACTTACAAAAAAACTGTGTCTTACTTGTTGCTAGAGGCCATTTACTATACTTGATGCAAATAACATGCAGCACCAAAGGCAGCAATGTGAAAAGTTGATCTTTTTCTCAGAAGACTGTTTAACTAAATCATGAGTCTGGCTGAAATATTGATAGTGGGAAACTGCAGTGTTTCCCTGCAAACCTGCTCAACTTCCCTCTCTACTATTAGGTTTGTCTACTCAACAGTTCACTGTATTACCCAGCTAGCAGAGTATAAACTTAAAAAGACCCAAGTGGAACTATCTACTTTTAAGATGTTAGGGAAAGAGAAGCTACACCAATGCTGAAGGAATGTTGCTTAAAAATCTTTGTTGTCTGTGTTTATTTGATCAAATATTACCTTCATCATCTTTAGCTAAGACAAGTAGGCTTTTCATGATGTCTTCTTTTCAACACTTCTTTGGTTGTGTTGTACTGCTGTCGGTGATGCCGTCATTTGTGCTATGGACATCTATAGTAAAAGGCCAGCTGTGCTCATGACTGGTGTGTTTTTCTTATTGCCTTATCACATGGAGAAAGTATTTGGATGATAAGAAAGTTTACCTATATCTGGGGTAGGTGAAACACAAAGAAAGGTTATTTTGAAATCTAACCAAAGTCCAAGGCCCTGAAATTAAATTGAATTTGAAAACTTTCTTCAAGTGCAGACAGCAAATGTCTGGCAAACCTTAAGGTTCGAAAGTGCACTTGCATTAGAACAAAAACAATTAACTTCATCAGTAAAATTGGTAAAAAAAACAATAACAACGAACGCAGGCAAGACAGCTTTGTAAAAATTCCAGCAACCATTTCTGCTCAACTAAAAGTTAAAGAGTGGGAGCAAAAGAGAGAAAGAGAAACAGAGAGAAAATGAAACAGTCAAAGCTTATAACATTCTACTAGAAGAGAGACTGAACAACAATATAATCCAACCTTTCTATGAACATAATACTGAGCTGATAGAAAGGATTTGGCAGGTCTTGTACTTACAGCACACAGGCTCAGAAATGTGTGACATCACTTTTGAGACGTGCTGAATAAAATATTTAAGCATTTTAAGCATTCTTGTTCAATAAGCTGTTAAGGAATTCTGAAATGCCTGGTGGTTGTAGGGAATGATCACCTTTCATTCTGAGTCCGTTAGACTAAAATTAAAATGAGAACTAAAAAGAGAGAATGTTTATTGTAGAGATCAGAAAAAATGAGTTTAAAACAATAATAAGACAGATATAGTAATAATGGGCAAAGATATTCTATTTCAACATATGCCAGACAGCTAAAGAATGATATCGAGTCATAAAGGGTCAATCGATACCAGACAGGCCTCATTGGAGTGCTGCACAGGGGAAGAAGATCCAGGTACTTATAACCTTGGTTCAAAATTATGATGACTAAATTGCTAGATGGTTTGATGTTTATCAAAGAGCAGTTAACACAGAGAAATAAATTACATAGAAAGAGGGAAAGAACAAGAGAAGACAGAAGAGACACTCAGAGGAGGGAAGAGTGAAGTTCTGCTCTATGTCCACTTGGAGATGAGCCCAACATGTCATGTGATGTGGTCATGTGATTAAAAGTGTTCTCCAGAGAGGATCATGGAATTACAGGTGATCAGCAACACTACAACACACACACACACACACATACAAATACACATACACACACAGGTTTAAAAGGACCGCTCTACTGACACAGGCACACAATGATCACTAGTTCACCCCCAGTGCTTTCACTTTCCATCCCTAACCTAAATTTTGTTGGTTATGCTGAATGACCGATTTGTTACACTAATAATTTTACTCAACATTTACTGTCCTCTTAACAATAGTAGTTAAGTATGCAAACTTGAAGTAAAGACACAAGGGAATCCATTACAAGATGTAGTCTGAGGGTTCAAATTCCTGTTAAAATCATGTATATTTTGGTTAATGTATGATCTTTTCCTCCATAGTCTCCCAACACACAAATACACCTTGCTCGTCAGTTAAAAATTTAAAGAGAGAAATTAAGAGTGCACAAAAGCTCAAATTCTAGCAACTCTCCTTACCGGCAAGTCAACGCTGACGTCCGTCCCGTCCAGTAAGGATACGCGACAGGTGATGATAGACTTTGCTTCACCGGCAGCAGGAATGTGCATGGTGGCTCGCTGGGCCTCCCGCAACCGGGCTTTCTCCGCATGTTTCCGAATGGAGCGTCGCCCCAGCGTCCTGCGCAGGAAACTCAGCATGATGGTGGAGAGGGAGGGTTGTAGTGTCACACCTGTAAGGGAAGAGAGCAGAGACAAAACACGTAAAAAAACTAGGCCACTTCTGCATTTGTAAACTTAACAAGCCTTCAGGAATTCAGGATTTACCTATGAAAACGTGTAAGGGGAGGTATGTGAGGTGAACAGCTGTATGCTAGGACCACAGACACAAAGACAGGTGTTTGTGTGTGTGTGTATTAGAAAATGCACTTGTATTACATTGTTTTTGTGTAGTTGTGATGTCAGCTGGCAGGTTTCCGGTATCTGCCGTGAAAACCTGACTGAGCAAAAAGCTGCACCTGAAAACAGGTGAACCCTTTTGTTTTACATCATGATAGTTCACCATAACCACGATCTGATATTTTGCGCCCAGATGAGGCGACATAACGCTAATTGCTATTTAGTAGTTATGACTAAATAGCTCGCCTGCGACCTGTATATCTGCATAATGAGGGTCGACGTTGCAGGTAAACGTGAGTAAGGTAAAAATCGACTTCTTATAAAGGTGAATCGGTTGAGCAGAGGAAAACAAAAATAATATATATGGGGTAAATGAATCGAAAGACGTGTCCCAGTGTCTGTCTGTCGCTCTGTCACAGTTTTCGCTGTCTTCATTGGGGAAAAAGCATCTTAACGGTTCACAGGTTACTCGACGTGTAGAGGAACCGCTGAGGCGCACTGAGCTCTCCGGGCTGACAAACCCCCTCAAAAGCCCTGAAATGTGAAAGAAAAGCGCTCAACAGAAGGTTTAACGCGTCTGCTGTCTAACGCAAGTCCCCGCGTTACACGAGTTAAACGAAAAAACCACGCAAATACAACCCTTAGCTCCGTCTGCGCTCAGTTTAGGCCCGAGGTACCTGGCGTAAGCAGAAGCAACAGGTGTGCGTTTGTTTTACCCAACGGGCCGAACGTTGGCGGCGGACGCGCCGTCGCAGAACGCACGACTCCGACCTCGCGAGCGCGCCCCGCGCAGCAAAACAAACACCAGCTTTAGCTCGGAGAGCTGGACCAGACGGACACTTGCTCCGCGGCCACTTGTGGCTCCGAGGACGCCCCGGACGAGGAAGGGGGGACTCACAGAAACCTCCTCCTGGATTCACGGAGAAAACACGGCTGGCTGCATGGCGGACGACTCGACGGCGGCCTGGTTGCCGGGGCTCGGGGCTCGGGGCTCGGTCCTCGTCTCCGCGTCTCCCTTTATCCCTCCTCGCCTCCGCTGCGGGATAATTTCCTCCCAGGTCCCGACGAAAAGTAGGAGGCGAAGCTCCCGTCAGGATGTGACGTCACGATAAAATCGCTAACGAAACTCAATTAGCATTTTTAAAGCGACAAAACCTTTCTTCTCCTTTTTTTCCCTCTTTTCTTAAAGTCGCTGTGCTTAAATCGTACTTTCTCGCAGTCTTCTTGTATAACCCACGAACACGGTCGTTACTTTTGCCTCCGGTATTTTACATTTAACATTTTAAGTGATGCTGTCATTTGTTACCACGGGGCCAGTGACGTAAAAGGCTGCTACGCTAACGTAGATATATAAAGTCTGATATTATCTATAAAACAGATTCCTTGAAGAGTCTGAGCCATTTAAAAGTTGCGTCGTCGGAGCAGACGCCTCCTCGTTCATTTCCTCGGTCAGCCTCACTTTGACAGCAGCACCCCCCTCTGGTTGGTTTAGGAACGACAGCGCCGGACACCACTGTGGCTCCTCTGGGGTTTTCTGGTTCATCAAGCTTTTTGACAGTGGTGCACAGAGGCAGGTGTATTTACACCACCAGTGTATAAACAGGTTGATTTAATCTAAGCTTCTCTTGAATCCTGTGCAATGCCGGGGCTCATCCTGACCTCTCACCTAAATCTAAACGAAACGAGAAATGTGTTTCATGTTTTATTGCGATTGGGTGTATTTCATTTGATTAAAAAAGACGTATATGCCTTTAGATTTTTAATTCTGAAGCTCATCGTTGGTCCAAGTTGAGCAAGCAAGTTGCCAACAATGAATCACCACATCTGACTTTTTTGGATATCAATTGTATACTGTATATTAAAAAGCAATATTTTCCTTGAACAAGCAGGTAGCCAAAATGTTTGCAGACAGCATAGGGGCACATACAGCACATTTGGCCGTTTACCACCCAAAACGTCTTGTTATACTGCCTACATGTATGAGCGCTGAGTGCTCTGCCACACAATACTAGTAATCTCATCGTGATTCATACATTTAAGAGGACCTTGGATAATTCTACACCACTTATTAAAATGAGCACTAAGATACCTCAGAAAGTGTGGAGATTGTCCATAGAAACAAATGACAAATTACAATTAAATCTTTATGTGTGTGCGCTGCATTTACATCATTTTTAAACTGCACATTTGGTCTTTTGCAGTAAAGATGCAATTCTTTTCCCCCTTTGGTACTTTAATGCACAGTAATAGCAGTAATAGCCATTGTGGCTTCTGGCTCAACAATACTATTATAAAAAGATGGTAAGATCCAAAATACCTTATTTTATCAAATCATCTGACGTTATCATAAATCTTTAAGGTTGGCTTGTATGCAAAACAGAGGGGAGGTTGTTTATTCATTGGTTTGTTTCCTAATTTGTTTCCTAATTTTGCAATATTTCCCTCAAAACTCAGAACCTTTGCATTCCTTTCCCCTTTTGAATAGCCCCTCCTAGAATCAGTGTCTTTGCCATTACATCACTTTGGCCATCTCGTGTGACTTATTGCTTTACTCCATGGTAAAATCCCAATAATCAAAAATCTAAAAGTTTAAAGTGAGTGATTCTTACTGATGTCTTCGGCGTTGGTGCATCTCTTCTGCTCACTCTTACATTGCCTAACCTCACTTTTACAGTGTGGAAAAGCAAGGTGACCTGAAGCCACATCTCCATGCTTTGATAGACAAGCTTTAATTGTTCACAATCAAGCTTATAGACATGTCCAAAGCACCATAAAACCATGATACCAGAAAGAAACAAGCAACTGAGGACAAAGGTTTTTATGACACAGGTAGGAGTTAACCAAGGGTATAATACGGTAAAACATTTCTCATTATTTTGTGTTTCATTATATATACACTCGCTGTTATAGGTAACGTTTCAAATAGAACAGAAATTTTGAAATAGCAGTCTTGAAATACACACCATTTGTGTCACATCTGAATCATCCAAAGGAAGAAAAAAAAATCAAAGGTAAAATAAAAACAAAATCTTGCTGCTCACAAATGATTTTCCCTTTTATTTTAAAGATTTTTTTTTCATATACAACATTGTATTTACATGGTCTAGTATTATTTACACAAAATTAACAAGTGGCACTGTGTAGTTAGGAGTTCTTTTCTTTTTCCCTACAGGTGTCTTATTTTTAAACAAACAAAATAAGATAAATAAAAAAAAAAACTCATCAACAACTCATTTTAACAATGTTTTGTCTCCAACTGTTTTTTTTCAGTAGCACTACCTGCCACTAAGCCTTCTACAAAGTGCTGTCCTTTCCCTACTCAACTAGAACTGTTTCCATCTTTACAAAAATACAACGAACCCAATCCCTCCCCTTGTCTAGTACCCTCTAAACTACCTTTGATCAGTACCCTAAATGCACAGACAGTACCAATTATGTGTCAATATCAAAACGCTTTGAACACAGACAGCTCATTGATGGACTTCTTGTGCAGATAGAAACTCTGGCAGCTCCGATTTATCAATTATTAACCTTTCACTGCAGCGCCAATTTTTTGTTTTCCTGTTAGAAATTGTCGAGGTTTTTGAAACTTTGTTTTAAACGTTAATAATTTTTGATTTGATGGTATTTTGATTTGATTAGCTCTGATGCTTTTATACAAATATTGATGGAAAGACACCACTGACAGTGGAAGTGTTTTTGTTTGTTTGATTATAAGATCATACACGTAGGGTCTGCAATGCATCTGTAACTGTTAATAAAAAAGTTAAAATCAGTTACTGAGTCAGTCATTTACTGGCTAGCCTCAGTTTGTCCTTCTGTGGAAAGAGAGCTGTCTGATACTGCACTGCTTTAGCCATCGTATTCTGCTCAGATGTGTCATTTGCCTAGAGGCCATGCAGAGGGAGTAGGATCCATGTACAATGATCCAAAATAGAGGCATCCGGGGAAAAACAATGGGAAGAATGGGCTGTGGATGTTACGTGGGCTCTGCAGAAATGACTGATATTGACTGAGAGAAGGAGTTTTCTGAGCTAGAACTGCAATACAGGAGAGATTTAAAAAAAAAAAAAGATTGAAGAGGAAAGCGGTTTCTAGGCTCTTCTTCGAATCTCTAAATGTGGCAAAAGTATGATTCAGCTGTTTGAAAGGGAGGTATGACAACGGTTTAAATTGTTGTTTCACAGGCAAAGATTAAGCCTGACAAAAAAAAGACTCTCCAAGAAGGCTCTTTTCGCATTTAAAAAAAAAAAACTTGAGATCAGGTTAGATTAGGTTTATGGCTTTATGGCACAACCTTTCATTCCAGTTAACGAACAAGCAGGCTTAGACCAGACAGCTAACAAAATATATTTCATAAATGGCAAAGGAAGAGATGGATAGGTACAGAGAGAGATAAAGACAAGTCTGGGTATGCGCACGCACACACACACGCGCACACACACACACACGTGCGCACACACACACACACACACACACACACACACACACACACACACACCCGTGCGTGCACACACACACGCACGCACAGCAGTAGGTTCTTCCAGCAGATTCCATTGTAGGAGCCAATGACAGCAGGTACTGAATCAGCCGATAAGAAAAATATCTCAAATCATAAAGAGGCTACACTCAATTCCATACCTCTATGAAAAGCACATCAACAGCCTAATATGTACTTGGATTTAAAAAAAATAAAAAAACAACTCGAGCAACTTGATGCTGGGTTTTGTGAATTAAAAATAAAGGTAATAATTTAGTCTCTTGTAACTCAAAACACATCATCATAAACATGTGCCTTAAAATGATGAAGTTCCACACTTGGTACTTACTGGGAAAGCACGGGGAGAGATCGATAAAAAAAATGATGGTGCTGGTTAAATTTTCTGTTTGTGCTGCTTCTTTGAACTGTCAACTGTTCCCTGGCAGACACACAGATAGATTTAGATCAATTTAATCAGCAATGGCTTGTTTTTTGCTCAACTTCAGTGACCTTTCATCCCAAAAGGAACTTAGCAAAAAAACTACACCATAAAAATATTTCCTTCCTTAGACTTACTGAGTTTAATGTTGCGTCAAACAGTTGCCCATACAAAGCCATGAGCCATCAGTCTGAACTGTAAACATTTGAGCAGGTAACTGGGTTTGCTCCAGTTTACAGGTTACAAAAGTCTTGGTCTCTGGATGTACAAAAAAAAAAATTAAAAAAAAATTAAAAAATAAATGTGGGGAGGCCGATGGAGGGAGCTGGTAAATTTCTGTTTATATCATTTGTACAAAGGTTGAGATCAGTTCACTCTCAACACAGCAAACAATTTTTTTGTGAGACCTTAAGAAAAACAAATACTGATTGCTTGGAACATCCAGCAGCTTTCAACCACTTGAGAACTAATTCATTATAGTGGTGTCTGATCGTATCACCTCTGATTGTTTCTCAGGTTCTATCATGATGACCTGTGCAAAGAAATATTTGGGTTGCACTAAGTGGATTGACATTTATAAAAAGTCTTCCTGGTCAGGGGACAACAATCAGAGAGAAGTCTTGCTCTTTGAATAGTGGGGCTTTGTTTTTAGTGTCTGGTTCAAGGACACTTTTACTGCCCACTCTGTGAGTTGTAATTGAGCAGCAAGTTTGACTTAAACATTGAACTGACTGAATATGGATTTGAAGAAAGAAATGAACTGACCTCAGCCACGTTTCTTAGCTTTATCACCCATGACAGCTGGAAAATATCTTAAAATCGTAACTTAGCGAGACCGTGTGTCTACTGGGGCCTACCTTAATGACACTGCCTTTTGATTTCTTGTGTCGAATTAATGTGCAACGTGAAGAGAATTAAAATAATTGAGCAATGCTCTAAGACAATTTTTCTTTATCACCATTTCTTTCAGAAGGAGGTGTATAGTCATAGATCAACAGTACGGAATTGCCCAGTAAACACAGGCCCTGAGGATTGTAAACCAGTCACTGTATATTCCTCAACACACCAAGAGATGGCCACTTCAGAGCATGTGTGTCTATAAGCTCAAAAACACAGCACAAAGCATGATGAAGCATCCAACTCGCCACAGCATTGAACACCAGGTGAGACACAAAGTGCTTTCAGCTGTCCATCTGTCAGTCTGTGCTGTCAGAAACATGGACATGAAAGCTGAGAAAGATAAAACCAAGTACAATAAATTAAATCACTGTTTTTTTTCCACAAAAAGCAAGAAGAAATAAAGAAGTAGTTAGAAGAAGAGGAATCACACTACTTTACTACCTAAGATTTAATCAGGAAAGCATGAAGCTCTAGACTCATACAAACAAAACATACAACTTTTTTTTTTTGTTCAGTGGACAGGGTTTGACACAAACTAAAACACAATAAATACTCTTTCTGAGGAACAAAAGATAAGGTATATCTCTTTATCAGCTAAAAGGACACTAAAAAAAGGCAGGTCCGTCTGGCAGACTCACTCAGAAGGGGACAGGGCGACCCTTTAGGTAAAAAAAGAAAGAAAAAAAAACGGGGGGAGGGAGTAGCTTTCCATCCATAGGGGCAGCCCTTCCCCTTCGTACTTATGGCACTACAGCAATTCCCCATCCACATTTTATTCTCTCATACTTTTATCTTCTCATTCTTTGTATACTTTTTTTCTTTACCCTGAACATACAATATCCCCTAATGGTACCTAGTCAACACAGCTGGATTTCTCTTTTTAATTCTATCTTGTCCACGATTTTCGCATTTGTTTGTCTTTTTTTTTCCATTTTTTGTCAGCATAAAGTGCAACAGTGCTTTTGTTCTCTCCTCCGACCACCTGGCCTCTTCCCGGTAAAACCCGATGACACCAATAGGTCAAATGTCACAGGTTAGCAGGATCAGGGTCAGGGTTCACGCTGGTCTCGCTTGCCACGCTGGTGGCACTTGCAACACTTGGCTCCTCAACATCCTCCTCCTCTTCCTCCTCCTCGTCCCCCTCTTCCGTTACTTCTCCAACATCCAGCACCTCCACCTCCTCGTCATCATCTTCTTCATCCAGACCTTCTTCCAGCAACTCCACCAAAGCCGCCTCACCTTCCTCTGTTGCTGCTGTCTCTTCTTTCTCTTCTCCTGCTTTCTTCTCTTCTTTCTTCTCATCCTCCCTCTCATCATTCACCTTTTCCCTCTGCTGGTAGGTAGCAGTCTTGAGTGGTTTGACCAGACCTTCCTCATAGACTTTCAGGATGGCCTCACACACAAAGCGGTACTGGCTCTGTGAAAGAGAAACAGAGAGATGCTTTAGCTGACGGTTTCACGTGGCTGAGAGCAGATGGATGGACAGACCAATGGATGTGCCTACGTACAGGTGTTTGTATCATCATGGCCCTCTGGTCTCTCATGGTCCTGACGATATCTAGAGGATACACCGGCTGACTGCACTCCATTAGACACAATGCTGTCTCCATGGTGATCAGAACCCCTGTCCGACCAATTCCCGCACTGAAAAAGAGCAGAAATTGGTGTTCAGTAAAAATTTAAGTGCAATATAGACTGTTGAAAAGGGACTCAGAGTTGCGATAGGTTGACCATGTCCGTGAATCAAAATCAAACGATAGACAATGCTGGTGACCATGGACTTGGTATTTCCCATAATTCACTGAATGACTTCACTGTACCTGCAGTGTACCACCATTGGCTGGTCCTGTCCAGCCCGTTTGGTCCGTACCAGAGCCACAAAGTCCAGGAAATCAGTGGAGTCATCAGGAACACCGTGGTCTGGCCAAGCCAGGTACTGAATCTGAGTAAGTTCTCTCTGCTGCTCACTCTGAACACACACACACACAGAAAGGGGAAACCAAATGACCTCATGTTATATTTGCATATATTGCTTTTCAGAGAGACTACCTGAGGAATTAATTATTCTCAAATATTACTCATTCTCAACCCAAAATTTGCTATCATATTTCATGTGGGTGACCTCCAAGCATTTTTCAATGAGCTCTGTGTCACAGGGGGAGACTGGATGGGACCTTGTTTGTGTAGTTATGGCCTTTAAACACATTATGAAATGGGAAGTGTGAATAAGAAACAGCAGTTTTATTCTTTCCACTCTGCTCGACCTCTTGGTGATACACCACGCTGCTTCCTGTTTCATGAAACACCAGATACTGATATTATTTTCTGTTGTTTTTCAACAGGTCTTTTTTATATTGCTGCATCACATTATAAATAGAGACGAAGACATGTCCTCTTCTTTCATTAATAATTAAAAGAAAAATCTCACAAACAGAATCCCGTAGCAAGGACACGTGCACTCAGTGATCAGAAAACAAGGGTCAGTGAGAGCTAAACCCTGTTAGGCTAGCATATTGACTGACACACACACACACACACAGAAAAAACCAAATGACTCATGTTATATTTGCATATATTGCTTTTCAGAGAGACTACCTGAGGAATTAATTATTCTCAAATATTACTCATTCTCAACCCAAAATTTGCTATCATATTTCATGTGGGTGACCTCCAAGCATTTTTCAATGAGCTCTGTGTCAGAGACTGGATGGGACCTTGTTTGTGTAGTTATGGCCTTTAAACACATTATGGTGTGAATAAGAAACAGCAGTTTTATTCTTTCCACTCTGCTCGACCTCTTGGTGATACGCTGCTTCCTGTTTCATGAAACACCAGATACTGATATTATTTTCTGTTGTTTTTCAACAGGTCTTTTTATATTGCTGCATCACATTATAAATAGAGACGAAGACATGTCCTCTTCTTTCATTAATAATTAAAAGAAAAATCTCACAAACAGAATCCAGCAGGACACGTGCACTCAGTGATCAGAAAACAAGGGTCAGTGAGAGCTAAACCCTGTTAGGCTAGCATATTGACTGACACACACACACACACAATGATCTCATGTTATATTTGCATATATTGCTTTTCAGAGAGACTACCTGAGGAATTAATTATTCTCAAATATTACTCATTCTCAACCCAAAATTTGCTATCATATTTCATGTGGGTGACCTCCAAGCATTTTTCAATGAGCTCTGTGTCACAGGGGGAGACTGGATGGGACCTTGTTTGTGTAGTTATGGCCTTTAAACACATTATGAAATGGGAAGTGTGAATAAGAAACAGCAGCGACCTCTTGGTGATACACCACGCTGCTTCCTGTTTCATGAAACACCAGATACTGATATTATTTTCTGTTGTTTTTCAACAGGTCTTTTTATATTGCTGCATCACATTATAAATAGAACATGTCCTCTTCTTTCATTAATAATTAAAAGAAAAATCTCACAAACAGAATCCTTAAGGACACGTGCACTCAGTGATCAGAAAACAAGGGTCAGTGAGAGCTAAACCCTGTTAGGCTAGCATATTGACTGACACACACACAAAGCATCAACATTACAATGCCACAAAACAGACACCAGGAATTCCTGAAGCTGCAGAAAATTTTTTTAAACATTACAATAAAACAGACTTGAACCCTAAATTCCTTTTTTTTTTTAACTATCATTGTCCCACTCTCTGCTCCTCTGCTCGGATTCTCTCCTCTCGCTCTCCATTTCAGCAGTGTGACTGACTGGGGTGGTTGGGTTGTCATGGTTACCCAATCCCAATACGTGGCCCGCATGCAGAAGCAGGAGCCAGGAAAAGAACAGCCCACACTGGTCACTATGGCAACACACCTCCTCTGGGGTCCTCAGTGGCTCATCCTTCCTGAGACTCTGGTCCCTCTTTTTGATTGGCCCCAGAGTCTTTCACTCTCCTCTCTGACCTGATCTGGTTACCAACATACGCCCTCTCACTTTCTCCTCTTTCTGGCTTTACCCTGACTTCCGTTCCCTTTTTATTCTCTTCTGGTTCTAGCTTTATGATCTGGTTTGTCCTTTTTTTGTTCCCTTCTTTGACATTATTTGGTTGTTCATGACAGTGTGTTTTTGTGTGGTTACCTGCGTGTGCATGAGAGTCATCTCTCGGACGAGGAAGGCAGAGTTCCCCTCTTCGTTGTGACATGTAACTGTAAAGTTTCCATAGGTGGTGGTGCTATCTGGGTTGGGCCAGTACTGGTGACACTTTACCTGTAAACAAAGACAAAGTATTCAGTGTACACTTCAACATTTCATTCACTAAACAGGTCACAACTGTTATTCTCAGCACCGACATCAGAGGTCAGGGTTTGCTACAGAGCATCATCTCTTATCTCTTCAGTTAGTCATCTTTTCTGTTAATATGTTCAGTTAACCAATGTATAGCATATGCAATACAGTCACTGTATCTGGAAAGCTTCAGAGATATATATGATGATTTTCAATTTTTTTTTTTTTTTTATCACCAGACACAAAATTTATATGTAACCCAAAGTATTTCTGTTTGCAGCTGAGCCTGTTTAAAACTTACTTATTTCAAACTCCTGGAGAAATTAGAAAACAATGCTTTTGACATGATGCTATGTTTTTTTCCCACGCTTATGATTGAGAGATCTTAGATGCATTGTTTTCACGGTGACACAACTTTTCCCACACTTTGTATATTTCATAAGTAATTATAAAACAAGACAGGGTTTGTGTGTCTTAAGGAATTAAGTATCTCAACATCAGTTAGACAGAGTTTTCATGATACACAGCCATTACTATGGTACTAAACAGGCTAACTGTGTATCAGAACTTGGGATTTCTACCAATGGAAAACCTAGTTTTATCAGGAGAGCAAAATTTAAAGAGATATTGGATTCTCTGTGTGTGAGTGTCACAGGGTCTCTACACATAAAAAGGTTCAGATGCATTTTTCAGTCATTTGTTTCTACACGGTTTTGACAGAACAGATTCTATCTATCTTACTTACTAATCAATCAAGCTTTTTACATAGGCTGCATACAGCTCATGTTTCACATGCACCATAAGCCTGTGAGCACCGTCCAAAGCATATTTTCATAACACAATTTAACTGCATTATATGCACACAGCTACAGTGATTGTGTAATCGGCCTAATGCTAAATACAGTGCCTGAATGCATCATGTGAAGACACAAGGAGCAGCACAGCTGCTGTTGCTGCTCTGCTAACATGCTGCTAATGGTATGCCTTGTGTGTACACATCATGTCAGACTTCACAGTGTACAGTAAAGGTTTTTGAAGATTTTTGATGGATTCATTGACTGTGAAAGCGTGTTTCTTTGAAGATGCTCTAGTCAATATACTGTATGGTTTCCAGTCCTGTCTTTGAGGAAAATTTCTACGTACCCGCCCCCTCTCGACCTGCGTAGTCAGCATGACAACCATGGATGAGCCCTGTTCCCAGGTCATTTGCCAGAAGTCAGGGCAGGTGTTGGGCAGCGGGCCCTGACATGCTATGTAGCGGTTGATCAGACTGGAGGCTGGAATCTCCATCTACAGAAGGAGAGACAAAGAGATTGAGATACAGAGGTATTATAAGGCAAGGATGCTGGCAAGTTACTGGCAGTTCATCTTCTGTGAGATCACATACATGGTCAGACCTTGTCACACTATCATAACACTTGAGTCTCAGTTGAATGCCACCATATAATGCAAACATCACAACACAACAGATAGATTAATCCATTTATGTTAGTGATGTCTGAAAAATTCATAAAAAAAGAAAGGTTCATCTCAAAAAGTGCACCTTCTAAACATCCATGAGTTGCTGTTGGCATAAAAAGACAAATGCTCGCTTACTCAAAAACGACCATTAACATTAACGTACAATTTTGCTTGCTTGTAAAGCCAGTGTTGTTAATTTACTCACCAGTGCGACAGCCATAATATTTTAATATGTGTTTTGATGGTTAGTGAAACAGACCACCCACCACGCCTCAAATGAGCAAAATGCATAGATATTAAAGAAAAGATGAAAGAGAAAAGTTAGGTGGATAAAACTCACATTGATGTAATTTGCATTGATGTAGTCTTCTGTGCTTTTCAGAATCACCCGCGTTGCATCATCTACCATAGGAGAGAAAGAAAAGAGAGGGGGGATAAAATTACAGACAGAGAAAGATGACATAGATAAAGAGAGAGAACATTTCAAAAAAGGGAGAAAGTAAAAAGTTCAAAAGGAAAACAGTTGGAACAAAAAGTTAAGGTTGGTACATATTTTAACACATAAGCCAACAAAAACAGACGAGTGTGTGCAGTCACGTACAAGGAGAGATGTCTCTGTAGCGATTTTTGGAAACGTTCTGAGGTAATTTGGCACACAGCATGGTCATCCCGGGCCTTTTCCTGTACAGTTGCTGTAAAATAAAGGAGCACAGCTTCATAAAGTTGTGATACCAGGAAGATCAATATCTTTGTCCTCTTTGGGTATGTAAGTATGCAGAGGCTTCATGTGGTTTAACATGAATGAAAATACAGTAAAAACACAATTTTTTTGTGTTCATGATCACTTGTATGCACTGTCATTATATGCATCTCGCTGTGTTTATGTTTGTGTATGTGTGTGTGTGTGTGTGTTTGTATTCAACAGTCCTCTTCACTGATAGCGCAACACTTACAAGGGAAGCTGTTAAATGATGATGATAAAGGACAGAAGATTTTGGGATTGTGGGGGAGCAAGAAATTTGTATCAATTCCTTAAAGTAATCCTGTCCATCACTCAATAACTACATACTCAAACCTGCAATTCCACATGCATTTGTGTATCTCTGTGAGAGCACATAGGCATAGAGTCTGCTTATGTGAATGTATTTCTATGTCTTTCTCCTCACATCAAACTGCGCCAGTATGGCTCCACTGCTCAGGCCTTCCTTCAGTGCGACCATAGAGTCCCTCAAAGCATGCTGGTCTAGCTGGGTTGGGTCCTGTGGGGACTTCTCAGGGATGTACTGAAAATCTGGCTCAGAGTCCACCTTTTCCTCCACCACATCATAGATGGCTGAATGGGACAGGAAAGAAATTTGTCACAGGTTACATACACATGGCTGTTTATGCAAGCTTAGGCCTCAGGGGAGTTGATTTACCTTCAAGTATGTAAAAATAAAAGAATATTAAATATTAACAAGTATACACAAATATTTTCTATACATATACAAATATATACATACACATACATATATATATATACATATACATGCCTTTATTTAAAAGTAAAATCAAATAAAGTGAATTTACAGCCAATCACTACATTGATACAATCTTATATCTGCTTTGATGTAACACAGGATAGAATGCACAAATCCCTCTTTGACCCAGTTAAAATACCAAGAATCTCCATGTTTCATCATATTAAACGCTCCCCTCCCTGCTTTGCTAATGATGATTAAGTAAATGCTTTGCCATCTTCCTACACGTTGAATACATATAGCTTAGAAGTACAGAAAGCAAAATGTACAACTTCATAGGTCTCATTTGCAATTAAATAAGTGAGACTTATCAGACCAGAGGAGGCCAGAAGCAGAACCAAAGCTTGAGAACAGATATGTAGCTGTTAATTTTAAGGATTGGGCTGCACCAGCTGCCTGGATGTTACTTATCCCAGTATCACTTAAATGTTTACAAAACTGGAGGTTAACGCATCATTAAATTAAAGCGGGCAGCACCACAAAAGTAAAGGAAAACAGTTGTTACTAAGCATCCACAATCAGTGACCACCAGAGGTAACTGTAGTGAAAATGGCTGAACCAACCAGCGTGCTAATATACAGTTCTACTACTCTATGACAAAGTTTCATAGTTTGGTCACAGGATAACTGAGAAAATGCGCTGTACTGACGAAGATCATGGCATGTGGTTAAAAGCTCAGGAAAAAGTTTCTAAGTGGACCCTGGGTTAGCCTATTTGTCAAATATATGACCAATCTATTGTAGACTGAGGAGCATAAAGGAAATGTTGATAACAGCTGACACAGCTGACCTGACCCTTGACTGAAAGTCTGTTTTATAATGACGCTAACAATTATAATAGAAGCATATACCTTGCATTTTTTATGTTCAGACATTTCACACTAAATCAGACCAATGGGAACAACTAACCGTTTGGTCTGACCAATAGGATGAGCTCCCCTGAATGGCTCTCACAGCTGGCCTTGATAAACATGACCACCTGGTCATGAGTGTGGTCAGAGATGTCCCGCCCATTGATTAAGACCACCTGGTCTCCTTCATTGAGACGGGGCACACACAGGTCCGCCTGAAAAATGAGGTGGAGGGGAGATCAAATTATACAAATAACTTTTCTTCAACTTTTATAATTTAGCAACAATGTTCAGTTCAATGAAGTGAGAGAGACCACATGTTTTTCGATGTGCAAATGCTAATGGTGAGCTTATTTGTGGAGCTGTATTGGCTCATTTGATTTTTTATTATTATTATTATTATTATTATATGCTAATATAGTATGCTACTAATCTACTGACTCACGGCTCATATGAAGTGGTTGTTGACTTACTGATGTTCCGGGAGCTACTCTAGACACGATGATAGGCATCTTCTGGTCAGCTCCACCCTGTAGACACGGAGAGACATGTGTTAACAGTATAGAGCCTGATAAAAGTGTGCTTTCTTTTTTTTTAGGGAGGAGTTAATTTTTTAGGCAAGGAATACAGAGGAGATGATTTTTGGAGCAAATGTTTTGACATTTTGGCATAAAGAGAGAAGTTTAAAAAGAAGATGAAAAAAATGAACAACAGAAAGTTAGATGGGAATATGGTCCAAGGAGCCAAAGAGAGACTAAGACTTTTCAATTATGCCCTAACTTGTATCATCTCTCACCTTCACATTGAAGCCAAATCGTCCATGTTCATCAGGTCTCATCTTGATGAGGACCAAATTATCATGAGGGACCACTCCATTCAGCTGAAAGAGCACAGTTTTATACAGATACATTAAATTCACACCCTACTTTCATCCATATCATCTCCCTTTTTGAGTACAGAAAAATTGGTCACTGCACTGGTCAATAAGAACTGTCAAGTTTGAGAGCTGGAGACTTTGCTGTTGATTCACTGTGACTGGCCATTCTGAACCCTTGTGCAGGTACAAGATTTTTTTTTCTCCTTTTACTAAAGCATCAAACTTAAGGGACAAGCTAGAAACTTCTTATTGCAGAGGAGATTTCTCCCAGTCTAGGATAAGTAGTAGCAATATAGTTAAATTGTAACAATTGTAACAAACACTACACACACACACATACACACACACACACACACACATCTATATATGTGTGTGTGTGTGTGTGTGTATGTGTGTGTATAGTTCATACTTTGTGAACGTGTGAACTGGAGATCGGGATTGAACCACCAACTCCCGCTCTACCTCCTGAGCCAGTTTCCATGTTTAAGCTCAGATAAGTCAAGTCTTTATTGCATTATAAATTGTGGTCTTTTTTGTTTTGTTATTCAAATGTGTAACTGCAGGCGGAGAAAAAACATAACTGAAGGAGATAAGAAGTCGAAGTCACCAAGACAACTTCTTTAGTTGTGAGAAGTTATTTAAGGCTCCTTTTCATATATTTTCACTAAAAATCTCAGTAAGTTTGTCAGTTTTGATTAGTATCCAAGCTTCAAAAGAGCAGGTCTTATCTAACATCAGCCAATGAAAAATGTACTTGGCAGCAAAATTCCTTAAACGATGTGTAATTGTTTATATAAAAGTAATGAGCATTTACTCATTATGTAATGAGTATTTGTCTTCTGTTGCCACACTGACCGTGGTCTTGTCAGCATTGACGGGAACATCATACATCTCGTTGAGGTGGTTGTCCAGGAGGCTCTGTTGAGAGTGGGCCTGGATGATCTGGCTCAAGGTCTTCCTGCTCAGCTGCTTGGGAGGCAGAGCTGGAGGTTGGCCATCTACCCCCTCCGGAGACCTGATGGAGGTTGAGAGAGCCAAAGGCCGAGAGAGAGAGAGAGAGAGAGAGTGAGTCAGTCAGGGACAGCGAAAAGGAGAGGGAGGGAGAGTGTGAAGTTCAAATCAATGTTGACAATATTTTTTGCCAAGCAATCTGCATGGATAAAAACAAGCTCCAGATGTGCTAATGTGTTTCCTCTGCATCACCATTCTAAATGAATATGCCTCTTTAGCAGCAGCAACTGCTAATGGAAGAAGGCTATTTTAAAGATAGTGGAAAACTAATGCCATAAACACACAGGTACAGAAAAAACCCTGACTAATAGTCTAGCTAAAAGCCTTCCTGTTTGTTAAAGAGGTGGGCTTTGGAAGGAAAAAAGAGACAAATACAGAAAAACAGATAAAGGGGAGTAAGAGATCGCAAGAGACAGAGAGGCTTAATAGCACTGTTAGTCACAATGCATTAACCTCAATAAAGGGAAAGAAAACACCCCTTCATCATTCAGACAAAAAAAAGGCAGTCAGTGTGGATGGTGAAACAACACAGTCAGTCAGGTAAGCCTTACAGCAGCATCATGGGGTACTCTCTGGGGGGGCACTCATTTCCCACTAGTTCTATATATATATATATGTGTGTGTGTGTGTGTGTGTGTGTGTGTGTGTGTGTGTGTGTGTGTGTGTGTGTATAGGTACTCCTTAGGGGCAGGAGCACCAGTCAGAGCACTGCCTTTTTGCTGGTGCTACTTAGTTTCTTAAATACACACACAAATGAACAGTTATCATGGGTCAAAACTAGGTCAGGCTTTTAGGAGGGTAGTGTACACCAGGCCTGAGCAAAGAAAGCACATTCTCAGTTTCCTCAACATGAAACAGATGAGTAAAGAGGACATGCGAATGTCTTAACACCCTACTACAAATTAGACAAGGTTAAAACCTTGTCTACAGAGACTTAGCCCTCCTTTTTAGTTTTCCCTCTGTCAAATGCTTTGATTGTAGCCAAATTCGAAATCTTCTTTTTGCTTTAGGAAAATGTTGAAAGTATGACAGACAACAGAACTAAATGAGTGAGGACAGTGATAGAATAATCACAACAAGTAGCAATAAAGTACAATGATGCATTCCAAACCACCAAGGAAAACGCATTTAAGAAACCATCAGTGCACACCCAAGCATTTTTTGAAACTAAATTATTGTCTGAAGTAAGCCTTTGCTTTGCATCTGTGGAAGAAACTGGTCTAGTTATAGCATACAAAGTAATTTATCATAACATACCATATAGTTACAAGCAATGTTGTGCTACAGTGTATTGTATAATTGTACCTTTTGTGTTTCCTGACACTGTCAAGGAAATAGAGACATTGCGTTTTACAAGCCATCACTGTAATAATATGCCGTGGTTTACTGAACAGATCATTTTCACTCGGCACAACTAAAAAGAGAACCTTATAGAGAGTGTGTCCAAGGGTTATGGCTTTGTTGTACTGCTTGAGTGCGGAACCGACATAGCGTATAACTGTGGTCCTGTGGGAGACAAAATTGGAGGAAAATCTTGGAGGAACGTTCTGAAAATTTGGATTTTGGGCCAGAGCAAAATAATTGACCTAAAAATTCCAAATACAGTGTTTAGTCAATGTATATATATCTTCTAAGATTAAGGATGACTGACTCACCGAAAAGAAAACACAGAATCTAATATACATGGGGCAAAGAGGTAGTTATTGCATACAAGATTTCGAATTGATATAAATTTAATCTGAATTACGATCAAATATTTTAAGTAGACACTGCAGTGGAGTTAGCAGGAGGTAACTGGAGCCACCAAAGCTAAGAGGAGATAAACATGTTTTTGCTTCTTTTGACAATGATCTACTTTTTGAAATTGCAACCGTCAAACTATTTTCTGAATATCTGCAGCCCAGTTGTAATATTTAAGATTTAAAAAGTTGTGGTCCACCCACAGATTTAAATCTCTGAAGGATTTCTTTTCTCATTCTTGGGTTTTTCAAGGCCCAGATAAAGGATAAACTAAATTTCTCTGTAGAGTATAAAAAATTTTTTCGGCAAGAAAATTTGGAGATTGTAAAATTGGAATGGTGAAACTGGCAAGACCTTAAATTACACTAGGTTCCCTCTGCCTGACAGTGCGCTTGTAGAAATGAAATGCATTTACAGAAAGTTACTAAGTCCAGATATCATGTAAATAGCCCAGTTTAATCTTACATCCTAACACCATGATGAATAGTTTTTGTGCTACAAGCTGAATGTAGTTCTGAGATCAACAGCACGTTGATGATGGACTACGATAATGTATATAAAGTATGAGGAGAGACTGACAAATTTTAGTTTTGCTTGCAAGTGAAAGTTCATTATTTGACACTAATAAATTGTCATTTTAAAACAATTTAATTCATTATTTAATCATAAAATGTGTTTTAAAAAATTAAACTGGAGATGGATATGGAAAATATTCTTCATGAGTACTACAATGAATAAACCAAATAAAGCCAATAACATGTATCCATGTATGGATACCATGAGTGTTCATCTGTAGGCTCCGTAAGAAAATGATGAGCTAAAAACTTCGTGTGTGCGCAGCGAACCCACCACTGTAATGTTCCTTAACCACTCTGACTTCCTTCTGAAAAAATGTTCTCTCTCCAACTCTATTCTCTGTATTTCACACACACACACACACACACACACACACACACACACACACACACACAGAAAAATACATGCACACTCCTGCTGTGTCAACAGAGGATGCATGCCATACAAAAGCAGAAACCAGTCCAGGTCCATAGCACATGTGCATTTTAGATCCATGGTTCATTTTGAGTGCAATTTTTTTGTAATCTTTTACCACATGCTACCATAAATCCAACAATTCAACAGAAGTTTTTCTTCTTAAGAAGAATGTATGATTTTTTTTTACTTTTATTCAGAGGCTTTTGAAACATCAATGTGGAACTCAATTAGTTAAAGCGAATCACCAGATGTTTTATAGTGTGTGAGCATCATAAGGACATCCAGAAAACTCACAAACACAAATTCCTAGTACAGCTCTGCTGTACATTACAACCTCTCCACCCTGCTATCCGCCATAAACAAAGTTTACTGGCTGTTCTTTCAAAGGCTTCATCTTTTCAATGGGGCCAGCTAAGTGACACTAGTAGAGGGTGTAAACTGTTGAGAAACCACAGACATTTTAAAAACCAGTCAACTCAGCAGTACAGTCAGACATGGTGGCACTAACACTGATGAGTAAAATTAAGTTTCAAAAAGGAGGCTCTTTTTGGGGGGGTCTTTTATTTATGAGGCAGTGAATTTATTGTGAAATCTGCTCTGCCACAAAGTTAGAGGTTGATTTTCCAAAGAGAAACAGCTCTAAAGAACGTGGGTGGTATGTCCATCAAAAACAAGAATAAAAGGAAGAATTGGAAAAAAAGAACAGAAGGAGAGAAGAGTGACAGTGAACCGACTTGCCCCAGAAAAATTGGAAAAATTTTAGTAAGCATCCAGCAGCAGTGAGACTTACGGCGTAGAGTCCAGGCTGATGCTGTTGGCCTGTGTCGATGATGCTGACTTGTGATTGGAGGAGAAGACAGGGAGGCTGGGTGAAGCGTGGATAACATGATCAACCAAGTGGCCAACAGACGATGGACGTAGTCGTGTGCCCTCTTGTACAAACAGTGAGTTCCTGACAAAATAACACATGTAAAGGACACATAATGTAAAATGGCTGGGAATACAACCAATTTTTTTTTTGTATTGATGGAGATGTGTTCGTTACTTTAGGGTAAAAACAAAACAAAACAAAAAACCCTGAAATACCCTAAAGGCGTCATCCAATGCATGTCCAGAGCCATACTCTTATTTACTAATACACTGATCAGACAGTTTCTGATTTAAATCACAATTTTCCTAATTTTATATTGTATCTATTAAGACAACTTGCTTGTGCAGGTCTTATCCTGGTAATGGTACTGAAAATCATCATATTAGAACTATTATCAAAACAGTTCAAATCATACCTGATTAATGCAAAATCTGAATTTTAAAGTGCAGGTGTGGACAGAGAGTTTGTTTGAGTGATTCTTTTGAGATAAATAGAGACTTGCTCAAGGACATATCTGCGGCATAAATGTTTGCCAATACAGTCCTGAGATGTCTCCCTTAAAAAAATGGTCTTTTTTGCACTTGGCAAGTTCAGCTGCCCATTAAGACAAGAGAGGTAGACCTTTCAGACCAGATTTCCTTAGAATAGCTAACACAAAACAGTCACTTACCCCTGACAAGATTTTTATTTTTTCTCCAAACAGTAATGAAACATTTTGAACTGCACTTACTTTAAAATCATAATTGGCTTCTTTTTAACTGAAAGAATCAAACAAGTAATCAGTGCTACTCATTTGTGGTCAAAACAGTAAAATACAGTCTTCACCATGTTGAATATGGTTGAATTTCCACTGCCATAATGGTCTAAAATGAAGCTGAAAAATGAGCTAGTATGAGCCCTGGAACTTGGACTCACTGATTTGGCGTCCCAGGCGGTGAGCGAGTGGGCAGGCTCTGGGTTTCCAGTCTCTCATCTGATAGGCTGTTCCTGCTGACAGACTCCCAGTCAGTTCCACCTACCAACTTTCTGGCCAGTGGCTTGCTGGGAGACCTGCTTAGACCAGGACGTTAATTCAGTTATGGCCAAAATGAAAACATTAGCATAATCAGTCTTGGGCATCAAAGGGAGCGGATTACTTTTTTTCAGTTATGAGTGGTGTATGGAATCACAATTTGAAATTCAGTCATTGTAGTCAGTACATTACTTGCGATCGGCTTGTTCAGTGAGGTTGGAGCGTTTATCAGTTTCGGCTCTCTGTGTGTTCAGTGGTGAGACTGGTCTAGGATGTGTTAAGTAAGGTGAGGCGGTTAGCCCTCATTATAAGAGACATCTAGTTTCAAAGTTGTCTTATTTAAATGTCGTATGGTCCCTGCTGGCTTGCCAATAGTCACATAAAATAGCCATAGATCCGCGAGGCACCTAGTTTTATTTAGGGTTGGATTTTGTGCAGGAGTGCCTCTGTCAGTAAATCCCTCCAGATTGTAGGGCTGTCTGCTTGTAGAGCTCAGTGCCTTGTTACCTTTTACATCTTGATGGAGCTGACAAATAAGTAACCAAAAGTTAAGTCACAGGTAATGTAATGTATAACTGTTGCTGCTCAATAATTAGTAAAATAATGTAATTAGTTTTTCAATGAGTAATATGTAATGAGTGACAGATTATAGTTTTCAAGTAACCTGCCCAATACTAGTACTATACATCAAAGCTCATGTGGAGTTAGTCTACCCTTAGAATTTTGTATTGATTATGTGTAACTAAGTAAGAAAGACACATCCATTACCTGGCAAACACTCTGTCCTTGATGCCTTTCTCTTTTCCATACTGCACAGACTGTACCTCTGTCCGTCCACTAGAGACAGAAACAACAGAAAACATTAAGTGGACTGTCCTGGGGAAAAAAAAACAAACAAACTGAAGTGAAACAGACTAAAAATCGATTTTTTTCCTGCAACAAGTGCTACTTTGGTGGATCCACTCATCAAATCTCCCTGAAAATTTCTGCCTTAAATTGAAAAACCAGTATTGAAGAGTTAAGCATAGTTTGCCAGCCAGAAGCAGCAAATTCAAAATGGATATTTTATCATAAGATACACTCTTAACAATGTCTGAACAACACAAATTCACACTTCAAAACTGTGTCCTTACTGGAAAGTCAGTCAATATCTCATGGGCAAAAAAACACCCATACCCAAATACACACACTGTCAAGTCAAACATCAGTGCTAGGCTCATTTATGTTGCATCAGTGCTGCTCAATAATGCATCAGGAGACATTGGACTCCAAGTTAAACCTTGGCTCACATTTCATAGAAAAAGCAATTTAAAAATGCGACCAATGAGGTGAAACAACGCTGACACAAGGAAATGTCATAACCAAGCAAGGAGAGAAATGTTTGTAAGTTGCTTTAATATATGTTCTCTGTCCCCTTTCCAACTTGAAAGCGGGGAAAAATTATATATATATATATATATATATATATATATATATATATATATATATATATATATATATTTACATATCGACGTAAATCTCAATCTATATCTATGTATCTATATATATATATCACCAATTAAAAGAAGTGTTTTCTTTGTGAACGGAATGACTTGCACAGCATGTTTGCATATGGACAAAAAAAGATTCATGCAAAACTTAAAAGACTGGTTTCCAAGCCAAACACACAAACAAGTTCCCTTTTTCTTTAGGTAAACCATGAATGATCAATTTGTGCTTTTTTTGAGTTATGGAGGCATGAGAGCCACCTGCTAGCCTTCCAGTGTTTCAGTCTTTCAACCCAAATGAAACAAGTGTATCAATTTCCAAATGAACATGTGGTTCTGTCGGTGATTACTTGAAATGGGACTAATGCAGGGAAACAGAAAGTAGGTGAGTCAGACAAAGTGTCCACAGGTCTATTCCATGTATATGTGTGCGTCTGGATGTCTAGGCAAGACTTTTAAGATGTTGTTCTCCAATTATCTCCATGATCCCCTGGAGTGTAAATTTGTTGCCTCTTGTTCTTACCAGTATCTGAACTTTGAGCCCAGGGTGAAGTAGTGAGCAAAGAAGTTCTTTTGTGGTGGGATGGGCCGCTCCAGCCTGAAGAAGGTGTGGTGCTCCACGCAGGCCTTCCACAGGTTCTTACAGGCTCGATAGTTGACCATGTTGAAACCCAGCAGTGTCTCCCGAGTCTCGATCTGTGTCCAGAGAAGAGAGGGTGATGGTTAGTTGGACGTTGAATGATGTTTTAGCATTCAGCATGTGAGGGGACAGTGGACGACCATGGTTCAGCGAGTGTGTTAAATTTTAAGTAATTAATTCGCCATGCAGTAACAATAGGCATTTTTTACATTAGTGAAAATTAAAATAAGATATAAAAATAGATTTTTCAAACATTTAACCATGTTTTCAGTAATCTATTCCAGCTGTTCATCCGCTTTTAGCTAAATGTTTCAACAGTTTTCTATTCCATCCAGTCAATGACTAAGCTGTTTTCTGTTTAAACACGAATTTTAGCTAGGTGTTCTACCAATTATCTATTAATTTAAACCATTACTTTTACTTAATGCTGAAAATTTCAGATGTTTATCCATTACTATTAGCTAATTCCAATGTTGATGCTCTACTTTAACTATTGCAACCTTTACTCTATTCCCTTTAGCTACCTTTTTTAACCGTTTCTCCACTAATTTTGGCCAACTATATAAACTGTTTATCAACTGTAGCTAAGTGACTTTTTCAACTGCTTATCCATTACTCTTCGTTACTTTTAGCAATTTAAACATTATCCAATGAGACATTTATACTCTGCTGATTGGTTATTTACAATTTTGGTCTCAGGTCTGAAAACAGTTCCAATTACGTTCCACCTCATTAGCTCTCATATTACATTCAGATATGGATATATTGCATATTTTCTCTTTAGAATAATAAGGACAATTTGAAAATGAAGATTTACTTGAACTAATTACCAATGGCAAATATATACACATGAAAATCTTGTTTGCCTAGAAATAAAAATGCTGATAATCCCAGCATTAAATTCTCAGATGTGATCTAACCATTATTCGTTAAAATGACATATTTGCCAAGTTCAAAAGCAAATGTAGCTCCCTAGATGCATTGATGCCAGGAAGAGAAATGGGGGAGAAAGAACAAAAGAACTATAGTACTTAAATTTGAAATATCAGCAATAGCTCCAGGTTATAAGAAGTCTTAAAATTTAAGAGGGCTTTAAAGATGAATGACACCTATGCAAATATATATGGTTGATGGTGGCCGGTCAGCTCTGTGCAGGATTGTTAGATGCCTTGGGAACAGGAAGAGATCCTGTGTCATACAAGGAATGCAGGACTCCGTGTGGGATTAAAACAGTCAATCAGGAAACAGACACCAGGGGCTTTAGTCTGATGCTGGCTACAAACACACGCACAAAGACAATTTGGTGTGCTTAAAAGTGTGTGTGTGTGTGTGTGTGTGTGTGTGTGTGTGTGTGTGTGTGTGTGTTTGTGTTTTTATGTGTTTGTGTTTGTGTGCATGCACACCTACCGCCTCTCTTCTCAGCTGGATGAAGAACTGTTTGCACTTGAAGGAGATTTTCACTATTTTCAACCTGGAAGCAGGAAGAGAAAAAAAAAGTTGGTGAGCACATCACCTGTATTGAGATGTTTTGTTTTGTTTTACACATTTTTACATATAGCTACACTATCAGTATTAGGCATTCAACAATGAAGCAGTGAGGCAATCGTTGAAAAAAATATACAGTGTAAATATTTGTTTATTTTGTAATGCTGAAAGGTGGAAGGCAGTAAAATCATTAATCACTTCAATAATTTGAAAGTCAAAACACAAGTGTTAAAATTTTAAACACTTATTTTACTCAAATATAGAGGAAAATGTGTTTTATCTATTTCAGTAACCATCTAAAAAATGCAGCACAAGTTATTTAGGAGTAAATGTAAGAATGTAGTATTAATTTAAAGGGAAACACAGCAGAAGAAAAGGTATCATGCCAGTTTGATGGATATAAGCAGTGTCATGGCTAATGTTTCACTAAATGATCACTGACTTTTGATTCCATTGTGTGAGCGGAAAGCTGTGCCTCATTGTGACCATGGTTGGCTATTCTGACAATATTTGAGGTTTACTACACATAAACCTTTGGCAGTACAGTAATCATGAATGCTTTTTGTGATATAGGACATTATCACTTATAGATTTCTATTCCTGACAGCTGTTCAATCAGTTAACACTCTGCAACTATGTAGCACTAAGGATGGAAATACTGGCTCCGATTCCTGTCACATGATCAGACTAAAAACAAAAAACCAAACTTTTATTTTCAACAGCTTCAGGCTGCTTTTAATCGTCATGTATCAACATCCAGTTATCACTTTTCTTTCACTTTAACTAGGGTTAAGGTTGGAAAATCCTTTTATTCCATGTTTATGCCTGACAATATAATACTTAACTATTCTTTGTTTGTCCCAGTCCATCATAGAAGGTACACAATATGATGTACTTTACACTACCTGAAATATTAAAATACATTTTTATAAAAACGTTTTTCGGCATTCTTCCCCTACAAACCTCTAATTTCTTGACTGTTTCTCAAACATGAAGATGGGTTGATGCATTTATTACAGGCAATGTAGATAGAATCACGGAATGTTCACACTTCTCTTTCGGGAATCAATAACTAGAACTGAAAAGTACACTACTAATCGAATCATCAGTTCCTCAAGTCAACTGACCAACGTGTAACATCCCAACTGTTCATTTAACCTCTGACACGTCCCTTTCCATAGCTAGAGGGTATGAATTATGAGTGTCACAGCACTGGAGTTCCCCAGTGAATCAACAATACTTAATTGTTCTCATCAATCTTTGGGTTATCTAGTCATGCATCTGAAGAAGCAGAAACAGTATAAAAAAATCATATTTCAATCTGAAGACTAAACACGCAAGTCCGCAGTGAGAGGTCTGCTGATGAGCAGCAGAGAAACATAATCCCTTCCTAGAGCTCGATTGCTTCTGTGACTCATTGCTCCCTGCTAAATATATTTTACATACTTACATGCACACACACACACACACACACACACACACACACACACACACACACACACACACACACACACACACACACACACACACACACACACACACACACACACTTGCATGGACAAACACACAGACTCACACACATGCTTAGGCAGCGTATGAGTCATGCCCCATCTAAGTGTGGTTCATTTGTCAGGCTGCTGCGAACAGAAATAGGAAAGAGGCAAAAATGTAAATGTCTCTACACATTTTTCAGACTCTCCCCCTCTCTCTCTCTCTCTCATTCTCGACCCTTCCTTGTTTTAAAGGTGTATTGACAACAAGAGGACAAATTACAGCAAGAAAGGAGAGATAGATGGAGCAGAGATTGTAGGGGTGAGAGACACTATTGTCTATTATGTCTTCCTCTCTCTTTCTCACACATGGTAGCAGACAGCTGTTGGGGACACCACTGTTGGCCTCTAAATTTAGCTCAACTAACTGGATATGCACACATGCACAAAAAACTACTACTGCAGACTTTGCATTGCCATACATTGATCCCACAGAGACTCACTCCAACCCTAACCCTAATCTTATCCCTAAAATTTCATGGTTTTGTTCCTTTTGTCCCCAAATGGGATGTCCCCAGTCCCCAGGTTTAAGAATTTGGTCCCTACAGTGTCAGTAAGACAAAATCCTCCATTCCATAAAACAAACATGAACACACACTCAAACTAACCATAGCACAAATGTCTTGCCATTAGACATACACTGATTTCCGCACAAATACACACACTCGCACACACCAGCTGCTATGTGCATTTGGTCAGGGTGTGTGTGTGTGTTAAGCCTACACATGAGGGAATTTATCTTCGGAGTTACAGGGCTTTGAGTAGTGAGTAGTTACTCTTCCTCCCCTGGTGCCCATTAATATTTGGCATCCCACAGTACAACAGTGGTGTATGGGAGATTTCCAAGAATCAATGCTTTGGAGAGATAACAAGAGCAAGGGACATATAGAGTGATGAGAGAGAGCAAATTAAATGGTGATAAAAAGGAGGACAAAGAGAGAATAGGAGATTTGATGCCAATAAATTTTCTGGGAACCTAGTTTACCGAAAATCTCCCCAGAAAATACATTGAAACAAATGCATAATTCTAGAAAAGATCTGAAATGAAACTTAAATATTAATAAACCATTTCAATATTCACTTCCTGAGATGTTACCAGAATATTATGCAGCAAATTTCTCAGCAAAGAAGGTTCCTGGAGGCAGCTCAAGTGGAGCTGGCAACAGACTGATTGACACAGAGGTTGGTGGGTTTATGTAAAGAGCGTCCACAGTTTGATTCGTTACATCTACTGGAAATCTGGGGAGTCGGGGGAAAATGACAGAGACTCGTTCTCTACTCGTGTCAACAATTACAGCTCGAAGCACAGAAAGGTAGTGAAGATTCCCTTCTTTCCAGTGGAGCCGCTCAAAGTGACTGTGTATAAAAATATCAATGAAGAACACTTTTTCCCCCTAGCAGTGTGCCATTTCTCATTCATAGCGATCAACTCATTCACACCTCATAGCTGCCAGGTTTTCTGGCAGGAGGAAGCAGCTGGCTTTCAAAAAACTTGCTTGTGGGCTTCTGATCACACATTTCTTTCATATTTTGCACCAGGTCTTTGAAATGGCAGTTTGTTTACATGCTCGTTCAAATAGCACATACATTTTAGTTCGGTTGTGATCTCTCTCTCTCTCTCTCTCTCTCTCTCTCTGTATTTCTCTATCCAAACCACACACAGGCAAACTTCTTGTGTAGCTTGAACTTGTAAGGGAAATTTTGTCCTATGGTGTCCCCCAGGGATTAGTAATTGGTCCTCTGCTGTTCATCCTCCACATGCTCTCCCACAGATATATCATCCGTCATCATGGTCTCCACTGCTACTGCAATTATTACACAGTCATTAAATCCTCCATCAATGCAACTCACTGAAAAATAAATCATGGATGTAAGACAACTTCCTGAAGTCAGATATGATCATTATTGGTCCCAAAGCTCTCACCAAGCCCATTCACAAATTCACTATCAACAGCCTAATACTTTCTCCCTCCCCACAGCTATAACCTTGGAGTAGGTTTTGAAAGCAACCTGTCTTTGAAGCAACATGTAAATCAAACCACAAAAACTACATTTTTTACACTTGTATGATTCTGTTTTTCCTCTTTTTGGTCCTTGCTTTATCCTTGCTTATTAACTTGAAAATAGCAGCAGATAAGTCTCTCAGCCACACTCATGTAGTTGAACTAGATACTCAATAACACATGCAATTTTATGTTCTGGGTGTGTTCGTCACTCACCATGGGAAATAGTTGATCCGTACCCTGTTCTTGTAAACCACAATGCCAGCTGACATCACCCCGATGAGAATCTCTGTGTTACTCTGGTCCTGAAGAGAACGGCACAGAGTGTGTGAGGGAGTGTGTGTGTGTGTTTAGTGAAGGTGGAATCGAGTGAGTAGAGCCAAACAAAGACATACAGAGAGGAGGAGAATACAGGAGCATAAAAAGTGAGCCAATACATCTTTGGATAAGCTTCCTCACTGCTATAAAATATGTAGAGGCTGAGGTAAACAGACCTGCCAGAATCTAATGATGAATCTAAACAAGTATTTTGCTACTATGCTACTGTCTCTTGCTGTTTTGATTAATATTGAATGGTGTAATGCGTGGTATTTCTGCAGGGTCTGAGTATCAACTGTAAACAGTGCAGCTCCTCCAACCAGATCCAACACCTTAAAATGAAAACAGTGTAGCATTAATCTTGTTGTGACAGTGGGGGAAGGACAGTGGGGGAAGGAAAAACTTCCTCAGTTTGGGACTCCATGTTATCAATTTTGCTCTCAAGTGAGATAACAGATGCATGGTATGTCTAACATGATGCATGTTTTTTTTGTTTGTTTTTTTTTTGGGGGGGGGGTACAACAAAACATTACAAATTAGATGAGCTGCAACAAAACACACACACACACGAATGTGCATGCACAAGCACACATATAAGCTGTAGACAGCAGTTTTTAAACAAACACACACACCTACACACACCATAATAGACCAGTAGACATAAAATAAAACCCAACTTACCCTTGCATAGTGCAGCTCTACCCCGTAGAGCTCCAGCGTGCGTGCTGTGTTCAGATAATTAAACTCTGACTGGGCAGGAGATAGACCACTGAGAGACAGAGAGAGAGAGACAGAGAGAGAGAGACAGAGAGAGTGACAGAGAGAGAGAGAGAGCGAGAGAGAGACAGAGAGAGAGAGGAAAAGGGAAAGGGGGAGAGAGAGACAGAGAAAGAAAGAAGGATACAAAGACAGACAGTGATGGGAGGTTTTGTGTGGGAGCAAACAGAATGATGATGACAAGGTAAGCAGAGACAGAGTGTGTTAAAGAGACATTTGGAGAAAGTAAAGAGAAAAGGACAAACAACAAAAAAAAAATACATTATCAGGATTAAAATACCGGACTGGCATGAAAAAAGATAGATAAACTGTAGCATATTAGCTTTTTCTGTTTTTGTGTATGTATCTTTGGATCTATATGTGTAAGTATTGAGTTTTCTTTCCTATTACTCAATTATAAAAAAATGTTTGCCAAAACATAATTTTACAATTTTGACACTACTAAGTATGATCTACACACATTAAATGCAAAAAATGGCATCATTATTATTCAACAAGCCAGTGGCATACGTCTGAATGTGTGTGGGATCACAGCTGTATTTGTGTGTGTATCTCATTGTACCTGTGCTGCTGGTGATGTTTGGCGACCTCTTTGTGGAAGTCTTGTGGAGGGTTTGGGATAAAGCAGTAGTCGGACAGATAACCTGCACTATGCTCCGATTCGCTGTAGTCCCCTAACTCAGCTACGCACACATGCACACACCCACACACCCACACACGCAGACACGTACACAAAAATGATGATGATATTAATTCATCACTTTGTCAATGTAATAGGAAGGGTGGGGGAAAGACACAGGTAATGAAAGTACTTCAGGGATGACAGAGAGGCCTACACTCATTTTGTACATGTACATGTTTTGTAATTCTGGCTGAAAATAAAACACATGAATATAATGCTGTGATATCTAATCACAGCATGTTCCATTTATGTTAAATCTTTCCAAGACATCAGTAAGTAATCAATCCTATGACAAGTAATCAAAACAGTATACTGGTAAAACCAAATAGTTTGACAATTGGCAATGAAAACCATTTAGACATTGCTGACCATAACCATCTGCAGTGACAAGCCTTGTCAGGATATCAACGTTTGTATGTTTTGGCCCATTATTAACCAAAATAGCAGCAAGCCACTGACATACAGAATTTTTTTCCATCATCTTTCATTAAATTGCTACTTGATAATTAAAATAAATAATAACAACTTGCTCTAACAGTCATCATCTTAAGCTTTGCATCTTGCTGCAGTCTTGTTTCCTTCTGTGGTGAATATTTGCTTACACAGGAAGGGGCTGAAACGATCCATCAGTGAAAAAAAAACAAATTAATCTTCACACATTAGGCCCAAATTTTCTCACAGCCTCCGACAATCCTTTTGTTTTAAGAAGAATTTTCATGTTGTTCTTGTTAAGATAATGTGCAGGCACCAAATAGGCAATTGATATTGAAGTGCACTTATAATATCAGGAGATTAAAGCAGAGTGCTCCTCACGTAGTGCAATAATACCACATTAATTTTTAATGTGATGTTGTAAATAAGTGGGCAAGTGTGTCGTTATGTGTTACTACATGTCCCTGCAGATTTTTAGCAGAAGTACGAGGCAAAAGAACCCTGATCCCTTTTACATCACACTAAGGTTCCTCAAGAGTGAACATACATCGAGGTTGTCCTATAAATGATGTGAGATTTTGTTTGAATATCTGAAAAGTACAGGTAAAAACATAAATGGAAACTATCAATGAAATAGGAATAGCATTCATTTTTCAGCCCTTTTCTTATGAAAAGAGTGCTGTATATCAGATGGCCAGAGGCTTTAATATGCAATGTAAAATAGCCAAAGACAACAGGATTAAAAGTACAGATGTTTAGAGGATGAAGAGGAGATTGACTGCAGATAACACGAAGAACCATAAGAGTGAAATGATTCCCAGATCTCTGATAGCTTTCAGAACCCTAAGAGAGAAAGAGCACAAAGTGAATCCCCAAAGTCATTAGCTCACGAGCTAGCATTTGAAGCTCAAAAACATCAATTCACTCAAGTAGTCCCTTGACTAACCTACTAGCCATAGCCTAAGCATATTGACCTATGAATCAATTCCAGCTCACCCACATATTGATGTGCACACAGCTCCAGGGAGAAATATATGTTCCGTCAATAGCTTATGTCTTGGAACACTAGGGTAATGGTGGTTTTATTTTATGCTGCAGTTATTACTTGAAAGACATTTAATGTTAAGGCCAATGAAGCACATAGACTAGATGACAACCTGATTTGTCAACTGATATTCAGTTTTTGATGTGAAATCCACACTCAGCTGTAGAATGGTTCAAAATGGGAGGGATGAGCTAGATCTCAGGCTCCTTATAATGATGCTATCAACCAACTAAGCACAAACAAGGTGTCTGACTCCATTTTTGATGATGGATTTACATTCACTGTGGGTAATTTTAGCCCAAGTGTTTGTGTATGTCTGCGTGTGTCTGTGTGAGTGAGTGTGTGTGTGTGTGTGTATTTTCGCCTTACTAACCATTAACAGTGGACATTCCTCCAACATCCACCACCATCAATAAGACTAAAAAAAATGCAACACTATGCAACTCTGAAAACCAGCTTTGAAGATATCAAGTTTTATGTGATGCAACATTTTTGTAGAAATGAAAAACATCATTAAAGTCCAATCTACTGCTTTAAATTAAAAAAAAAAAAAAGGAGGGCTTGTTTTTTTCAACCCAAACACCTTTATTTCTGAGGAAAGAGTTGCTATGGTTTCCAAATAATATTTGGTAATTCTTAAACAAGAATCTAGGTCTACTGGGTGGGATTTGTGATGTTTTGAGAATGCAAAGCTTTAGTGTGGGATTTAGAGTGATCGGCACTGACACTCGAGCCAAGCTAACTGAATTAGCAGCATAGCAGCTGCTTCAAGCCCTTTTTCCAAAAGCAAACATTTATCTTCATAATCTGGACTGGCACTGAGTGAAGTGACAACACGGACCTAGCTGCAGACTGTGTGTGTCTATGTCTGTGTGTGGAAAAGCAGTAGTGTCATGATGTTGGTAGTCTAGGCCAAATCTCTTCTCTGACCTATATACTGTAGCAGTGCAAATTCCCCACAAAATACGCCAGAGAGGTGGAAGACAGACAGGAAGAGGGAGGTGGCTAAAAAGAGGGGGTTTATGAGCACGGAAAGAAAAATGGGGGAATAAGCAGAAAGGGATGAGAAAGACTAAACAGTGATAAAAGAAAGACACAGATAGAGGGAAAAACAGGCTGCATGAAAACAATGAGCAGGAGTAAAAGAGAAAGCACCAGTGAGACACACCCGTGTGGTAGGAATCATTATTCGGATGACAGAGGGGCCCAGTCAGCATTTAACCGTAACACTAAAGCAGTAGATGCGATTAACACTGAGGCTGAACAACCCCAGTGGTAGACTGGTCTGTAGGTCTACAGAAATATTTTTTAATCATTGGGTTTAGAAAACATGTGACCAGGAGGTGTTGAACCAGCTTTTTAAGCAAGAATACAACATTTTATTTGGTTGTCAAGTGCACAAGCGTAGCAATACTTGGATAAATTGGAATTAATATCAATATTATTTATGGCAATTTAATCTAGACCTAGGAAACTAAATCGCACAGTAAATCTAAAACATAAATTTATTTGTTCTTTCGGCACTGAGGCACTATAATAAACAAATCTGTGTAGTCACTATAACCAGAGTAGGTAAAAGGATAATGCCTGTAAACTGCACTTTTTACCCTAAACATCCACTTGGCTGTTTGGTCGCCATCACCCTAGCACCTTTCCATTTGCCCCTGCACAATATTTGGCCCATAAGGCTGACCTTGGATCAGTCCTAACAGAAAAAAACAAGCCATGATTTCATGTGAATTTATATCCCCGAAGTGAATAACAAGTCTCACAACACAGCTTAATTGAATCATAATGGCTTCAGAGCACTAACTATAAATGCAATGTAGCAACCACAGTCATTATATGGAACAGTGGGTGTAGTGAGGAGTGGCCTAATGAATTGTCTTTCCATCGTTATGCAGAGTGGGTGTGTCCAGGGAGCACTACTTACATTGAACAGCATAGGATGCCAGCAGTGCTGCTGTGTTGTGTGGACAGGGCAATCTGGAAGCCGCAGGAACACACATACACACATTCACATAAAAGAAACGAACATACAGATGAGTCAGCCTTGGATCAATACAAACAACATTGTGATTCTCTCAAAATAGAGATTTAACATGTGATAATAATAGTTTCAGAGAAATGTGAAAATACTTCAACCCTCTATAATGTTAATATCTATTATCAGAAGAACTAAGAGAGGAAAAGCAGAAATGCTTATTTTTACTGTCAAAAACAACCATGAGCATGACGTGTATACTTTAACAACTGCCCAGTGAACTTGACCTCCAGTCATATGCTTCCTGGCTCCTTAGAATTTAGACACACCAACACTCACGACTAAAATTGATGCTAATGCAATGATCACAGTTCTCGAAGGGTATCTGGTAGCTCTTTTAAGCAGGATGTCCCACCTTGTTTGTACAGCAACATCTAATACACATAGAGAAGATATACTCACCTTCCAGTTAATATATCCTGTTTGATCTGAAGAAAATATTGGTACCTGAGGGGGGACAACACACTGCATTAGGATAAGAAGCCAGTGAACCATTGCCTCTGTTTAAGTGGAATATAATATAGTATGAATAGCATGACAAAGCTATAAGGAGTGTGTTTTGGTTTTGACTTGAATGTACAATGCACCAGATCAGCATGTTAGATCCAAGGCTCACTGTTGCAAGCTACAGGCAAAGTGTTGATAAGTCTCGAGGAGCAAGGTCATGGCTGAGATGCTGTAATAAACACCAGGCAGAAAAGACGATATGGCGCTGTGACACTTCGTCTGCACACTGTTTATGCAAAGCTTACTGTTGCAGACCATATGTTTGCAGGACCGTGGGTTGGACTACGGTCTTGATACAAAATACACCAGCCTCTTATTTTCTTTAATAAGCCTGCATCAAATGAGAGAATGAAGCTCTGGTTTTGGCAACCGTTTGCAATGGTTAGATTCCAAAAGTTATTTCAGAAAATTAATATTCACTTAAGACCTACAGAAAGTAAATATATTTACTCTCCAAATACATACAGTCTATAATATGCCCCTTCTTATGTAATGAGCTCTGGGAAGTTATTTATCACATTTACAACTGTCTGTAGCACCTGCACACTAAATTAATGTCAATTCATCTCAATAGCTGGTGTATTTTTCCTGGTAATTTTAGCTGTTTTTTTCTTCAGTGGCAGGTAGCCAGCAGTTTAATGTAATGATAAATCTGCTCTAAAATAACTCTACATACACAATAAAAACTGCATGCATCTACATGGAGCTAAGACCCTATTGTTTTTTGCCCTTCTTTTTACCTTGTCCAACACTAAACTTTATTCAAGTATTTCAACAGATATACACCAACATCAACAGCAATACAGATCTTTCCTTATTAGATCTACAGTGTCTTAATGAATGCGTTTTCACAGTAACACCCTTTCAAAGTTAACACTGCACCAACAGATAATATTGAGCATTTATATGAGTGATAATCAGTCTCTTTTTCTCTGTAAAATTAACACTCTTACCGTGTGTATTCTTCCTGAAGTTTACTGGGGTCTGTCACAAAGAATTTAACTCTGAAGCTCAAGTTATGGGGAGACCCTCCTAGAAGAAATAGCAACTAACAGTTAGATGGCATAAAACAACTTGGCAGACGAGTGAGTGGATAGGAACAGTAATGGCAGTATAAGTTGATATATTGTACAAGCCAACTGTATTTCTGTCCTATTGTCAAACGCTTGATTTAGAGAACACCAGCTCGTATTGTGATTACTGTGCTTTCAATGTTTTACATGGACCCATCTAAGAACTTAAAGATGCATCTTAAAATGTGTGAAATATTCATCTCTATCATCCATGAATTCTGATGGATTTTTTTTTTATATAAGCCTATATTTATACAAAGGCAATAGGCTCTATTCTTGCACTGTGTAAAACACAAAATCCTTGGGTTGCTCCTCAATTAGTCAATCAGTCAGCAGGAAAACTGAGTTGAAGCATAGTTCAACCGTTGCTGGAGGAGAACAACAGATCGCACCAGGGCTACTTCTTAGCTCTACATGTTACAAAGTCTTTACTCGTTATCAAAAATAAGAGCAGAGTTGAGATAAAGTTTAATCATTGCTTAAGGCAGATTCAGAATTTTAAATCGCACTCAGTGTGGACTGGAGACTTTTGCTTGAGGTAGGAGTGTAGTATTTTAACCATCACTGAGGCTGGACCGCAGACAACCCCTTCCACCAGCTGGTAAATTGTAGTAATTCAAGCAATTAAGTTGGTTCGTGAGTGAACTTGCTCAGCATTAGGACTTTGTGATGTTTGCTTAAAATGGATTTGACTGGTTAATTAAGGTGGTGTGCTGTGGGTTTCACCTACGTTTTAACTGTTTCCTGATGGGCTTGTTGGGATCGAGCCAGCGCTGTAAAATATTGATCAAGAGACACTTAGAGACACCATAACGCTTCCACGGCATGATAACAAAAGCTAAATTATTTATCAGTAGCCACACACACACACATACGAGCTTGTCAGAAATCCTCAAACACTTTGCACATGGATACAAACACAAACTAATATATATCTTCTTGCTGACATATCTTAAATGTATGGTCTAGATAATTATTTACACACAGATAGGATATATCTGATTTAATGAGACTGATCCAAATGCAGAGCATCTCAAAAGTCCTCCTGCAAGTGAACACATGTACCTTCATGCATGCACGCACACATGCACTTACACACGCATATGTATAAATAATCTTTCTTTGATGAAAAGCCAAAGTCAACACACCCACATGATGCTTTATAAACAGCCTACAACTTAACCTTGATTGAAAACATCACACTGACTGGTGCATCTGAGGAGTCATCAGCCAAGTGGAGGCCAAAGTAGTCTCTCTCAGTCAGCTCCAGGTGCTTAAAGACAGCATCCAGCAACACCTGGCCATGATCCGACTTCTGCAGAGGAGGACAAAAAACAGACAATGAATTCAGAATTTGTTTTGTCAGTGCCTTACTTTCCACAAAATCCTCCTGAACTCCCCAGTGACAGGTCACAGAGGAAACAGTGAGGGCACGTGAATGAGCGAGAAACTAATGAAACTATATTCTGTGCCTTGTTTTTTAGATTTTAGATTTTTAGATTTTAGCATAATGCTGGAATGCCCTTGTCCCACCACAGATGTCTAAATTATTTAAACTCACACTGTTCCAGAGATATTTCACCAAGGTTCATGTCTGATTCATCAATGTTGAGCTATATCTAATGTTTTTAGAACCTAATGGGGAATGATTTATATATATATATATATATATATATATATATATATATATATATATATATATATATATAAAAAATGTAAACTCCATTATTTGTATTTAAACTGCATGACCAAATCTTCAGCTACTTACACCTGTGGATTACTTATTCTTTTTCCTGTTTATGTGGAAATTTCTATTGTCTTCAGTAATTATTTCTCCACTGAGAATGCTAACAAAGACTGACTGTTGACTGAAAAACAGGAAAGGCATTGATAGAGGTATAAATAAAAAACAGAAAACCAGTAACATACACTTATAATTACATACCAGCTTGTTTAAATGGGAATCTCAGTTTGTCTTTATGCCTTCTGATCCCAGATCTGGCCATATTACATTATAAATGGAAATCCCTATTTCAACAATATAAAAACTCGAGATACAATACTTAGCATTGTCTTGCAATTAAAAACCTATGCTCTCTCATTACGTGAAATCATTTGGAGGATGGCATGAGCAGAGGAATGAAGATTCATTGTTAATATTCCTGAATCTGCGGCCAAGTTTGCATGACGGAGAGACACGGAGAGAAGAGAACTTACTGAGTGAGACTGAGAAATGAATTAATTTCTTGTAAATCAATGACCATGAGCTTTAACATGGTTTAACCTCTGCTTTCAGAAGTTCACTGGATGAGAAGTGCTAAGTGCTGCTACTTGATGTTTACCAGTTACCGATAAGAATTGTTTATGCAATTATAATATATCTGCTATCTTCAAACAGTTGACAAAACATACATCTGCATACTTTAAAGGAAAAAAATCACACCTGCTCCTGCAGTTACATTGAAAGAGGGAAAGACATGGAGGGATAGAGTGTGCAACTTCATCAGGGCCCCATGGGAAAACAGTTACAGTTAAAGTTACACACACACACACACACACAAACACACAAACACACACACCTCTGCTCATGTCCAACTCTTCTTTCCTTCCAAGACACACTTATACAGCCCAACGCGTGTGAGTCAAGTGTGTATGTGTGTGTATGTGGAGGGAAGGAACGGGATGAAAGTTGACAGTTGACATGTTGACATGGCAGCCCTGTAGGATCGCCGGCAGTCTTCTGGTGCTGTGGCCTGTGTGTGTGTGTGTGTGTGTGTGTGTGTGTGTGTGTGTGTGTGTGTGTGTGTCTGTGTGAGAGAGAGAGAGGTCTACTACTGTCAAAGCATTGTTATGTACAGATCAACTATGATACCCTCTACGCTCCTTCTCTCACTTCTTGTTCACTTTGCTACATCTCTACTACCATGTCTGGATGATGAAAAAAAGAACAAAAACCAGTTAAAACATTTTTTATGCCATTATTTCACAATCTCGCAATATATTGGTGTTGAAGAGTTTGAAAATATAAAGCATATGTCTTTCAATTTTGGTCTTCTATCGAAACTAGGCGGGCTTGTGTCTTTTGCACTTCAACACTGTGGTCGAGAAAAACCGGCCTTCTCAAAAAAGCTATTTTTTGACCTTCACGAGATCCCTGCTGTCTGATTGTCCTATGATCTATTTTCGAGAATCTTAACTTTGCTTTAAAAATGGCATGAAACCCACTGAAGGAAAGATTATTCTTTTAGATAATAAAGGGCTGACCACTTAGAAAGCGATGAGAAAATACAAGTTTAGACACATTAGCAGTTGCAAACACTTTGACAGATCAATTGGTTGATTTCATGACAGAATAGTAAACAAACTCACTCAGAGACAAACTGGCAAGACAAAATGGGGAAGTGAAAAACATGCAGGTGTCTGATATGATGCTTTGCCATGTATGGCTTCTCAAAGACATGCGTGAGAGACTATGTATAAGTCTTTGAGCATGTGTGTTCATTCGTGTGTGTGTGTGTGTATCCACTGCTTCCCTTTTGTATGCAGCTGCCTTTCAAGCTGAATGTGGGTGCCCTCTGTGCACTTTTTACACTGAGCTCCCAGGAAACCCATCGTCACTTCGTGTATATCTGTGCGTGTGTGTGTGTGCGTGTGTGTGTGCGTGTGTGTGTGTGTGTGCGTGTGTGTGTGTGTGGTGGTGGTGCTAGCCTCTTCTGGTATTCCCAAAGCATTTGAGCCAAATGTGTGATCGTTGCCACTACGGGAACAAACAGCTATACATGGTTAAACTGAGCTAGGTACACACACACAAACACACACACAAGAACACACGAACACACACACACACACACACACACACAATATTTCACACATTTTTTTTCTTCTGTACTTTCACATAAAAAAAACAAACAAACAAACAAAAAAAAAACACATCACCAACAACACCGTATTGTGGACAGTTCATGGACTGGATACCCAGTGGCAGAAAGTCATACAGAGTAAACATAGAAATAGTAAAAGAGAGAGAGTGAAAACAAAAGTAAGAGGAAGACAGTCAGAGAGACACAGAGAGGGAACAGAGAAAAGGAGTGATTGACGATGCCCTGGGTGAGACAAACGCTCTTTGTGCAGTCCACCAGCACCAATGACTGAAATAGTGTCTGTGTGCGTGAGAGCGAGGAAAGACGAGGGAGACTTGGTGATAGAGAGAAATCACAGCACAAGAGACTGGCTGAGAGAGAGTGAGGGAATAAGAGAGAGATGCTCTGATAACTTTACCCCCACCCTGGGGGTTTATCTACAGTGTATGAGGGGAAAAGCCCCCCAGACATCAATAAAACTGGATAGACTTGAAACACAAAGTAGCCCTTGAGTGAACGTCCCAGTGTTTTTATGGCAGGTTAACAATAAAAAAAAAAAAAAAAAAAAGCAAAATGTGACACATTTCCCTCTTTCCACAGGAAACACAGCTCTCAATGTGGTGCATGTAAGGGTTTGTGTTAAAGAATGACGGAAATTCAGGAATGTTTGAGGAAGCTTGTCCAGACAGGAAGAAAAGTACATGCAGGAGGAGTCATTCACATCTACCTCTCTCTCTCTCTCTCTCTCTCTCTCCATTTAAAGCACACACACACACAGATTTAAAGAACATTTTTGTTTTTGATACGCCTGTCAATCACAGCCCACTAATGTTATCAAGGCTGCTTGATATTACTGTCACTAATCTATACTCACATTCCATCCAGCTCATGGATGTTCCTAAGTAGGGATTGGTAGTGATCAGTTTATCAAAAAAAATGTTTATGGAAAGGGCAATTCAGGGAAAGTAAAAAATCAAACACCGACAAAAATATGTCAAAGATATCACTTAACAACTACACACACACTATATTCCACATGGACACGCTACAGGACACCCTCACACCTTCCTATTTCTAGATGAACAAGGAGCTTAGCAAGCAAAATGCTCCCACAGCCACCACCATCCTGAAACACATACAAAAATTTGCTATGTTATACTCCACCATTTTTACATAAATTCTAGTTAAAAAAAAAAAAAAAAAAAAAAGATTACTGTAACACGATTCAATGAAATCATTTCAGAGCCATATAAGAGTGGTGCCACGTCAATTGTCACAGCATTTGTAATTGGGACTAAGAGAATAAATGTCTGTGATAATGGGTCATTGGTCAACGAGGAGAAAGTAATAAATAGAGCAGGAAGAAATATGCAGCTAGATTGTTTAGGGTTGTTAAAGAGAATACTTCAAATCCATCTTAATGCCACTTATAGTAGCGATGGAAGACATTTTATACTAAGTGTTTTTTCATAGTTTTTAAAAGTCTTTAATAAGGCTGGGTATCAAGCCTTAATGCTTTCTGTACTTAGGTAATCTTGTTGACTTATTTGATGAAATAGCTCCTGGTTTAAATCAAAATGTTGACCATTTCTGTTTTCATATGGCCAGTAATGCTGATACTTTTAATATTTGAGAACTCTGGCTTCTTTATAAAAAAAAAAATACAACAATAATAAAAAATGATTTATCATGCTAAGGTATTGAGAAGGGGGCGTTTCCCTATTGGTATCCAGACTTTTCATGAAAACAGTAGAAACAGCCCTCTCCTTTACACCGCTACAGTTTACTCAAATAACATTTTAGTAAAGTTAAACCTTTCCCTAAACCTAAGTAATAGTTGTGTTTTTTTGGGAATAACCAGATATGAAAATGTATACACAAATAAACATGAAGTCACTGTGTATCGTCTCTTATAAATTATACCACATAAAATTAACCTGCTTAGGCTATTAAATGTTAAAGGAAACATCCTCACAAAAACAGAACCAACACAGTTTGGCATTTGCTTGACTGTAGTTTTTAGTTTCAGTTAAAGATTAAGTCAATGCCGACTAGGATTGTGAGCCATGTTCTCTGCATGCCAAGCCTCCTTATAACTATTTTCTGTTGTGGTAGAAGAATATTGCACTACGTTCTAAGCTGGAACAAAATGTCACACTACAATAGTCAATGCAGATTTTCCCCATATGAACGAAAGAAGCCACAGGGATCAATCCCTCGGAAAAACAAAATTGTTCAGAAAATGTATTTATGGTTTCATCATTTTTTAATTATGATTTCTTCCATATAACTTGCATATATATTTCATACGGAGCTCTCATTCAGCTGTGAACTAACAGCTACTGTATTTTCCAGGATTATTTATCCTTTGCCCCTTACTGCTCTACTTGCTCATTATGGAGAGCTACTTGATTACCAAATGGCTCATGCAGATAGCTGGATATTGATGGTATGTGGTGTGTAATGGTTGCTATGGTTACCGCTGCATTTGTCAATTTACTCCGAATATGTCCAGCTTCTGACCCTGCTTTTTCATTGGTGGAGAGGTGGGTCATTAGTGGGTTGGCCTTTTTTAATTTCTTGTCAGCTATCAGGCTTTCAAGCCATACCAGATTCTGCTTTACACTTGCAGTTCCATCGGTAGGATTATCAGTGCAAATGCTCTTGCGCACCCACCCCTCACACCAGGAGCACTCCGGTTCCCATGACAAAAAGTGACTGCTTCTGGATTTTCACTCTCCGTTAAAATCAAGGCCAGTCAGCCGGGGAGAGGATCAATAGAAGTATTGTTGCTCTTAGGATGGCTTGTCTTTCCAGGAAGTTACTGCTGCGGCAGGGGTCTAATCAATGACACTGTCAGAGAGACTGACAGAGACCGAGTCATTCATTCAGCAAGTGGCGGGGAGGGGGGAACGGTGGGCAGTCTGGAGCAGGAAGCAGAGAGGCTGAGAGAGAGAGAGAAACTTCCAGCAAGGAATGTAAAGAAAGAAACAGAGAGGCGAGGTTTCATAGTAGAGCCCGTGATAGAGATCCATAATTATGGCTAGTGTAATTCTGAGTATTTTGCATCTGTGCTTTAGATGTAAAAGTACAATCATTTCAATGCTTAGAAAACAAAAATCACAGAACCAAAATGACTTTGGCATACCTAATTTACAATGTACAGACATTTATCAATTTTTATTTCATTATTATTTAAGCAAATATAATTTATTTTAGATGATCTACCATGAAGAAAGTTTCATGTATGATGCAAGTTTACTGGCCATTTGGTTCAATCACTATGAGTTTGTATATACAACACGAAAACTTAAATCTGCAAAACCGTTTGATACGTGGTTAACATGAGTCTTATGATCTCAAGTACTTTTGGTGGAAACCACAGAAAGAGAAGAACAGAAAGGATTAGCAGGAAGTGAAAGACACACCAGCTACCAACAAGCATGTGAAAAAACATACAAAACCTTACATTTTTTTTTTTTTCCTCTCTAACCTGCTTTTCTCTTACAGTTAAGTACAATGATCACTTTAGTAATCTGTATAATGCATTCATAAAGTCCTTATCCTGATCATTTGTTCCTTACTGTAATTTATATCAATGCACAAACTTCAACACCAGCAGGATGCGATCTGTCAGAGGGGATGTTATTAGGGGATTTGTATTTGCTAACACTCAAAGGGAATTTCCCTCCTTGTACTGTCATAACTCTGATCGAACACTCGGCGACAGAGAGACATAAATACAGACACAAAGAGAGTCAGTGGGAAAAGGAAATGTGTTATCATATGAAGTGACAGACAAATGGAAAGCCAGTCACAAGCTGGCTTGTGACTGGCTTTGGGCAAAATATAAAGCACACAAAAACATACTCAGAGAAAGACACACACACACACACACACACACACACACACACAAAAATTCTTGCTTTCTATGCCCACAAGGTGTGACTGTGTGTGACTGAACGCTTGTAAAAATCAAACACTGAAAGCTCGGGGACCGGTAAGGAAGAATACTGAACCAGTGTGAGAAAAAAAAAAATTAAACTTAAACTATCAACGGAAAAACAAAAACAGCGTGGGTTGCTTTTTAAATGTCTGCAAACATGTAGAAACACACAAGGACTTTTCCCCCACCAACTCTAAAGTTAATTTGAGGTGGGCTTGAGGGGAAATTTACAGTAATGGAGTAGTTGGGGGAGGGAGGGGGCTGTGACAGGGAGGATTGGTGCTCTCATTTCCTGTTTTTCTTCCTTTGCTTGGGTTAATGTATGATTATAGGAATATAAGAACAATGTTAGGAGCATATTATGAACCTAACATTTAGCACCTTTAAAAGTAAGCTGAAGAGCTATCAGCAATTCCTGTTTTGCTATGTACCAATGGATTTGCAGGCAGCTATCATTCAATAGACTTTGATACTGAAGATAAATGTGCCAATTCTCAAGCCTCTTCAGAAGTTAAAAGTAGCATCTTTATTCTGAAGTTTAGTTTGAGTGAACTTTGGAGGTAATGATATCCTCAAGGAACTGTAAGTCACACTGAATCAAAAAATATTGGCATCATGTCTGCGTGCTCAGACTGGACTAAGTTATTAGCCAATCTGAGTAAACAAGGAGAACACAAATTGATACAAATTGCGGCTCATCTCTCACATAATCGTCATGTTAGTTACTCTGAACCTACAGCATGTAGGTAAGAAAGGTGTTTTAAAAGGTTATGCCATAGTTTTTGACAGCACAATAAAGTTCCTGCTTCAATCAAGCTGTTTTGAAAGGTTTTGCATTAATTGGACTCTACCATTTGCTTATTTCCGTTTAAACCCAGTTAATCAGAATTCACAGTAAGGCACTTGAATGAAGGAGCAGTACTTACGCTGACTTTGAACGCCTGGACAGTGTTGTCCAGCAGCAGTATGTTGCACACAACCTGTGTGTGCTGCCTGTCTCGCTCCAGCTCCGTCGCCCGCACATTGTAGGATCTGCCAGCAGGCAAGCGGAAGCGCGCGCTCATCACGCTCCTACCAGGGTCTGCAACAATCAAAGACATGGCAGAGAGGAGGAAACGATCAGTGCGAGAAACAAGAAGTCAAACAGTAAAATGAAATGGGATTTATTAAGTCATGGTCTGATACGCATATATCCTTTATGACCGTGGTATACTTCAGGCAACAGAGTCCCCCTTTTGTTTACAAAGAACACAATAAGCCAATGTACAATATGACATGATGTACTTTTCCTTGAACTGCCTTACTAGAGGCAGCCAAACAGCAAGGCAAGTCAGTACAAGCACAGTGAAAAAGGCAAAAACTGCTTCATAAGAAAAGAATGTCAATGAGTAGGCAAGTAGCTGGTTGCCTACTATGGGATGTGGAGATTATACAACGGCCCAGCATTAAAACACTCAGAAGATGCTATAAAATGAGGAAAAATTGTTTAGCTATAGAGCTTCAAATCTGTGCAACCCTTTATGATCTATTATTTCAAAATGTGATTATATTTGATCTTCAATAGTAGAGAATATTGTACAGAAGTTGAGTGGAAAGTAAGTACAACCAACATCAGGATATCTGGTCCTTTCAGTTGTCTAGTTTAATTAACTGCACAGAAGCATGTATGAAGTTTATCCTATTCTAAGCTTCACTCCACTCTAATAGCAACTTCACTCGGCATAGTGCCATTCATCTTTTCAGATGAAATTTGATCATTATCTTGAATTTTATCATTTCATCATCAACATGTCTGGCTTGAATGGCTCACGATTGGTTGGTAAATGATGGCAGCCCAAAAAGTGGCTGAGGTGTCCTGTCGGCTCCTCAGTGGGAATGAATAACAATAATGCAATCTGAAGATGCTCCATTTAGAACCAAAGCCTCTTATGTTTGAGACACATCTGACTGTACAAAATGACTTATCAAAGATATAATAATATTGGCAAATGCCGTGTTTCAATATGTATTAGGGCGCATATTTAATTCGCTTTTGATAAACATTGATATTATATTAACACATATACACAAATACACACACACATACATATATACACACATACATACATATATACACACATATACACACACACATACATACATACACATACATACATACATACATACATACATACATACATACACACACACACACACACACACCACTGAAGTGAGTTTTGTGTCCACCTCCTGTCTTTTTATTCTTGGGTGATCTGCCATGACAGGAGACATAATAATTCCATGAGGGTCATGACCCCGTCATCAAGAACTGCTGCATTTGTACTGATGGCTCTGTATGAGCGCATTTGTGTATATATAATATATATAGAGTTCTCTCTGCGAGTCTGAGCTGCCTGTCATTATATATCAACAGGAACCCCATGACCACAGGCAGATGATGTGCACACCGTCTATGACACACACACACACACACACACACACACACACACACACACACACACACACACACACACACACACACACACACACACACACACACACACACACACACAGCTATATGTAAGGCCATCGCTAACAGTCGCAGGAGCCCATCTTGTCACCTCTAGACATTCATGCTCCACATAAACATATATTTGGTTTCAGTACGCATGGTATATTATTCATTGTATATTTATGTGACTACATGTCATACTCCCTCTACAAATTATGAAGGGGGGAATGTCTGAAAGAGGCTCAATGAATAGTAAGTTTCTCTTGTTACTCTGACATCTGAACAAGACTATATTTCATGTAGTGGCACTACCAATACTTAGTAGAAAATGAATAAAATACTGTTTTTACCAATGTTAACTCTTATCATTCTCAGCACATAATTAATGGGAAATCATATTGCTGCAATACACAGAGAAGAATATCAGCCCAAATACCAATAACAAATATTTTAAAAGGAAAACAGTGCTATAAGTCACCTGTGGCTCAGGAGGAGTCTGAAAAAATACCAATGATGATGGCACCAGGGTTAGTACAGGTGGGCTTGGAGACTACAGTTTATTAATGGAAAAGTTGCAGAGTTTCTCTGTATTATACCAAGGCCGCCCTACCTCACATGAATTTAAGACTGCCTCCACTATCTAACATTTGTAGAAGTTCTTACACTGTTATGAAAAAGAAATTTAGCCTAGATGGGAAAACCACAGAGCTATTTCTAACAAAGAAATGCTATTGAATAGGAAGCGTTGAATCCATTGGTTGACAGCTATCTGGTACAACTAGGCTCGTCATACCATAGGTCTTGATGAAATGATGAGATCAATACAATCCACCAAGAGAACCACAACACACACACATATGTGTAAGTACAAGCATGCAGCCACAAATTCATGCAAATGCTCAATGATGCAGGCAAACATGAACACTGACACATGCTCACTGATACCAGCCGCAGAACACCGCCTTGGGAAACAGAGCGAATGGACTAGTGAGATGAGCAGAAAGGGATGCAGGGCGGAAGCCATGCAGAAGGAAGGAAGGACTGAGGGACAAACTCCTATCACTGGCTCACACTGGGACAATGTAGGATACGTAGATGATGAGCTCTGACACACAGATGCTCTCCACGGGCTGCATCCCCTTCCGTGCTCTTTTCCTGTCCTGATGGTTTTCTGCCACTCAACTGAAGACAATTTAAAGACCACAGACCACAGTTCTGGATCATCTTTGTAGTATGCAACCATTTAATCACAGTTCTACAATTTTTTTATTTTTTTCTTCTCACCAAAAGCACCTCAGCATGCAACTTTAAATTATTGGGAACATTTAAAATCATTTACCATATTTGAAGTTCTTTTTTTGTTGTATTTTACTGAAGTTTAATATTTCTGGTCCCGTCTTTCTCCACTGTATTCTTTACCATCTCATTCTATTGTACCACTTTCCATTCTACTGCATTGTATTTTCAGCGTTCTATAATTTTCTGCTCTGCTGTTTACTTTTCAGCTTTGCTCTGCTGAGCTGGACAGGACAGCCTCCCTCCCCTGAGAGAACCTTCCAGAACTCCGGAAGCATGCTACCATTATTGCTTCCTGCAGTCTGCAGAGCTTACAAACAGGCAGGAGAGTGTGTGTGTGTGTGTGTGTGTGCATGAGGGCTCTTGACCCTAAAGCTTCCCTCACATAATAGTACAAACAAACCAACTTATCTGAACTACTGAACTATGAAACTGTGAGTCTCTTCATATTTAACAGAATAAAAGTCAAGGGAGAAGTTACACAACAGACACCAGCCTTTCCCAATTCCAAATACGGGCTGACATATTCCCCATACATTTCTATTAATACTCCTCATTTCTTTAAAACGAACCCAAAAGACATGCTGCATATGATTTTTCTGTCCCTTTTTGTTGCTTGGGAACAACTGAGATAATAGAGGAGCTGTTAGGAATCCCAAAGGAATCCTACATCACTGCTCTAAAGTGTTTCATAAAGCATAAACTAGGCCACAGACAAACAGGTGGTCAATTACGGATGTGTGCCACTGTATGTGTGTGAGAGAGAGAGAGATTGCAGACAGCTTGAGACTGCCATGAGTTTTAACTGGGAAAAAATCTTTAAATCCCTCATAGATCTCTTTCTCCGTGTATGATGTTAAAATAAGTACACTGGAATAAAACATGCACTTTACACAGAGTCAAGTTCTGCATGACACAGACCTGGCTGACACAGTGTAATATTTCAGTTATTCTTTCTTAATAAATAAAGACGTATGTTTGGCATTAAGCTAGTAGGTCCAAAATCTACTCTCAGTCTAAAATAAAAAAAAAAAAAAGACTTCTTGTTCCAGGTCTTACTTGCCATTGTACCACACTCACCCATCCTCTATCTATCTGTGCCTCTTCACAGATAGGCTTACAGGCTCACTCATTCACCACCACCCTGATTTTACTACCTCTTCCCTCCAAGTATTTGGTGTCACACTCCCCCTCCCTTTTTACACTTCCTACCATTGACCCTCCCCTCCCCACATCCAAGCACCCCAATGATCTCTTTAATTCTACTTATGTAGGGCAACAACAACAGCAGTAAGAGTGCTGTTTATTTTCTTCTTGTGTGTGTGTGTGTGTGTGGGTGTGTGTGTGTGTGTGTGTGTGTGTGTGTAACTGAAGGATTTAAACAAAGCATTTAACATGTGTCTGTGTGGGGGAGGTGGGGTGCCAGGGAAGTTGTAGCTTTAGGAATGTAGGCAGCGACTGACCTCTGACCTCCTTTACGGGTCACCATATGTGGCCCGGGATAATGGTAAACTCATACAGTGCTGCTTGTAATCTGATTGCTACAGTATAGTCTCCTAAGAGAAGAGATCCAAAGAAGTAGAATAAAAGGTTTTTCTACTCTGAAGGTTACCATGACTACTAAAAATTGGCTTTCTGACAATTTTTCAATAATTTTTGTTTCAAATTTTCTAATAATTTCTTCCGAAAAGTTGCTTCTAATGAAATTTCCTGGAGACTAAATATTGACTCATATTTTTCAACAGCTGATGACAAAAACTGAATTTCTCATGATTCTTGAGAAAATTATTACTCAATGACTGCTGATGTGGTAGCTTAAATTTATTCATCCCATGCCTACACAACATATGCATAAAAAAGGAAAACACCAGCAGTTTCAAGCGGGTTTTGCAGCAGGACAATCTGCAGTTCTGAAACCTGCAATATCACACTTCCACCAGCGTGAAAACAAATGTCTGAGCAAACGATGATGAGATGATGATAGCCTGTACAGTTCTGACGGTCTAAAACATTGTGTTTCTTTAGGTTTCATCATTAATGCAAAAAAAAAAAAAAATGACTTGTTTTTCGTTTGTTTGTTTTTTTTTTTAATCTTTACATAGACTACAATGACAAGATAAGCAGCTCAAAGTCTTTCCGGCCTGTATCAATTTCCAAAGAAATAAATTAACATTACTGCCATTACCTAAAGACTGCATAACGGAGACAGTTATTGGTTAAAATTTGACCTGCAGTTGTACATAAACAGTTTTATATGTAGAGGGTGCTTATAATGGATTTTGTGCATCCACTTCTAATTAAGTAAAACAAGTCCATGTACCAATCACTATGAGAGGTGAAAGTGTTGTGTTGTGTGTGTGTTTGTAGGTGTTCACCCATCATAGACATCTAATGCAAATCCATCAATTATGCAGACTTTTAAACATGCAAACCTATGTTTAAACTTCACTGAATCCCTGTGGAATAAGATCTCTAATAGCATTAGTCAACGGACCGAGGGGGATTTCGCATCAGGGATCCAGATCTGGATCTGAGTACACCAAAGTCTAGTTCGCTTGATCAGTGTGAACAATTAATCGACTCTCCTGTCCACAAAAGGATCAGTCTGGTCTAATGAAGAAATTAAATGCTTGCTTGAAATTTGGGCAAAGGAAACCATGTAATGGTTGGACTCAAAATGCTGAGATAGTTGTAAATGTTTGAGAATATTTTCGTGTGCATGGGTATTATAGAACAACTTAACAATACTGCTTTTCTACACTGGAGCGCACTCTCCTTCTTATTTTTGTTTCTTGGTGAATCGCAAACCAATTAGGTGCGTACCATCTACTGTTTTGGAGTGTTCAGACACAAAGTTGTTGAGCAGCATTGTGGAGATTAGGAGGCAACTGTACTCAGGCAGGGTACGAAGTGATCGTAACTAATATGAAAACGCCCTGAGTCAGCCTGCCTGCCTTCACTGATTTGAAAAACCAGACAGTCAAGTCCAGTTCTCAGCCTCCCACAACCCCTAATTTTTATTTCAACATTTTTAAACAAGTGCTACCAAAAAACAAGGGTAAAGAGGAATACTGCCCCATTCAAGGGGTCCAGGACCCATTCAAAGACCTGTAATATTGAATATTTTATTCAGCATTATGAATGAAGACATGTTTTTGGCCATGTGTCTCACTAGATGCTATTAATGAGCCGTATGTTAGAGATGGCAGCTTTAAAGTAAAACTAATATTCAAGTGAATGCTTTTTGGCTGGACTGCAATAGCGGGCTGTCAACACAAGTGTCTGTTGCTGACCAATTGAGTGTTTGATGAAGTTACACTATTGGTCAGCTGGCTGAGTGTTGAAGTTTCCCCATTTTTCAAAATGAGCTAACACAAACAGTTTCTATTATGTCATCAGGGAGGCATTTACAGGCAGCGTTGTCAACTTAGCTCATTTGTTGCTAGATTTAAAGACTTTTCACGCCCTATTGGTGACCTTTTTTCAAACAAACACAGAGCGACTTCTATTTTGTGTAGGTGTGCGTTGCCAGTATTGCCCTGCAAGCACAAGGTCAAGCTTTCATTCCACTGGCACACCTCTAAGTGTCTCATTTAATTGACAGCAAGGCAGCTGACACCGATGTGTACAAGCCTCTAACCTTCTCTCTGCATGATCATCTTACAAGTAAATATAGCTGAAATCACAGCACACCCGTTGTCTTTAACTTATTTATCTGGGGATTTTGTTAGAAAATGTCGCAGTTATACAGCAGCTTGAAAATGGCTCGGAAGTGACTACTGGTTAACGAGTTTTCTAAAAGGGCTGATTTTCAGTAGCTATTTCTAATTTTTCCGATGTCTGAAAACAAACAGAAAAAACATGTAAATGAGAACGGCTTTGTTGGGAAGTCACACAGTAGGTTTTAACCGGTTCTTGTTATGCTATAGATAACAGATGGCAAGTTGTGCTTTTTTGAAGAAGAGAAAATTCAATATTCAAAAAGAAAAAGGTACTCCTAGATTATACAAGTTGGTTTCATAGCTTTGCCTTGTCTGTTCATGTTCGTATCAAAATGCCATTAATTCTCCATCTATGTAGACAGACAACGGATCTGCATATAGCCATTTTGTACAAATAAGTAAGTTCCCCCTCTTGTTTCATTAGATGATGCTAACAGCATGAAAAAAACACAACAACCCAACAACAACCCACACATTAGCTTTCTAGCTAGTGTCACTTCGTCTATAAAAAGGGATAAATCGTGCAATTAAATGTGACATTCATTTTGACACAAATATTTGATTGCAAATGGGTAGGACTTTCATGTCAAAAGGCCATACATAGGATCCATATTGGTAGTAAAATGTAAACAAAACCAGGTATTTTTACACTAATAACTCCACAAGGTGCCTTTAACATAACCTGCTCCATTTGTACATTTGTTCTATCATGGAATAAACATACAAAAAGAAAAAAGCAAGTTATGTATCAGTCAATGTGTCCTGCAGCATCTGATTATGGCTGTCCTCTAATAACTATGAATAACTAATCCAATTAACTCTCTTCATATCTGTATTTTTTGCAACTTTATTTACATTTACTGGTACTGTATTCTAAATTTTAACAACAATAAAATTTTTTTCAATGTAATGAAATTATCCAGTCCTACAATCAATGTAAAAGACATTATTGAAAGGTATGAATGCATTATAATGAGACTATTAAATTCTTAATTGACCTAAAATTCAAAAATTCACTAACCAGGGTGTTTTTAGATTCTGATTTTAAAACTAAAATTTTTTGAATAGTTTTAAAAACTTACTTCCATTACTATTACTAGTTTTAAAAACTACTACTTCACCTAGAAGATTGATTCACTAGGTATCAGTTATTACAGAGGCCTAAACATTGGGCAATATAATGCTACAAGAGTCAAATTAGGTGGGTCAACCCCACCTAAAAACAGCATGTAGGGGTATCCAATGAGGGTAAAATTCTCCCCCAGTATTTCTCATTTCAGTGATTTTAAAACTTTTTTAAAATGTTCAGAAAAATATAAACATTTCATTTTACCCTAATATATCAATATACTACAGAGATAATAAATGGGAATTTTTTTGACATAAGTTGAAGTGCACATTTCTTTTCACCCATTTTGATAACTTTAATAACATCAGTGCACTCTTTCTTCTATATCGTGCACTTTTGAGTGGTAAAAAGCAGAGAACGCACAGGAAGAGCTAATATAATCAACTATGTCCCTGCAGCAGCAATCACTGCTGTGCTATGCACCAGTTATGTAATTAGTTATAGGTCAACACAACCAGACATGTAAAAGAACTGCCTTGGTGTGAAAAGTTAGGTACAACCTCTGGCGGCTGACAAAATTTTGACCTAACCCTACCTGTGCCAAACAAGTTTCTGAACTTCCAGGATTTAAAAACTGATATCAGATATGTTTGTTTCCTAGCAAAATGAGAGAAACACTGCTAGATTTTCCCTGATGTCAGCATTCCTTTAAACACATTTCTTTTCTAATTTATATTTTTTTCTACCCCCTCCTCCTGTCTTTTACTATCAGTAATGCCTTCTGCAAATAGTTATCAGTGCCATAAAGCAGCCCCACACACACACACACACACACACACACACACACACACACACACACACACACACACATTTATAAACTCTAATACCTGTCACAGATATTCCTATTGAATCAAAAATGCATATCATAATAGAGACTGACAGGCATTTGCAGTAATTGCTTATTCAGCTCATTCTGGACGATATCATTACTGCAGTCATGTCCACTGGATGTATCTCACATAACCCTCATAATATAATGATATCATCCAATCCCTCTCATCCACTCACACCCTTATGGCTTCTAAATTCTTTTACTCTCCACTGCAACCTGATGTTCTATATGACTTGACATATCGTTTTCTCCTCTATAGCTATGCTGCTCTTGCATCTTGTTCTCCCCCACGACAAGAAATGCTAACATGCATATTTCCTCAAGCTGCACAGCCAAATGCATGCACAGGGACATTTCTGTCTGTGACTTCCACAGACATGCTGGATTTCAAGCCCAAACTCCTTTGTGGCTACAACTGCTTTTTTGAAATTTGCGATTTCATTATATAGTTAATTCATTTAATGCTTATGACAGAATATACACATTGCGGGTTTTCAGTCTGTAAGACAAAAATATTCAGCTCACAGTAGAGAACCGTGGAGGCAAAACATCTCTTCAAGGTTCATTCACTTCACATAAAAGTCTATTGTACACAGGAAAATAGAAGTCTTCTTATTAAAATGGCCAACACAAGAGTTCAATAATTCCACTAATAAGACTTCAAGGTTAGATGGAGGATGGCCTTAAAATTTGTTTTGTGATAATCAATCATAGCCACTGCTTTCCAAAAATTAAAAAGTCTTTAATAAATGCATTCAGCGCCTACATGTTTTAATTCTGAGTCTTCATCAGGGCATTGATGAATTGTTTGGTATTTTTGGATATGACCTATTGATCACAAAACAAAGTACAAGCGAAAGTTCTGTCATTGTTTAGTTTCATGATATGTCCTTGGATCCAATGAGCACCTGGATTTGTGAGGCAGCACACCTCAGCCAGCCAATCTGCTGGCATTTGCTCACTACATAATTACAAGTAATCACTTGCTGGTGCTCTATAAATATGTTATCATCCAACTATTCCATTTACTATTATTCATTCACAGTGGTTTAGCTGTACTGTACAACAAAAGTCTCTGGAATAATTCAACCAACTGTCTAACCACTGAAGATAACATTTCACAAAGGCTAATTCAAAGTTAATTCACGACACACAGACAACTGCTGCTTTTCCGTTTCTCTGAGTCATCACACAAAGCTTTATGCTACCAAACAAGTATTAACCAGCAAAAAGGAACTGTCTCTGCAGGTAACACTGTGCCGCTCTTTACAGGTGACAGCTAAGTAAAATACAGGACAATTTATAGATTTGTTTGTTACAGAGCTTTTACACTAACCCACCTCATTTAAGTTACAAGGGTTCCTTAACAGTAAAATGTTTGTAAACTAAATATTAACCTCCCTTAGATTAAGGGATTAGTTGGAAAAGAATAAAATATTCCTGTGTTTTTTCTGAGTGGACTGTTATTCTCTAAGCATAGGGGGGTTTACCTGCCACTAGTTCCACATCATGGATAAAAATTGAGGGGATTTTAAATGAAAAAGCTAAACTCAAAACACAAATTGAAAGTATGAAAGGGGGTGAGACAGCATTACCTTTTTTATATAGCATGAGGCCCACTACAGTAATGTACACACATACGCACACACACAACCAACCCAGTGCATACACACAGAAATCAGAAAGCAGAGAAACAGAGATGCTGGTCTGATTAAAGCAGCACATTCCCCTAATTTTTTCCTTTCCTGCTGACACTGGCACCTTTAAATGTTACCAGGGGTCATGTTCTGAGAACGCTGCAAATTTCCACCCATATCCACCTCAGCCCTGTACATTCCTGCCCCGGCACCAGGGAGGCCAGGTGTTTTGTACCAAGCAAACCCCCTCCTCCTCCTGCTCCTAGGTTAGGTTAGGGGGAATAGCAGCTCAAATACGTGTCTGAGAACAGCAGAAATATTTACAGCTGACAAAAACAATAACATTTGTAACTACACCTACTGCGCCCCAGGAACTCAAACTGAAATTTAATCTGGAGTCACATGGTTTTTTTTTGTCTCAGTTTTTGTGTCTTTTCATTCAGAATTTAAAAAGGGTCATTTCCAAGTCATTCTATTGTCTCCTTTAAGATTTGATGGCAAACCAATGAATAACCTGAATGCATACATATATCACAAATTTAACAGTGAAAACATCTGACATTTGCCTATTTCCACCAGTCAGAAATACAGCTGTACTTCACAGAGCACTTCTCCACACAGCGCTATAACTATGCTAATTCTGATAAAAGATCCACCATCACTCCAATCACTTGTCAATGTGTGTTTAACAGCATAATAAGCAGTAAATAAATCGGCTCTCTTTATTAGGATGTAAAAGGTCCCTTGACACCATACACCATAAAAAGCACATACATAAGCACAAGCACATACATACATATTCATTGGGTGATCAAGTGGATGTGGACTGATGTTGACTCTTTTTCATTCTAACTGTTTAAGATTATGCACCCTGTGTTTGTTTATGTGTTGAATATCTACAGACGCTTGGGTCATCCATCTTTATATACATGCACCTAAATATTTAACAAGGCTTTCAGTATTGACTGTAAAAGTCTTTGGAAAGGTCCAAAAAGCCTTAACAATGTTTGATTCTGAATTATGAAAAATCTATATGTCTTTGAGTGAATAAAAACAGAATATGTATGAAACAGAACACATGCACATGTGCCTATACAGCTGTATCATGAATTTTAACTTTAATCATTGCTGCAGGAAGTAATAAGGAAGCAAGTTGAAGTTAAAATAGTTAACACCCCAAACATTAAAAATAAGAATGGAATTCTTAAAATGTGGAGCATTTTGATGCTAATCATGTGAAAGCAGCTTTAGCATTGCCTGAATGCAACAAGGCCCTCATATAGGTTTTACAGTTAAAAAGCCCAAATACCATCTTTTATGAACGTAATCCAATACACTATTCCACTTTGTTTTTCGGTGCCATTAACAGAATTACTCAATTTTTTCTTGAAAAAGGCAAATACAGTAATTATTTTTGCTATGGGCAATACAGACTGGAATGAGAATTATTTGATAGCATGACGATAATATAATAATTCATAGAACATAGCTTACCAACTCAAAAAGATGGGACAAGTTTTACGCAGTGTAAAGTGGTACATTACTCTACACAGATGGGAAAACGTGACAAAGTCATGATGACGACATGATTTACTTAATCCCCTGCACCCTCTGGATAACCTTGTATTCCTATTCTTAGAAGCTATAGCTGTTGAGGCCATGATACTCAAACAGTGCTAAACCAATCAGAACTTATCTCATCAAAGTTCAACCTGTCTCATTTATTATCTCTCTCCCTCAACAAGTCTCAAGCCTTTTTCTAAGAAGCCTTCAATATTCCAGTCTTGATCTTTGCTAAGAAACAGAAGTAGACCAGGACATATAAAATGAGATAAGGGCAGTGAAGCAGTGAAGGGAAGAGTACTAGGAAAAGGCTTTTTATCATAAGCCCTATGGAAACAGTCATTTTCCTAGAAGCCATGGGCCTCCTGCTATAGAACAGAGAGGCACCAAATTGTGTCCATATTATCGATGCAATACTGTTTCCAGAAGGTCACTTGCTGGGTGCTGAAATAAGATGCCCGAGTCCTTTTTCAAATTCAAGGTCTCTTAGAAAATATTACAATACAGCTTAATCTGCAGGCTTGTTTAGATAAGAGATATTTAATAATCTTTAAAAGAAATGCCAAAATAGAATGACACAAAAGAGACAAAAAATATATATATACAAACACTGCATCCAGACAGAGACTTTAATTCTCTTTCTGGACACATCAAGAGGGATCCTAAATGTGGCTTGAAATGTACAGAAGGTTAGGTGAACACAACACCCAAATTTCCCTTTATTACACAAATGCCCGAATCTACGCTTAACAAAATTGTGTATGGAAAGCTGAGTGGTAAAATCACAATATAAAACCAACACAAGAGGATGGAAAAAAAAAACTTCTTTCTTTGGTAGTATACAAACAAATATACAAATGTATATTGATTCACTGACAGTATGCTGAGACACACGTTTTCTCAGTCACACCTATAACCACATGTGCACAGTTACACATAAAAACTGTTTCATAGTTCTGCTATTATGAAACATCCTAAAAGTAAACATTCCTAGGTGCTTTAGTACAAATATTCACTTATAAAAGAAACATTTTTTCTCCTTTGGCATGTTTTACAGAGCTGTACCCGGTATGGCCGATGTGTGTGTGTGTGTCTGCCTTCGGCTCAGACATATTGTAGGTATGTAGAGTCTGCTCATTTTTGCTAAATTCTGTGTAGTTAGGGGTACTTGAAGCTCTGCAAAAGTTTGGTGACAGTGAAATGAAGCTTATCACTTAGAAACAAACAATGCACTGTTTATGACTTATTTTAGAAAACCTGCAGTTTAATGTTCAGTTGCTGCTGCTGTTGGTACTCTCTGTCTGTCTCTCTCTCCCACACACACACACACACACACACACACACACACACTTTTCAAATATAAAATGTATAAATTCAGATATTGTCCTTGTGATGGATTATGGATGAATGGTAAACCATTAATCTACACAGCTAAAGAGCTGAAAGGACCTGTTTGATGATTACACATCCTGTTTGAATGTATTCTATAGCTCATATAACACAAACATGTGTGGGATGGGTGTTAGGGGATGTCTCTACATCGCAGCGTACATGAAGAGATGAAGATGAAGAGATGGAGGTGTGGAACACACTGTGGTTGGTAAACAGGGCCAAAACAGGAAAGCGTGGGCCCACTTGACAGTCACCTCTTACTTTGTACAATGTTTCCACACGGTAGAAAATAAAATTCGCTGGTGTTGAAAGATACTGATACAGCAAATTCTCACTTCTTTGCATGTCATGACGTATGAAGGCAGAAATTTGTGGATTAATCTGTGTAAAGGCCACAGTTTGCATGCTTACGTGTTTAACTCAAAGAACTGATACAAAATCTCCCAGCATCAGGCTATTTTTAAGTAAAGCTTTATTTCTGCTTACATCAGTTAGCACTGAGGTAGCCGCTGCACTGTCAAAATCCTTACACAGGAGTAACAGCCTTCTGATAGTGCGGACACAGCTTTGACACAGAAGACTGCATGACTATAAAGCAGCTTACCAAACTAACCGAAATATTATATCTAATACAACATACCAAAACATTAATGCATTAGCATATGATCAGCCAGAAAAACGCAAACCAGTGCATTTGCATGTACAAGTATATCATCATTAGCCATTTTGGGCTGTATTCTGTAGCATTAGCCTCATTAAAAATAACAGTTAATGTTGTTGTGAAACTGAATATGTAATTTAGCTTTTCAATTTTTACATATATATGCCGGTACAGGTTATTAATTTGTGGTAGTGTTATTTGGCAGATGGCATTTCCTCTGCAGCAATGGCCTAGCAACAGTCTTAAACCAGGTTTCACAAACATTCGTAGCCGGCTCTGCATTAATCTGATTTTACAAAAGAAGATTAGTCCAACCCCAGACCTGAGTGAGGGCTTAAATGAACCAATGAAACGGATTCAACTTCAAAGTAATGATGTTATTTTATAGAGTGGAAACATTAAGAAAATGGACTATGGACTGAGAGCCACCACGTACAAGAAACAAGGATGCACACTTACTTGGATTATATATAAGTGCGTGTATACATATATTCATATACATATAAATATACATATACATATATACATACACATACATACACATACACATACACCCATATATACATATACATATACACATACATACACATAGACCCATATATACATATACATATACACATACATACACATACACACATACACACATATATACATATACTTATACATATACATACACACACACACACACACACACACACACACACACACACACACGTATATATATCTTTTGGATTTTGATGGGATTATTTCAATTTCAGATGTCAAACACCAATTTAGCCAGTTTACACACTTAATAAAGATGAACACCTGAACACTTTCTCTGTAATCACTCTTTATGCTTTTTGGTTTGGTTGAACATAAACACAACAGCATCCCATTCACCTCCAACCAGGATATACCGATGACTCTTCCTGCAGCTGTTGTTGTTCTTGGAGTTGATCAGAGGTCAATGATGATGCTTCATTACATTCATGTAATTATAACAATTCATCAACTCTCCAAAAATGAACCAACTGCATTTGCATTGAAACGCAACCATACACATAGCAAAATATTTGATATCCAAATAAGTTCTCAAATGTAGCTCCTAAAACTGGCTGTCAAATGGCCTGAGGAACAAACCTGAACTAACAAACCATAAAGTAAAATTGTTGCAACTGCTTGCAGTGATGGCTTGGCCAATGTTAATCAGTTGCCAGGTTAATGCTTGAGCAAGGAGTGCTAAAATATGCAAAGATTCATGGCCCAGTAATTAATGTCTCTTAGATTAAAATGCCCAAGAAATGTCATGTATTGTCCTCCTGCTAGCAACGTCCATGCTGGCTCAGAGGCTGATGGAGACAAAGCAGGCAGAGCAGCCGTGAGTCAGCCAGAGCCAGCCCCCTGCCTCACGCTGAAATCAGAGAAACCACAAGAATGTAACAGCTTCTGTTATTATCCCTCCCTGCTGCCTCCCTGCCTGATAGCCTTCCCCAGAAAATAGCAGCAAGGCTGCCTGTTTCTCTAGCACACATGCTCACGCACACATGCTCAAACACACAATCTTGTTCTCATGTTTTCTCCATCCTCTCGTGCTCATCTGTGACACACATCTCTACGGGTAAGACTGTCCATTTTGCTCGCTTTCTTTCTGCACACACAGAGGCTCTATATAAGCTCATACACACACAGGAGTGAACAGCAGGAAAAACAAATTGCTGTCTATTTGATTTTGCACTGAGAATTTCTACAAACCCAAGGCTATCAGGGGCAAAGACAGACACACATTAAAATAGATCTATATATCGAAAAACTTCTCACAGTCAAAATTAAGTATTAAGTTATTTGTTTCATACCATGTTCAAAACTTACTTTTTACCAGCTCAAACATTTTGCAAGTCACGCAGTGAGTCATTGCTCTTAAAGGATAACTCAGAGAATTTTGAACCTGGACCTTTTCTCTACATGTTTTGGGGTTTTTAAATGATTGATAGGGACAAAAATCTTTGCAATTGGACCACTATTGAGCAACTACAGCACACACAGCAACCACTAAACAGCTGCTACAGTGTGATCAATTTGTCAAAGTATGTTCACTAAAAATTTTGCTACTGAATGGTACAGATTATCATAATACATGCCTGACAATAAAGGGTCTGACTTCTTCTTCCACCACTGAAAGTCACACAAGCACATAATAGTGATATAGCGAGCGTTTCTGGTGAAAAAAAAAAAGGACTCTCTAATCTATCTATCCATAACATTTTCCAAAATTATATTAAAAATCTGAACCTGTTATTGGCAAAAACAAGCACTTTTAGTTGACATGCTTTGACTCTAAGAATTCTGAGTCAAAGTCTAGGTCAAAGTCCGTTTTTGCTCAATAGTAGACCGCGTGCAAAGATTCAATCATTTACACCCAAAAAAATGGAAAATAAGGCCCAGGGTTCAAAGGTCCCGGAATTATCCTTTAAATCTCGACCTTCCAATAAAGCCCTGATGTTATCTCTGTATGCCTACTTTGTTTAAGCTAAGCCCTTCTGTAACATTACAGGGGAGATTATATATATATATATATATATATATATATATTTATTAATATATATATATATAAATATATAGATATAGATACAGATATAGATATCTATATATCTATATTAATATCTATATTAATATAGATCTATATCTATAGAGATATATCTATATAGATATCTATCTATATAGATATAGATATCTATATAGATATAGATATCTATAGATATCTATTTATCTATAGATATCTATAGATATAGATATATATATATATCTCCCTCCCTCCCTCCCTCCATTAAAGTGATGGTTTTTAGCATTTAAAAGTCTCTGTCATGTTCTGTGTTGGTTCTATTCAAAATATACATTGGCCATTATGTGATATAAATGAATATTGGAAAATATCTTTATTAATATCATGACACTGTTTTCATCAAATCGCCCAGTTATTTTCAACATGGTTTTAAAATGCAACCAAGGATGCAGGAACGGAGTCCTGAATTATTGTGGAGAAGTTAGCTTAACGAAAGGATCTGTCCTCGGGCTGTAAGTTAAAGCTGAGAAAAGTTAGAGAGGGCCCAGATGTCAACAAAAGAGCATGAATGTTTCTGTGTGTGTGCTGTTCAAAGTAATCCAAGCTCACGTGGCTGGACACACCCTCCTCAAAAGCAGGCCCGTCAGCCTTTGTAACCCGATGTCTCTACGCATGTTGTCGGTCCTTTCCCTCTTGCTCTCTTCACTGCATCAGTTCACATGCACAATGATGACATGTTTATACATCGACAAACAACTCCCGTCTAAAACTCAAGTAATTATGTAGAGACAGAATTTACAACAGCAATATCTTGAACAAGCTGGTCATGTAGACTAAGATTCAAGAGCAGTAAGGATAAAAGGTAAAGAAGAGGAGGAAGGAGGGATGGACAGAAAACAAGCCCAACAGTGGAGAAACTGAAAGCAGTATGAAATAAAAACAGCAGTACTAATGTCCTATGTTTTCAGACTGCTCTGTCTGCTCCTGTTTGAGTTGGATATGGAATCCCTTTGCACTTCCTACACACATTTTTCCAAGGTAAACAAGCAGCGGATAAAACTAGGTTTTACCATGTAAACTGTTGATCTTCCAGAAATAAACCTGTCAAGTGTCACACAAAAACACATTGCATGTCTGAAAAAGAGGGCAGTAAAATAAAGGTTTAGAAACATGAGGAAAACACCACTGAAATTTCTGTTTCTAGTTCTTAATAAATGATGAAACCAAAATGTAAGCCTTAAATTTACTAATGTTGCTCTTTCACAAAACAATTAAATATCTAAAACCTGGATTGATGTTCTATAGCCTGTAATGTCATCCATTTTCAGATATGATTCTAAGCAAGATTAAAAAAAAATATAATCAAAAAAAAACAAAAAACAGTGAACCCATGGTAATTCTCATGTGTAAACAGCAGAACAAAAAACACCAACCATTTTTGGCTCTGACCCACTGTTCTTAGCAACTGTGTCCTTTGACCTCCTTAGGTATTCACGGCTCTTTAAGCAGCTGTTTCAAAGGCAGACCTGAGGATCTGAAGCTGACATGCACGCACACACAAGCACTAAGTTCAGGTTGCACAAGCACCAGGTTAAAATGGGCACATGGCAATAGCTCTACAACTCTTTGCTCAGCACATACACCTTTAGGAAATGATGTGAGTATGTCTAGATGTTCATGGAGGTGCATGGGTCACAGTGTATACACATTTTGAGGGAAAATGGGATGGGTTATAATGTATGAAAGAACTAGTCAAAACATGCACTGGAGCCTAACTCTTGAGTAAAGAGTTTAGGAGCCAGCTGTACTCACATACCTGAGGAGTGTAAAGGTGGGGGTGGGGCTACAGTGGAAAGGAGTCATCTCTCAGATAAAAAAGGTTTAGGTATAATCATATCATTTAGTGGTTACCTCTTTAATAATATGATGACATGGAGTACTGGTGGTGAGAAGGACTGAGTTCATTATCTTAATCCCATTCCGGATCCAGCCTCAGTCTAACAACAGTTTGCATATGATAGACTTGCTTTTTTCGACACTTGACCAAGACTGATGCTCTATTTCCTAAAACTCATGCAACACTTTTGTTGCCCTAACTAGGCAATGTTCCCATAGACGAGCTACTTAAAGAATCGTAAATAGAAAAGCACCCTTTTCTTCCATTCACCCCATTTATCCAATTAACGTCGCAGAACCTATCCATCTCATACCCAGTGATCATCAATGATCGTTTTAATCCTTTAATGTCTTTATGTTACACTCTCTTAATCCAACCTCTGTAGGGCTAGCTAGGACCATCTCACAACCCTTAAACCATTATCTGGCTATCTTTATCTCCCGGCTCTGTTGACATAATCTAGCCCTACATTTTTCAGAAGCTAGGTAAGAATTCACAGGTGAATCATCAGTAGGATGGATTAAATCAGATATTTAGAGCCCCTTTTGTTACCTATAAACCTGTAAAATAAAAAAAGATAAATTTATGTTTCATGCCCCCCCCCCCATTTCCCAGATCCTAAATTGCTTTCTTTTCTGTAAGTTCTTCTGATAGGAGCTATATTTAAACAACACTACCTTAACATTATCTTATTGCTCTCAGTGGGAAAGAAAGAGGACTGTCCTTTCTCAATCTAGGCTGGCCTTATGGGGATACAGTATGATAGCCACCGAGACCTTATCTTAACCCTTCACAACTAGAGAAACCTCCAAGAACCCAAGGAGTAATAAGAATGTGATATTCTCAACAAATTGTACCACACCTGCAACAATGCAAAAGGCCATATCAAAGTCATTTCTTTCAATGTCAGCTGAAAAAAATGATACTCAACAGAGATTTGTCAGGGCTATTAATGCAATATGGTAAACCAAGACCCGTTTTCTTTTACACCCTGAGACACTGTCATGAATATTAAGTGTATCAAAAAGAGAGTAACAATTCTCTCTAATGTCTGAATCTTCTATACCTAGACTTGTGAATTGCTGTATGGGTAGGGGTCCTATGTGTGTGGGACAGACAGACAGACAGAGACAGAGAGACAGAGAGAGCGAGGCAGAGAGAGCGAGGCAGAGAGAGCGAGAGAAAGAGAGAGATAAGGTAGGGGGTCTGTCTCTTTGCTCCTCTCTGGCTGGATTGCATGCTGTTACAGCTAATCAAACCATTATGGCTTCCCACTAACTGAGAACAACATTACCATATTATGCCTTTTCATCTGATTAGATATGCATGATCCAGATACACCAACACTGGACAAAGAGAGGGAGGGAAGGGGAGGGGGAGGGGGAGAGAGTGAGAGAGTGAGAGAGTGAGATAGAGAGAGAGAGAGAAAGAGAGAGAGGGCAAAACAAATTCTTCAAATGGAGCAGACAGATTTTTCAGCAAGTGAGCTAAAACTACTACAAACTCACTTTCCATTAAAATATACATGAGTATAAGTAAGTATATATAAAGGTATGCAAAAATCAATATGATTTTATATATATATATATATATATATATATATATATATGACAACACTACAACAGCCCAAACAGGAATGAAAGTTGTTCATTCCAAAATAAAATAAGCCCCCCCCCCAGTGCTGAATCTACCCCCAATCATTTACACCCAATTCACAAGGCCAATGTTATTTTTGTCCCAGTGTTCACAGGCAGAAAATAACATGTGAGTCTTCTCCACTACTTTCTAAATGATACCGAGACCACCATTTTAAAAGCCTCATTCTAGAAGCCACAGATACATCAACACTTGATGTAGTTATGCTTTGTGACCATTCAAAATGTGTAACTATTAATACGGCTCTACTTGCCTTCTATTTTGGAAGTCTAGATCTGTCAAAGGACCTTCATCCTGGCGCTCTGTAGCTGTGGTATCTTACACAGAATAAACACAGCTGTGTTTGGGGCTTGGGAGATGATTTTTGCTGAAGAGTTGTGTCATATCCACCCCACCGACAGACCACTAACCAGTTGCCTTTCTGAGAGCTCTCTGGCTGGATATTTGTGAATGGATGGCTCTTTGGCTGGCTTACTTAAGGACTGCCAAGCAGACATACTGAAAGAACTGTGGCTCAGGACAATGATGGTGATCTGTGAGTGCTATGGGCCTATGCCACATTAGGCATATTTGTAAATGTATGATAACTATTTTGCCTCCCATTTTAAAGTGCCTTGTTGGCAGCAATTACTCCCCGTGTAATTACTGGTGCAAGATGCATAACATTCAGTAAATAAACTGGCCCAGTATCAAAGGCAACTTGGCACCAGACAGGTTGGTCTGCAGCCACTGTAAAATCAAATGGCTGAACTCTGTCTATCAACTACTAAGCTTACAACGCTTCCTAACTGCAAACAGGACAGTGAGCTTCCCAGAGGGTTAGAATGGAATGGGCGGACAGCTGGTCCTCTTGGTTAAACTTGAACAGGCTGTCACCAACAGTCAGCATAGGTCACAAGGAGCGCAGTGTCACTCAAGGATAGAAGAGGATCTCATGAGGGATCTAAAAAGGTAAATACCACTCAATTCAAACTCAATTATTTGGGTTCAAATTTGGGATAAAATGAGCCACTCTGTAGCACTAGGCTGAAAGTTAATAAGTGGATATATGGACTCAAAAAAAGCCACGCAAGTCTGGTTACAGAATTGAAAGTTTACTAACGCTACTTTTCATAGTACTTCTGTCAAAATTTCAAGCCTACAAATGTAAGATATGCAAATGCCAACATCTTTAAATCCTGATAGTGTATCTTACCTTCAACACCCGACTAGCAGTCCTCTTACCAACACTTGTCAGTTCACGCCAGTACTAAGCTGTCAACACCACTGAGCACCATGCAATGGGGTGGGGTGTGCCAACATTGCAAATAACCAGAAATAAGGTGTCACACAAAGATAGAGAGAAAAAGGAAAAGTTAAGAACTGCAAAGACGTGACAAGCAGTCAAGAAAGAAAGACAAGCAGCTGAATCTCAGGGTGCATCAAGACAGCATCTTAAAAGACTGATACCATTATGAGAAATTGTGAGAAAACATAGAACGCAACATTAACTCCTGAAACATCTTTAAAAAAGTTATTCATACACATACACACACGTTCAGTTACAATCAGAACTATTCAACCCCCTCACCTCAAAAGACATTATAGTGATGTGGATGAAAGATAATGACAATAAATGACAAAAATCCTCATTAAACAACATAATAATATAATATTTATTGATACATATCTGAGTTATTTTGACAACAGAAGTTGACTTAAATTTGAAGTTCGAATGAAAAATGTAGCTCTTTTAGCACGTACATGTGCAGTATTATTTAACCCCCAGCTTCAGCACTTTGTGGCGCATCCTTTAGCTTTTATAACTTCTAACAAACGTTTTTCGGTTAGTGCGGACAAGCTTCTTACACCTCTCGATCAGAATCTTTGCCCATTCTTCACCTGCAAAAGCCTCTAGCTCAGTGATGTTTGATGGCTTCTATGCTGCAACTGCCTTCTTTAAATCCCACCAAAGACTTTCAATCAGATTTAAATCTGGTGACTGAGAAGGACACTCCAGGACGTTCCAGGATCTTTTTCTCAACAAAGCTTTGGTTGACTTGGAGGTGTGTGCTTGGGTTCACTGTCTTGCTGGAGAGTCCAATCACCACCAATGTTTAATATGTCAACAGAAGGCATCACGTTCCTCTTTAAAATGGCCTGGTATTTCTGGGAATCCATGATGCCAGCTACACGATCAAGATTGCCAGTTCCTGCCGCAGAAAAACAGCCCCACATCATCAATGACCCACCTCCATGCTTGACCATGGGGATGGTATTCTTCTGGTCATAAGCCTGGCCTTTTGCACGGCAGACATACCGCTGGTCCATATGTCCAAACAGTTCTAGTTTGGTTTCATCAGTCCACAGAACTGTCTCCCAAAACTCTGTAGTCTTATCCTAATTCCTCCTGGCATATTCTAATCGACTTCTGATGTTCCTAATGGTCAGGAGTGGAGTGCGTCTTGGAGACGGCCATGAAGTCCTCGTTTATTCAGTGTACATCTTATAGTTGCCACTGAAGCACTTGTACCAGCCTTCATCAGGTCATCCTGTAGGTGTCTGGCAGTCACACAGGGGTTTCTCTTAGTTGTTCTAAGTTGCTAAGGGCCCTTGATGAAATGTTGGGCTTTCTTCCACGGCCAGGCAGGTTTGCAGCTGTTCCATAAGTTTTAAACTTCCTTATAATGCTCCTAGTGGTGTCTCTTGGAATATATATATATATATATATATATATATATATATATATATAAAAGCATACACTGTTCCAAACATACCCTAACATTAGGTTCTCCTAGCTGATCCCACAAAGTATACACATCTTTCAACCTTTCAAACCAGCAAGAACAATGGATGACCTTTGACCACTCTGCTATGTGGGCCTGTTTATGGTGTTTAACCAGAGGCCTTTCATCTTTATGCATCTTCTCTACTGGCACAAGTCAAATACGTGGAGACACATCTGCAAAAATGAGAGGTTCTTTAGTGTTAGTGAGAGGTTCTTAGGATGCCAAAGTAAACATGAATTTGCCGACCCTCCTATCTCACCACACTTACATTAATGAAGTACTCTAATGTTTGCACCAATCAACCAAAGCATTGAAGATGTAGTTCTGGCAGCAAAACTGTATTATTTAACACTGTTCTGCACTTAACATGTGTCAAGTTCCTAGTTAAACATCAATTTAGAAGCAAAACTCTACACCTAAACCATTTTTTGCTCTTGTTATCTATGCAGACCCTTTCTACAGGCATTATTGACCGACATTTTCTCAAACTGCATGTTTTACAGGCCTGCAGGCGCTGCCACAATAATTTCAACTAAACTGAAGATAACTGGCTTCTAGTAACCAACACAATAAAATTCTGAGGTTGAATTGTTGGAACTAATGTAAGGAGAAATTATAGTTTGCATCCGTACCATATCCACAGTTAAATTTGATCCTAACGCAACTTGGGGTCAGATGATGCTACCAGCGTGCTCCCATGGGATCCCCAGCCCTCTGCTAGCAGGTGAAATTAATCCCAATCACTTCTTTTACACCTGTGCCCCTTCTGTCTTCCTCCCTCTGTCCCTTTCTATCAATATCTTCTCCTCACTTCTTCCCCACACACGCTTCTCTTGTAAACCATGGGGGTGGCTGGGGTGGGTGTACTGCTCAAGTTATGTGCCACAAGCAATCTAGTCTAGACCACCAGAGTCCATCCACTTCTTCAGGTTTTGACAGAGCAAACGCAAAAAACCTTAGAGTTCAATCCAGGAATCTGTTCAGCACATGATTTATGAATTAATAATTTGCATAGAAATAAGAATATTCAGACCACATTTTTATTTCATGGAAACAAATTTTGCTCAGCCTTATTCAGTTATGTTCATCCTACTGTATGTTTCAGCTGTCAGAGAAGGGATTCTCTTTTTATGATGAGGAACTATGGCAGAGTTTTATTTGGGCTTTCAGGGTGGTTCTGTTGGTTCCAACAACAAAAAGAAGCATTTTGGCTTGGCAGGAAGGATGTATTTCAGCAAAGAAAGAAAAACTGTCACTAGTTGGGTGGCAACACAAACATAGATGGTGTGAGATAAAAATATATAGATAAAAATCACAAAATTCGATTATGTGGAGCTAAATTTAACCAACCTCCTAAGTTTTTTTCTCAGTGTAAACAATTTTACAATTACATAGGATTTCATAATTGGGACATTTTGCACCTCCCCGCATTTGAAAGAAAATCTGGCATTAGTGAGCTGTGAAGTTACATGTAATAACTGTACAAGCTAACAAGCCTGTTACATATACTTTTCTAGTCATCTAGTCTAATCTAACGCAAAAGAATCCTTACCACCAAATGTTTTATATATGATGGCTATAAAGGCCTAGAAGGTGTCCCAAAAAAGTGCAACACGGCAGGCCTAATTCTCAAGATTAGTGGTTCAGTTTCAGCAACAATCAGCCGACAGAATGGGATATCCAGATGTATTCGGGTCGAGAAGACCCACAAACGTTAGCTCACAGTCATTTTTGGACCCCCATCTGTTAAGCTTCCTTCAGAAATGGATACTGTAGAAAAGCTCTAGTGAAAACGGTTCCCACTGCCTCAACTTACAGACAAAAAGTCTGTAAAATTACACAGGACACCGAGTATGTCATCAGGTTGGGGGTCTGGGGGGATTCTGGTGCCCCTGTCACGGATCCCTGGGGATCCCCAGTCACACTTTTGGCCCTGCTGATTTTGGTCAACACCTGGAAAACCCGGCCCCGAAGCATCCACAGAACATCCCCCTCTCTCTCTGCCTCTAACTGGGATCCCATCCCTTCGGCTTAACCGTGACACGACCCTCAAGTCCTTCTGCGCTGTGGACGGCTAAAAAGGACGAGAGAGGGCCGGGGAGGGAGGGACGGAGACCAGGCGACCAGGACGGCGCGGCGGGGTCCGTGTGGTCTCGGCGGCGGCGGCGCAGGAACCGACCGAGACCCGATAGATGTGGCACGGACGGCGGAAGATTACGTCATCGAAAAGAAAGGAGGACGCCTCATCACGGCGGAGCCTCGCGTTCACACATCCATTACTTAACACCGCGGCTCGCAGCTCCCCGCCGGCAGACAGGAGCCCGTCCCCGTCCCCGTCCCCGTCCCCGTCTCCCCCCTCGCACAAGGCCGACGATCACCGCCGCGGGGTCGCAGTAAGCGGCCGATCCACAGGGGCCCGCTCGCCCCCCGACATCTCTTGAATGTGACACGTACGTGAGAGCGTTGGTCGCAGACGGGGCTTCGCCGATAGTGTGGCGGCGGAGGGCAGAAACCCCGCGGGCAGCCTCTCTGAGCCGTGTGTCCCGATCGGGGCTTCGGGCTGTGAAGCGAGATCATCGCATCTGCTCGGTCAAACAACACTTGCGCCAGATCACTGCGATGCAAATCGCTCGATAATCACCAATCTCAATGCTTCGCTGCATAAGATAAAGCGATATCCTACCCGAAGCGTGCGGTCGTATCAAAACCGACGCCGCGCTGGTTCAATCGGACGCCAACTGGACTCTTGTCGTTAAAGGGCTTATTGTGTACTGTGCAATGAATGAGCGATTAACGGCCTGTTTTAGCCGGAGTGTGGCTGTCGACGACAGCAAGGCTGAGCGGAGTTTTGCTGGTTCAAAAAACCCTTAAATACAAACCAATATTGCGCAGCCTGGATTAGCCGCTGCTTCGCAGCTACGCAAACCAAGCTCCGAGGTATTGAATGGGCTAAGACGCGGCTAGCTAACGAGCAAGCTACACAAGCACTGCCAATTGAGGTTATGGGGTAATACGTGTATCGGGGCTCCGTATTTATCTTTTTTGCGAGACTCCAGTCAAACACGTACGAGCGTGATTGCAACACGGGCCCCGCGGAGTAACGTAATATGAGTGTTATTTCGCAATATTAGCTAATCCGGCTGTGCGGGCACCAACTTGGATAAAAGTGACAGCGCTAAGCTAGCTAGCTAGCTAACGTCAGTTGGCTGTGAAGACCGGTGGCCTGTGAATGAGCGTCTTTCTTACCGTCATAAACTGCTTCAGGGGCGTCCAGTTTTTAAGGAATATAATGTTTGCCGTGTGAGGAAATGGTTTGTGTAGGGGCGGTATAGCCCGACCATCCAAGATCAGTTCACCCACTGCCGATGAAACCCGAGCATCATCACTATCGCCGTGTTCATCAGTACTCGGAGTCCGGCGCTGCTTCACACACATCCACCCAGCAGAGCGGGGCCTCCTCCGGGCTCGACCATGCGACTGGGTCGGCGACGACGGATAATCCACAAGACAGGAGCCCCCGCAGTAACCATTGGCTAGACGCGGCGACGAGCAGTCATTTCAGGCCGGGAGAACGCGAAATATAATCCCCCGCAGGCGTGAAAAGAAAGAAAACGCGATGGGCGAGGAGGTTGCGAGTGGGAAAAAAAATAAAAACAAAAAAAAACTGAGCATCAAATCAGCGAAGGGGCGAAATGTTTGGTTTGTGACTGTCCCGACGTGAGCTCGTCCGTCGTTGTCGGCGGTCCCCGGGTCCTCTGCAGCTGCTCAGCCCGCCCGCCTCGCACCGCAGGAGCGATCGGTGTAGCGACGTAATGGCGCAAAGGCGAGCGCTCAAAGGGCGGGGCCACGGAAACGGGAGGCGCGCCGTTTGTTTTTAAGCGCACCCAACCGGGACCGGGACGAAGTCCGGTGTTAACGTTCTCGCTCTCGGCGACGGGTCTCCTCTGCGTGTGTGTGTGAGTCAAACGCTCCGGTCAAAGCGTCTTTACCGTGTGGTCACACACACACCGGTATCGAGAGCCGACGGACATATTCATATATTACACGAACTGCCTGTGTACCATCTATACATACTGAATAAAAGGAGATAATAGGTATAATAGGTAAATCTTAAATGCATTTAAATGTATATAAATGCTACATTATTCTGTGTGGGGCGAGACTATTACACAGTGATATAATACACTCATAAATACAAAATAGGATTGCATTTATTTTTAAAAAGGCCTAGAGAAGTAACTCAGCTCTTTTCACAGCATTTTCAGGCAGGAAAATAGCAGTGGGAATGTGTAGCCTACTATATTATTCCTGATACGCTAAACTAACTGGAATGTATATTCAACTTGAAATTGAAAATTGAGGTAGGTGACAAATCAAGGGAAGCCCTGAATAATTGAGTGACCAGAGAGGCCCCCGCATTGCATGCTGCAATTAGGCAGTTCAACATCCAGTCATGCTCTGTGTCATGTATAAAAATTCTGAGCCTGCCCAGTTGATTCTGATTTTGTATCAAGATGGCAAGAGGAAAAGATCTAAAAGACTTTGAAAGAGGTTTCATTGTTGGGGCACAGATAGAAGGAGCTTCAGTCACAAAGGCCGCTCAACTGGTTAGTGTTTCCATAGGCACGGTGACTAAAGTGACATCTGTATTTAGATCCGTTGGAGAAACATCAGTAAAAAGGGTTAGAAATTGTGGATGACAGCGAACTTTTGTTGACTGTGATGTTCGCGCATTAGTGTGATATGTATGAAAAAACAGAGAGCAACTCTTCCTAAGGTGACTGAGAATGTCAATACAGACTATGTCAGCAGCAATAGTCTGTAAAACAATCACGTAGGGAGGGATGTTGTAGTGGGGTTGTGGCACTTGAACCCCTCATTACATTGATGAATTCATATGTAAAAGTTCAGTGGTAAAAAAACACAGGCAGTGGTCCACGGAGATGTGGAAAAAAGTGATACGGTCAGATGTGTAACCTTTCACCATATTCCTGACTAGCCGGCGAGTTCCTGTGTCCACCAAGAGACCAGTGCAGCCCTGAATGCTTGACCCCCACAGTGAGGGGATCTGGGGGGGGGGCATAACAGGGCCACCCCTTGGAGGGAAGTGACACTGTGAATCAATACAAAGCTGTTCTGAGTGATCACCTTTATCCATTATGAAACATTTCTGTCCTGTGGGGAGTCACATTGTCCCCATCCATAGGACACGAGGGGTCACTGGATGGTGTGATGTGTATGAAATTGATGTGAATCATATGCTGTTCTGGCAACTCATGATGCCCCAACATCTCAATACAGACAATTGGTGTTGGTTCAAACTTTAATTTAACACCTGTCAGTAGCTCTGTCTTCACAGGAGGCAGAATTTCAAATTAACTTTTTATGTGACTTGTAAAATGGATTTAATATAAAAAAAAAAATTTTCTTGTTATCTTTCACTTCAGGTCCATGCCTGCCCATTCAGTCCGAATGAATCTGGAGTAATTTTTGGACACTATAAAAGAAAGATAGTAGCAAATTGTAAGAGTGGTAATGTGGGCTGTACTGACCTCCAGTGGCTCAAAAAAGAAACAGCCTATAATGAAACAAACAATGGTCCGTTGTACAATTATCTCTTTAGGGCAAACAATGAAGCAAGCTGATGAAGTGTAGCTGTGAGAGTAAGACAATAAGTCCACTTTGTAGTCAGGGAAATAAGGGAGTAGACCAAAACATTAACTCTATTTTTCCAACTTTCTTTCAATGTAGCGTGACCTGATAAGGGGGATATTTTGGAACAATAAAAATATTTAGTTCATGTATTATGAAAAGCATTTCTCAATGATGAGTGCAGTCATTAAATAACCCCAGCTCTAGTAAAAGAATCAGCATCTTGCTCAAGGGCACAAATGTAAAGAGGACTCTTGCTGTCAGGGAACAAATGGATTAATAAAAGTCCCACTACTCTGCTAGTTCTGCTGTCTGCATACTGGTTATGTCCAATTTGTTTCTTCTGGTTTTGATCCCATTTGCCCAATACAGAGGAAACACAGAATGGATTTCCACTTGGTAGCTACTTCTATGGAATGGTCTACCTAAGGGCAACGATGTAAAATGTGTTAATGCATGTCTGTCTGCAACACTAGTAATTACATGCTTCTATATTTAGTTCAGTCCGCAGGGCACAAGATTGGAAATGTAATTAAAACACCACATTTGAACCTTGTTAATATGCAGAGAGACAACCTATGGGAACTCGGGTGCTATATGAGTTCTGAGTCACAATAAGCTGCATATTAGGATTATTATCACTAACAAATTAGTTAGGGTCATGCAAATGATGTGTGACTATGCCGAGTGTTACTCTCCTTAAGGGTTATTTGAGACCTGAGCTGACAAGCATAAAAGTATATTGCTGTTCATTCTAGCAATGTTCAACGATCAAGCAGATGTTATTCATACAAGGACACATGTATGACTAGGTTAAAATAGCACAGGGGAAAACATCAAGATGGAGCTTTTTTTATAGGTGTACTGGGAAAACACTGCATCAATCAGTTTCATATTATGATGGCTTCTTTGGACATACAAACATTACATACAGCTGCTTTGTGGGAGGATTATTTACTTTGACATGGCTTCACATTTCCATATTTATACACCAGAACAAAAACAGTATAGTGTCTTTAAGTGCTAGTCCATTCCATAACCATCCAACGTATGTTCTTCCATAATGGTTGTTCCTGCCTTTCACAGAGGATTCATCACATGAGGATGCTTCAGATTCTGTAACAAGACTATGTCTTCCAAAACTACAATTACAAAATTTAAAAACAATGTTTTTTTACTCAAGATAATACAACTTAACGCTTGGAAATGTGGGTAAAGAAATATGTTTTTTTGTTTTGGACAAACTGACCTGTTAAACTGAGTATTTTGCAACACTGACCATTCTTAGCAGGGTGTAACGGTAATATCTAGAGCCAAAAAGAACTATTCCTCATCTTGCATGGCAAAGATACCCAGTGTGAGTGAGTGTGAATGTGTGTGTGTGTGTGTGTGTGTATATATAAATATGTATATACACATACATACATAAATACATACATACATACATACACACACACACCACTACAGTCTATTCAGCGCAAACCCAATTTACAGTAGATCATTTGAGGCCCAGTGACAATGATTTTATTTCTCAAAACAACAGCTCTCCTCCCTTTTCAAACTTTCTCCTCTTTCAGCAGAGCAAGGATCCCGTCTCTTCTGGATGTGTATGGTGTGTGTTTCAGCTGAAGGAGGTTGGCAGGAAACAAGTTCCCATTGGGAGCATACATCTCCTCTCCTTTCTGGCCCATCAGAGAGCGCAGAGTCTTGTTTCTGGACAGTATCTTATCATAAAACTCCACCCCTCCTTTGGCATAATTGTGTGACACTCCAGCTGCATGTCTGTCTGAGCTATAGTCAATCCACTGGCTGACAGCATCAGAGGTGAGGAAGTAAGACACAGCACCGAGCCCCAGCGCCAGAATATTCACAGCTCCACGAAGCAGCGCAGGCCCAGCGTGGAGCCCAAACACCTGCTTCAGCACCACACTGTACACCCAAACCCCCCCCAGGCAGAACGGGGCAACAGCGGCATTCAGAATAGGACCTCCAGACTGCAAGCGGGCCACCTCTCGCGCTATGGCAAACTTCTGTGCCTCGAGGGAAAACATCAGTGCCTCCTTTAGCGCGGAGCCAGTATCGCTGCTCCAGTCCACCGTTTTGCCATTGATGAAGATGCTGCGGGTGGTGATTCCACTTAAGTCATCAGCTGTGCTGTTAAAGTTTGCTGGGATGCCAATTTGGGCCCCTGCAGGGAGCCAAGGGACACCAGCGCCAACCGGATGGAACCCAAAGGAAGCGAAGGCAGAGAAATTCTTGGTTGAGCTGATACCATAGTCCTTCAACACCTACAAATGACAACAACATTGAAATGTGGGTTTTATATTTCACTTTTATTCACTTCACACTGTAATCCTCTACTTTATTGGTATTGCTTTTCCATGAAGTATGAACTTGTAGTTTTTGCCAATTAAATTTGCTTTGTGTGTGCTGTTAGTAATTGAAATAAATGATCTGTATCTTTTGTTTGACTATTATTCTTACTTCAACTTCTGTAAAACTGTTTTAAATGTTACGCTTTCATATAATGCTAGTGTCAGTAACTGACATAGAAGTTATTACTTATATGCATTTTTTTAATAGCCAAATAGTTGCCAATGAAGTGAGTAATGTAATTTCGTTTGGGTATTTTATTCAATCTGCACCACTGCAAATAACTTAATTAGATTTTTACAGTTAATTAAAAAAGTGCTATGATATTGGTGTGAAACATGATTTTGCAGGGAGAGAGAAGAGAGGGGAAAAATACTCAAAAATTAACTTCTGCACAAACACACACACACACACACACACACACACACACACACACACACACACACACACACACACACACACACACACACACACACACACACACACAAATACCTGCTGGAAAACCCCCTCCAGCTTTTCAGAGAGTAAGACCGGCTCTCCTTTGTACCAGGCCTGATACAGCTGACGGTAGGACATGTCAGGGAAAGCATGGTAGAAAATGTTGGCTGCAAAGACCCCGCCACAGCTTGCAATGAGCAGCGGAGTCCGGTATCTCTGAAGAAGCACTGAGTACTTGAGGAAGCGAGACGCCATGTCACGGTTTTGCTCTTGATGGTTATGTGTGAGTCAGGTGCTGGAGACTTCAGTATTTAGCTTCTGTGAAGGAGGCAGACAGTGTGCTCATGAGTTTACCTGCCTGTAATGGTCAGGCGAGAAATCAGTTCTCAGTTAAAAAATAACAAGTGAAACAACGCCCTCCTTCTCAAAGAGGCTGTATAGAGTTTAAGAGCCTTTCTCAAGGACACTTCAGGCAGGGATTTAAGCACGTTGAAGAAACGTCCTGGCCACTGTAACATTGACTTCATCACAGACCACAGTTCGATTTTCAGAGGTGTACAGGACAGTCTCTGGTCATCGTGTCTTCAGGGTTAACACAATAGAGAGTAAGTTACTGTTTTATCATTACCTTCCAGTCCACAGATCATGAATAGTGAAAAATCAGGCCTCGAAATTAATAAGCAAAAACTGAGGGAAATATATCAAAATAATTGAAAGTAATTAAAAACTATGCCTGGGGTGTTTGCTGACACATCATGGTACATCTCAAGTGCTGTCTTGCTGGTCTGGAAATGTCCAGCTCACCTATCGATATATTTCTTTAACCGTATCTTACTGAAATGATCGAAAAATAAAACTCTCTGCTTTGTTTTGAACACCGATTTACTCACATATATCTTCAAGGGAGTGTCACCAACCGTCCTACAGAAAATATACTCACATTATATTCTCTCGTATATTCGCACTACCGAATAGGAGTCAGCCTAGCAGCCTTGCTAAAACACTTAGAAACGACATTAAAACAGATTTTTAAAAAGAATTACAGCCTCGGATTGCATCATTCAGCTTGTAACTTTGCTTTGTTTTGTACTACACGTTACAGGATAGTATCGTCTGCTAAGGACCCTAAAGAACAAAAAGTTAAAAACCCGTTTTAATTCAGTAAACGGATAAATATTAAAGAATAACGACTATATTTAGTGTCTCCGCGGTCAACAAACGCCTTTTCAACACTCACATGTTCTGGACATCTTTACAAGGACGGCTGCAGAGCACCGGTTACATGACAACCGGACAACCCAGGCCGCAAAGCGGTTTGACTGCCGTCACGCTGCCGCAGGACTGTTTTACGACAGTGTTTTAAAGTGGCATGAGCATTTCTGTCCGTCCTAGTGGTCCAGGCGGGATTTAACCCCTCACATCAATGTATTTACACCATTGTGTGCACTGGGAACAAGCTCTTAAAAACATTGTTAATCCAATGAAATGACTGCAACACAACGAGGTTATGGCTGCCATTAAAGCAGCTGAACTCAAGCAGGAAGGTCAAGGACAGAATGTTAAAATAAATTATTTCTCATTTGAAGCTCCTGATTAATAGTAAGGAAGACAACTGAAGCAATTAACCATGTAAAAACCACATATCAAGTATTATATAATTAATAAATAGCTGAAAAGAATCATGCAGTGACCTGGTCTGGAGCAAGAACAGAATTCACCTATTAAGTACTTACTCTTCAGAAAACCTGATTGTTTTATATTTCTTGTTCATTTCCTTTTCACAAGGCAAAGTGTGCTTTATTGTTTTTTTAAACATTCTTATATAGTTACATGTCAAAGTCAGAGGATCTATTAAGGTTATACAGAGGTGAATGAGGTTTTATTAAGGCAATCATGGCTAAACAGAGTGCAACGTTTTGAAATTTTTACATAAAAAATACCTGTAGTATCTTAAAGAACCAAAAACCCAAAACATTTGGATTTTTGAAATACAAAGACAGTTCAACAGTTTGGCAGAGGGAACAAAACATAATCAAACTGATCATTGCTGCACTATCTGACCATCAAGTTACGACCAGCCCTTGAAAACTGTAAACAAAGTGCAAGATAAAGGAAAATACAAATTGATACAGTTAAAAACTTCAAAACTAAGTTAAATCTAATTGCCATTATTTGGTCATGGGGGAAAGGTCCCCTGTGTAGCATAGGCATTCATTTCCCGAACGTGTAAGTATGACCCAATCACATCTTGACAGCGCATGATCAAACGCCTCATACATCTGCAGATTCACACAGGACAACAGGACACTCTTACTTACTTATATACCTTTTTAAAGTGCGTTTTATTGTATTCTATATTCCACACATCTCCGAACATCCTTTAAGTACTATTATTAAATAACGCTAGTATTGCTACAGTCTAGGCCAGCAAAGGTTTGCATTTTATAGGTTGCATGATTCATAGGCATCATTTTCTACATTTCTATTTAAAATCTGTTTTCCTCCAATATATCGCGATACTATTATTTCTTAAATGCCAACCCAACCACCACAGGCATTTTCATCTTAATTCTCTCATTAATTCTTAATTAGGTCTCTCCTTCTCTGTAATCTCCAAGCTGTGTCCCTGTTACAGACAGTTTCCGGGGTAATATCTTCAGTGGGTAATTGTTCCAGGTGTTGACGTATGGAAAAAGTTTTTCGGTGAATGCGTGTCTGAAGGTGTGTATATCTGTGTCAGTATCTGGATCAGAAAAGGACAGCTTTCCTTCATCCAAGTCCAGGTGCACTGTGACCCTCCAGGGCATGTCCTTCATGGGGAGGACAGAGTCTCGATGTGATGGGCTGAATGCTGTGAATTTGCCATGACAGAACCTCACCATCCATAACCCAGACAGTATGTTTCCCATCCTCTGAGCGCCCTGTGCTATCACACCCAGGGCCCATACCTGGCTATCTCCAACCTCCACATCCCAGCTGTGACTCCCTGAGCTGAAGCCCTCAGAGCCCCGGACGCTGCGGTGCGGCTCCATCCTCTCCGGGGTCGAAGCAAGAGCCTGCGCCGGTCCACACCACACTTTGGTCAAACAGGGAGACAGGTGGAGCTCTTTGTGGCCGGTGTTGGGGTCCAGGATTACAGGGGTGTATGTAACCATCTCTTTCATTTTGTACCAAACGTTGAAGCTCAAATTTCCCAAGTGTTTGGCAACTTCGATCAGAGCTCCGGTGACCTGCTGGGGATAAGACGGCAGGGGACGCTGAGCTTCTCTCGTCATAGCACTGACTTTTAGCAGGAATGACACGTCCTCTTCCGCCAACCCTTTTTCTATGGTTACAATTGCACTTTCCACAGCGTTTACTTGTCCTGTCCACTCTGCAATCTTGTCCAGTGTCACCTGTCTTTTCCTCCTCTCTTCTTCCTTTAGCGCCATGATCCTGACCTCCTCCTCCCTCAGCAGAAACTCCCGCAGCAGCCTGAACTCCTCCCTCATCATCCTCTCGGTGTCCGCGACTTGGTTCTTGATGTCGTCATCCATTTTCTCCCATTTCACTTTCGTTTCTCGGAAGATTTTCCCCATTTCCCGCAAACTTTTCGCGGACTCGAGGAGAAGCTTCCTGTGATGCCCCGCAGCTTCGTCCACGGATAAAAAGCTGTGGTGTCTGTGCTGCTCGGAGTCTCTGCAGACGACGCAAACAGGCTCCTGGTGGTCAAGACAGTAAAGCTTGAGTTTCTCGTTGTGCTGGCGGCAAACGACCCCGGACTCCAGTAAGAAGTCCTCGCACAGGTTCTTCAAGACCAGGTTGCGGGGCGGCCTGTTGGTTCCGGGAGCCACCATCTTGCAAACGGGACACTGGCGCATTCGCTTCTTGCTCCACCAGGTTAGCACACAGGCGCTGCAGAAGCTGTGGCTGCAAGGGAGCAGGACGGGATCCGTGAAGATGTCCTGGCAGACGGGACACACGAGGTGCCCGACGGGCGCCGACCAGGTGGAGGCCATTTTACCGAGTCTCCGCTTTTTCTTCGCGGATCCGAGCTTGTAGGCCACCGACGCGGCGGCGCCCCCTTCAGGTGAACGCCGCGTCTCACCGGCGATCGTGAGGCAGCGCTCGGATGCTGCGGGTGGTGAAATAAAAGCGCTCAGTGATCCAGGCGATGAACCAGGGAATGAAGGTGCTTCATAATATAAAACATTCACCCTGCTGCTGATAACGTTGTAGATCATGTTATAAATCATTGCGAAGGTTGGGGTTTTTTTTTGCACATTTATTAAAACTCAAAGACTGAAATCTAACACGTACAAAAGTATCCAGACCTTTGATCCCAGGCTTTGTTGAAGCCACTTCGGCAGCTGTGTGTCTTCTTGGGTCAGTCACTACAAGCTCCGTACACCGTGACTTCCCTGACCGAGGCCCTCATTGCACAGTTTCTCACTTTGGCAGGACGGCCACCTCCAGGAAGAATTTTGGTGGTTACAAACATCCTCCGTTTCACAACTGATCTATGCCTGATGACAGTTTCTAAGGAATTCACAGAGGTCTACAGAGAGTTACTTGGATTTCATGGCTTGTTTTTTGTCCTGACATGCATTGTGAAATTTGGGACCTTTTATACACAAGGATGTGCCTTTCTAAACAGTATTCAATCATTTCAATTCGCCACAGATGGACTCAGGTTTTTGACACATCTCAAGAACAATTAACAAACATGCCGCAACAAAGAGCCTGAAAATTTTTTTAAATGAGATATTTCAATGTTTGAGTTTTAATAAATTTGCCAAAAATTCTAATAACATATTTCTCTTTGTCATTATGGGCTATCTAGTGTAGACTGATTATTATCTAGTGTAGCGTAAAATGGCAGTTTTATCCATTGAAAATTAAATTCACAACAAAATAAAGTTCACAAAAAATGAAGTGGTCTTACTACATTCTGAAGAAGATGTATTTTGTAGTTAAGAGTGTGAGCCTAACGTTCAGTTATAGTTTGCCTTCTCATTACAGTTATAGTTTCAGGTTTTTATATTCTTATCAATCACATTGTTTTTGTGGATTTTCACATGATAACTGCTTTTACACTGCAATTTCCCATAGGAATTAATATATTACTCTATCTGTCTACTTCTGGGGGCTCCATTTCCCTCCCACAATCCACGGACATGCAAGGTAAGGTAAACAGAAAATGTTTAAAATCCAATGAAAATAAAGAAATATTTAGCAGATTGCTATGGGAGAATATTTTAGTCTGGTAGAATAGTAATGTACAAAACAGGGGGATGGCAAACTGCAAGACAGACTCCATTGTCGGGCAACATATGCATCAGGCACTTTTTCTCAGAACAGAGGTGAATTTTTAGCTGTAAAGCAGCTGGAGCCAGCCCAAACTCACTTGCTTTCCATCCCGGTTATTCTTGGACAAAGAAACATGCCTAGAAAAGTGTAAAACCTGACTATACTTTATTGCAATTTTATTTAGTACACTATAAAATAAAATAAATAAATAATTAAATAGTATCTAAATATCTGCCTAGCATCTGCCTTGAGCCTTAACAGAATCCTAGTTTTGAGTGGCTACACAGTACTGGTAGAGGAGGAAGTGAAAGTTATACAGTTGCTTAAGACACTTGTGAAAAACTGTCAAGACTATCTAACTTTCCTCTAATGTCAACAATTCAATATGCAACTACTGAAACACTAAAGATGTTTCTTATTCAGAGGTTGTTTTTTTTACAGATATTATGATTACTATTATGGAAATTTGCAGTAAAGTAATACTATATGCCCTTGTAAAAAATATTTAGACTTTCATAACTTAAAAAAAACTAATATGCAGGGATCTGGAGAGGAGAACCTTTTGCAGGAATCAGCAAAGGAGAAACTTAAAAAGAGAGGAACAGATGATCGAGTTATCGGCATTATCGACATAACATCAGTGGAGTGATGGTAATAAATCATCTTGTACACGTAGGGATAAGCCCTGAGCAGGACAGTATAAAGTCACTGTAGTACAGACTGTATGTCTTGTGTTTGTTTCTGTGTGTGTGTTTCTGTGTTGGCATATGTATTTTGAGACAAACAGTCTGAACCTAGTGGAAAGAAATGGCTCACTGCTGTTTCCGTGGAAACAGGCAAGAGGCAATGGAAGAGTGTGTCTTTGTTTATGTGTGTAATATGTTTGTGTGTATATAAGGAGACAGAGAATCCCCTGTTCTATTCTATTCTATTCTATTCTGATCTATGTATCTTAAATAAATAAGTGCACAAAGCACAATAATACAATGGAGCATCATCAGTTATGTGTGTTTATGACATTCATGTTCCATTATCATAATTAAGATCACACTGAGCTGTCCGCCCTGTGGTGGAAGGGAAGCATTTCCATGGTGTTTCTCTCTTCAGCACAATGCATGATGGAAGAAACCAAATCCCTTTGACCACAGAAAGAATTAGGCAGGTACCAAAGTGAATTAACAGTTCTTGAAAGCTGACAGTGGCATCAGTGACCTCTTGCACAGGCTCTCTGCTGAGCTCACTATGCGTATGTGTATGTGTTCCTGTTTTAAGTGGCAGAGGAGTCAGATGTTTTCACGGGCATCCCTAGAGCTCATAGAGGCTATTTGCTGGCCATAGTATTGGATTCAGTGTGTGTTTCTTTACACATGGATGCATGTGCACACACTGTTAATGTGTAAGTGCATAAATACTGACAAACACACACGGCTATCACTGGCGCTTAATGATCCGTGACACTGAATTTAAACAAGGTGGACATGATGAACACTGTGATCTGTTGAGAAAATCAAAATTAAAGATTTTATGAATGCAATAATTTTTCCTGTCAGGATAATAAAAAAAAACAAGTGAACATATACAGTTTAGTATAAATGTGTCCATAGCCATTGGCCCTCCTGCGACTGTAGGGGCAAGGCTGCCATCAGAACGGCTCAAGCTGCATTCTGACCCTGACCTACAAACAACAGCAGAAAAATGAGGAGTACAAAGGAGACACAAACCAATCAATTCTGTAATTAAGATCCTATCAACTTTATGTCCAATGCAGTGGAGCGACCTCTCAGGGAATGAATAAATCAGTAAGCCAGTCAACCAACTCACCACCTCCTGATTGTGTCCCACAAGTCCCACAAAAATGTGATCTGAAAATCTGGACACGGTCGGTTTTCAGCCAAGCGAGTGGCATGGCTCTGGGATGTGTTACAGTGGTCCATTGGTCAGACTACTGCTTTGGTCTGAACATGGTATTACCATCAAAACATCTAAACATCTAAACATCTAAACATCCTCATTTTAGCGATGTAATTTTCAGCATGTTAATGCTACTGGATGTATTATATCCATGCATCCGGTAGTGGTAATAATAGTATCTTGTTCTTTTTTGGCTAACAAACATGGTAATGTATGTGTGAACACACTTCTAAATAGCTAAATGTGACTGAACTGGAAATGCTGGGCAAACATACCAAGAGAGCAGGACCACTCTATTTCCCAGCACTTAGTCACTTTAATGTGAGTTAGAAAACATCTATCGCCCGGAAGCTTCCTCTTCCTCGTTTCAATTGAATTATTTACATCTTTCTCTCGGCTCTGTCCCGCATACAGACTCTTAAATACACACACATACACACACACACACACACACACACACACACACACACACACACACACACACAACTCTGTCAGTTTCTGGTAATGGACTTCTGCATCATAATCACTCTTACCGGTAATGTCAAAAATGGGTGAGCGTGTACTCTTCTGAGCATATTATTTGATTTGTGTTAATTTGCGTGCATTCACTAACTACACTGGGTCATATCTCTTTTTAAAAAATATATCACTACAGATATCAATCATGTGTTATCAGTATTTCTAAGTTTTTGTACTCAGTCCTCTGTGGCTTGGAGTGTATATTCAGTTTATACTCAGTTGTTGGCAAGCAACCATTTAAATCCAAGAGTTCCTGGGGAGCAGGACTTTTAAGTAGCTACTAGCTATTTTGAGTAATTGATAAGTCATTCAGAAGGCAGTCTTTGTTTGAATTAGGTAAAGGCAGACATTACCTTTCACAGTTACACTGTTTCATGATCCTCTAATGCTTGCTATCAAATCATTTACAAACCTGGTACTGGATAAGTTATGAGATGAGGGATGTGATTGCTCAGAAGTGATCCATGCTAAACTTTTAATTTGTAAAACAAACAGTGTATAGTGATTTTCTGCTCACCAATATTAAAATTAAATTGTGGCCTACAGGATCTGCCCTAATTGTTCTCAGTAACACCCACCCCCCCCCATCTACCTCTCTTTACCCTTTCACTTTCAATCATTTTGTATTACACACAAACACACACACACACAAACACCTCTTTCTTTCCTCCTGATCAATCAGATCCTTATCTGTCTCTTTGACTTCCAGCTAAAACATAAGAAGAGCGCCTTGTCATATCCTTTTTTCATGAGCAAGCACAAAACTATGTGAATGCTTAAACTTTATGTTAAAGCATTACCTTTGATCTTACCTAAAACATACAAAATTCATGTTTTCACATGTAAAATGTCTGAAAACAGCCTGTGTTTGTGTCGTGGGTTTTTTTTCCACATATGAAATCTTAAGAAAATAAATGGAATCACCAAGAGTAAAATGGAAGTGTTCTCTCATATTCAGGACTTAAAATTACAAGAAGACAACTGTCTCACAGTGCTAAGATCTTGTCTCATCATAAGATAATTAGTCGTAATTATTAGATAAAGACTTTGTAATTACGAGATAAATACTAGATGATTAAATGAATAGGCCTCCACTCTTTTGGTGAATGAATGTTCCTTTGTAAAAACCCCACGTCTATGTTGTACATGTGGCCAAAAACTACATACTGAAAGTGTATACTTTATGTGAATTCATAAACCTCATGTAAATAAATGTTTCACATATGAAATTACATGTGGGATTGTTGTTTTACATCCAACATCTAGTATTTCACATATGAAATGTGTAATACGTTTATATCAGGTGTTTTTCACTACATGAAAGAGAAGTTAAATGTGTTTTATGGGTGATAAATTTACAATGCAAAGGTCTTCTTTGGGGAAGGCATTTGACATTGCACAGAAGGGAAAAGCAAATAAATAATGAAATGAACGATGGCTGAATTCCATTTCACTGCTTCAGTTTCAGCCTCACTCTGTCACGGTTTACTGGGGCTCTCGAGTGGAACGGGAACCGCTGTCGATGACATTAGAAACACCTGTGCTTTTCTTACTGTGACCAGTCAAATTGTCGGCTGCAGAAAAGGCCTGTTCACTTCTCGCCCAAACACACACCCAACCACACACACACACCCACACACCTCAGTCTTCTTAGTTTATGCTTTAGTCAGGAAATAAAAGTAGTTGCATTTTAACTTTGGAGTGAATAACAAAAGAGCCACCTGACGAATAAAACGTTCATCAGTGACCCAATGGAGTGAATAAACCAGTGACCTTGACTCTAACCTGGCAACAAGACCTGATCAGCTGGAACCTCACTTCCTCACATCTTTTGTAGCCCTCAACTGTTCCTAGGGATCCAAGTGTATTATAAATATATATGCGAGATTTGTGTGTCTCTGTTGCAGATCCCTCCCTTGAAGGATTAAGACGATGAAAGATTAAATGTTAAAAAAAGCCCCCCTCCCCATGAATCGATTTGACTCCCCCCTAAATTAGACACGGCTAATTTGACAGGACTATCCCTTTAAAGAAGTCCGCTATATAAAGGAACAGTCCATTTCACCAAAAAGGGGAACTTTTTTAATGCATCGTGAGAGTTCGGGATTTTTACGGAAAAAATGCACCGTGAAAGAAAACGAACAAGTTCCCCCCCGATCTCACGTAAACGCCTTTATCGCATCGCACCGAAAACCGACATTTGACCGTATAATGCCTCGACGGAAACGGCTTTCACCCCTTTGGGGCTTTTCTATTTATAGCATCAGCTGTTGCAGTACAAAGATTAGCTACTCAACGTATTGTTTGGCAGATGCGGGGAGCACACTCCCATCTGCGGCTAAGAGGGTGGCGGCAGCTCGGAGCCCAGCGGGGACGCGACGGGGACCATGTCGGCGTGAGGACGCCTCTTCTCGCTCACCGCGGCCGAGCCCACGTCGGTGAGTAGCTCTCCCTCCTGCCAGGGGCGGAGGAGGTCGTGGGCGCCCGTGTCCCCGCTCGCCGACGATGCGGGCGACTCGTACCGTCAATGTAGGAACCCCGAACCGCCCTCGGTGTGTCAGCGACTGCGCCGTAGCCTAGCTAACTGTCATTATTTCGGCCGGTGACAGCGCGGTGAACGGCCATGGGGGGGGGGGGGTTAGCTCGTTTTAATTAACGACGCACTCGACCGTGAACCGTCTGCGAATTATTATCATTATTATTATTTTATTTTTTTTTTCGCTGCAAACTTCCAGGGAAAGATGAAGCGACCGAAATCCGTTATTCAGGGGCGGCTACTGTGGGTTTTCCATACGGCCTCTCGCCCCGTCTCCGTCTCCCTCTCGCACAGATGGGCCTCGCCTCTATATTGTGTGTCAAGCAATTTCCCGTGGGGACGGAAAAAAAACCAAAAAAAAAAAAAAAAAAATCCCACAGCGGTCGTCTTTTCTCGTCTGTGATAAACGGACACGAAACCTCCTACTATACATACACTAAGCACTATACGTGTAACAGCTGTACACACGGCGGAGGAGAGGGGTGTGCAGATTTAACAGCTGGACGCGGAGAGCGGAGAGATTCTTCATGTATCAAATCATAGGATGAGATCATTCAGAAGCACCAGTCAGTCCGCAGAAAGACACACACACACACACACAGAGTAGGCCTACATATATACACACTCACAAACACACACATTAATCACTATTAATAGCAAAGTGAAATCACCAGATAATTTGGCGGTCTGGGGACAGATTCGCCTTTATCCTTCCATCACAACTTAGTGGAAATGCCAAACCCTGCTGCTGCTGCTGCTGCTGACAATTTTTCTGACTTAGCTGACTTTTGCATACTGTTTCACAAGAGAGCTTAATTGTGATCTTTGAACAGGGGGAAATTGCCATCTGGATGACTGTTAGATGCTGTTCTTCCCGTCCAAGAGACTTGTCGCGCGATCTGTTTCGTGTGTTCGGCCTGCTGTTATTCCTTATTAAATAGCGATTCCTGTGAGCTTCAACCTGGCACATGCATGTATGGAGTCTCACCAAGGTGAGTCTGACAAAAGGTTGAGCTGTAGTATAGAAAAGCAGGCCTGTGTCCAGAAAGTTGTAGGCTTAGTTATTTGGCAGCTCTGACAAAACTGAGAAATGAAATCAATTAGAAATGATGGATGATCTTTAGCTCATTACCTGAGGTGCCTCTGGGCAAAGCGCATGTTCCCTGAAATGATGACGAGCAAAAAAAGATAAGACAGTCCACCTTATGTGTGTGAACGCACGTAACTATATGAGTGGAAATTGAGGCATAAACCTGACTGGGAATATCATCCATTCAGACTACATGGATGATATTCCTTGAGTAAAATTAATTTGAATAGTTTCATGCTGCCTTGGGACTCATTCAAACATTTGGGTTTAGCACCATAGTGCTATCCTTCACTTATAAATTTGCATAGTAGCCATTTTGATGTATGTATCTGAAGCATGATTGTGCGTGATTGTGATAATGAAGTAATATGTTCAAATATAATGTCAAATAATAATCAGGCAAATTTCATCATAGAGCACAGATAGGAATAGTGCAAGAAAAAAACATTTCTGTCCTGTCTTTTCATATGTTTCAGCCACATTCAGTGGCGGTAAGAAGTATTTACCACAGTATGAGAGGAGAAAGAAGAGCATTCTTTATTTACCAAAAGTTATTACTGTGTTTGTGTATTAATGATGACTGAAAAAAAAAATGGAAAGTTGCATTTGCATCAGAGTTGCAGTTGTAACTTGTTCAGTGGTGCTGGAATTCACTGACATTCAGAAATGCATGGAAAAGTGGTAACCACAACACATGGGTCATGCAGGTACAATAAATAAAAATTTAAATGGAAGAACAAATAGAGTACACAATCACAGAGCATTAGCATTACAAAATGTTGACATTGCAGCTGTAAATCATGATTTTAGAATAGTGGGCACTTTATAATATTACATTGTCTGTAAAAGAGAAGGACTGTGTTTAGCAACCAAAAACAAATTTTGGTTGTTTTTAGTCATGAACATTAACTAGTATGAATGATTTAACAATGACTGGTTAAATTTGTTCATTCATAAAGAAATCATCATGATGACAGAGTAGGTGGGCTTTATGGTTTAAATAATTAGATGATGTTTTAGGGTACATTCTAATGTCAGTATAGATCAACATATGGATGCAAAAGCCCATTTAAAACGTAAAATTGATATTCAAAGCAGTGTTCCACAATAGTTGCATAGTGCATCATAACATACCAAACTCTTCATATGAGTTAAATAAAAGAGAGCAGTAACTAAATTTCTTAATTTTTCATCACAGCTTGCCCAAAAGTATTCATTTGAATAACAGAACTTTGTAGAACAGCAACATAATGATCATTTCATTGTGATTTAATTTTACTGGAAGCCAACCCTAAGTGATTATATTGGATTAATGCCTGGCCGTAAGTATTAAGACCATGAAGACCATTATTTTGAGTACGGATAAAACTTTGAGTGTACTTTTTGCTGAACAGTAGATTAATCAAGTTGTAATTCCAACACTATTACACATTAGATCTCCAGCTTTTAGAAGGCATTGCGTTCTTACCCCATTGCATTTGTTCTTTCTCCCAAAGGCAACTGGAAATTAGTAGTTCACATATAGTGAGTACGTAATCGCTCGTTCAGGGACATCGATGTCTGGCAGGGGTAGAGTCATGACATCCTGTTGCCTGGTTGAAATGCCCCAAAAAGTAAATTATTAGAGCGAATGAAAGGAAAGGTCAGAGTATGAAATGCCCCCAGCAAGTCACAGCGCATTAGTGAGATAATTGGATTGTGTATGAGAATTGTGTGTGAATGGCAGCCTTATCTACAGAGAAATTCTTAACACATTGAGGTACAATGAAAAAGACAAATGCAGATTTATGGCTAAATGGGTTCTCAAACAATGCTGTGAGACTGGAGACTGTCAAGTTAGTCATCATAGTCATGTGATCTGCTGTAGAGCCATCTATTTAGCTATTTGCACTGTCTTCTCAACCAAATATTGCACAGGGGGTTAAAGATCTAAGTGTAAAGTCTGTCATCGTTGAAGGAAATACGACACAGTGAAAAGCCTGACTTTGCTTACATCATTTTCTGAGATAAATAAACTGAAATTACCATTTTAGATTTTCTATTAATGCGTTCCAGTGTGAGACAGGCACAAAGTACATAACAAATACTTGTTGAAATGAGTTCAAAGAGGTCTCACATTTAAAGACATCTGATCACATAGTACCATTAGCATGGCCTACTGCTGCTTAAATAATCCTCAGTTTGAAACAGTCTTGGGAAGGAAACAAGCCTGTACAACAACACACTGACATCTCACTGCACAGTGAATTTGTACTTGTGTGAAGGGGATGCTAGTGATATTAGAGGTATTGTTTTTCACAGAAAACATCTCTAAATTAAAGTTCATCTAGGCAAGCATGGTGAAATAATAATGATAGTAATAATAATATATAAATGTGCTACTGATTTTTTTTTTTTTTTTTACTTACTACATTACTAGAGAAAATTGCCAATATTGATGCTGATATAGAAATGTTGGGGTCCATTTTTATTTGTCCGAGTTCACTGGTGCCCTGTTGTGATATACGGCTTTTATTTCAGTTGTTTTGTTGACAAAATCCAGAATCCTACATCTTCTGATAATCAAAACTTTATAACCCCTAAAATTTATGAGAAGTATTCCTGGTTTGCAAGAGCAATTCGGGAAATTATACCATGGTATTCTTAAATGAGTTTCAGAAGGCAAAGGTTTTTTTTTGTTTGTTTTTTTCTAAAGATCACTTAACAATTCTAGGAAAAAAAATTAAAGGTGGATTTTGACTAAAGTTTGCCACATGACAGCAGCTTGAAGCTTTAATACATTGTGAACTCAGTGAACTATGTCTTAACACCTCTTTCAAAAATCAAAGAGTGTTGATATCAGTGCTACAGTACAGGCTGGGGTGTGCACCGTGTCCCTCCTTATTCCTGTTCTGTGAGTTATGTTGCTGCTTTGTTCCCATGTGAAGAGGGAAGTTGCTTTATACTTTCCCAAGGCAGACACTAGCCACTTCTCAAGAGCCCAGAGAGCCTTGGAGTCACTGTAAAGACAAATTTAAGGTTCAAACACACCAGCTTCATCTATTTTATATGTGAATGCACACACGGGACAGTTATGTCTGTGTAGACAGATGTGCAGTAAATTGACAGAAAGGGTTGGTGGGGATTATTTTGAAAACACTATTTATGTTTCAAACATGGCTCTGTCCACATCAGCATTTTCAGGCCCTTTTCTAAAAGCTTGCCTCTTAAATTTTAAGGTCCAAACAATAAGACAGAGGTTATTCTTTCTTCCTGTTTTTGTTTGGCACAAACAAAGTTGTGCATTACAGTCATCATCTATTAAGGAGTGGGGATGGATGGCTTGACCATTTAATAGATGTGGGCAGATAAAGTATCTGCTTGGTTTTGGCCGGTTATATCTGTTGCCTTCTACTCTCTGTACTCTCTTATATTCTCTGTGTCAATATATGTGTTTTTTGTTCCATTCACACACATTATCTTTCATAAGGTGTGTACAAAAATCTTTTGAATACAACTTACCTGTTAGCCTTGATTTATTTTTAATCAAGGTTATTTCTGCACTTCTGCAATCAAGCGTTTTTTTACAAAGTACTATTTTATGTCGAGTGACATAAAAAAAATGAATGTTAATAACAACACTTCTGTTACATCATGATATTACATGATTATTGACATACAGAGCTGTAGGTGTCAGAATATTAGCTTATTAATATAACTACTACATAGAAGAACTTGATCATGACAGAGATGGTTGTCAGCCATACATACCTGTGCTGTACAAGCTCGAGTTCTCCAGTTCTTAAAATATTACGGGACTTCTGTTTCTGAATATATCCCCTCAATTTCTAGTGGTGGAAAATGCCAGTTTGGTGTGATTGGAAGGTCAAAAAGATACAAAAGCCCTAGTGTGGACACTTCTTACGTATTGTTCAGTCAGTATGTTCTTTGCAGCCTTGGTTGGCTCGCCGAAACATCATGGTTTGTAAAGCCACATTGGTTAAAAGGCTAACTTTTGTTGAATATATAGTAAAAATTTCTGTGTCTGTAGATTATTTGAGTCTAACAGAATGAGACCAGTGATGTTTCAGAGAACTGTGTACCCCAACAAAGAGACTCACAGGGGGAAATGTTGACACACCCAAATAGGTTATGGCCTGACTTTGCTTAATTTCAGCCATGCCATGCATGACTGGTGTGAAAACCACGACTGGTGGTCGGTTAAGTGATTTCATGTTGCTTCTCAAGCTGTTGTGTTTTTGTTTTTCTGCACAGCAATGAAAATCTGTCCAAGACGGTGTCTTCTGAAAAGGATAATGGCTTAGACGCCTATTTTGTGACGGCCAGCCAACTAACTGACTGAAGAGGCTTTTTAACATCAGGAATTTGGCTCCGAAATTCTTTGCCCAGCCTGGCAGGCTGACTGCTGCAGACTGATTGATTGGCTTGCTGGCTTTGGAAAGGAAGGAAACTTATTCCTTCCTTCTATTGTGCTGGGCAGGAAAGGATGGACTTTAGCCAGCTGACAGCTGTTTCCTGGTGGATGAAGGAGGAATGGGTGCGTGGGTGGGTGGGTGGTTGTTGGATTGTTATGCTAGTAGTAAGTGAATGAGTGTGTTTTTCTGTCTGCTTTTGACTGTTTGCTACAGTTTAATGGAAACTGTTTGAATCTATATTTCTTAAGGTTCTTAAGGTTCTTAAGGTTCTTAAGGTTCTTAAGGTCTCACAGGTCTCACAGTGCGGTTGAAGTTTTATTTCAGATTTTTATCAACACTGTGGATGACTTGACTTAAATGATTGTATTAGTGGTTTGCAAGTCTTTAACTCAACCAGTTGCATGTAGTTACAGCTAAAATATATAAGTTCTGGAAATCAAGCTTGTGTTAGCACAAGATTCAGAAGCAAACCATTCTGCTCCTAATCCCTGAATTTATGCAAATTTTGCGCATTTTCATCCATTGCTCTCATGAATATACCAACTTTTCCAACTCCCATATGGATAGAAAAATTTTTGCGATACTTCAAGATTTTTCAGTGTTTCCACTCAGGTTCTTTTAAGCTCAAATTAAAAGTGTGTATAAAAACATCTAGATGGGCCTACCTATTTACATTCAGTTTTTTCAAACACTACATTCCATGTTTGCCAGCTTGCTGTCTTTTTCTTATTTATTTACCCATTTCACTGTATTACTAAGTTTCTCTGCTGCCAACTGTTGATCAGTGAAATAGCTTTAGTTACATGCAATGGACATGGACAAACAGTGGTCCCACCCACAGTTTTCACAACAGCACTACTAGTGGTCAAAAACTCCACAGGATACTTTGAAGTTAACTTGATATGGATGACAATTCAAATTTAACCTGCATTTTGCTCTTCTTTACATCTTAAAATGTTGGCTGTCATGACCAACAAGACTATGAGCTCAAACCCGCAGAGGTATAATTTTACTTAGGTTAGCTTGATCATGATTAGGCTAAATAAAGGTGGTGATACACTATACCACTTATGGACTGATTATGTTTAGAATTTTCATCTCATGACAGATTGTTGGACCAAGCCTTTTCCAGTCTAGGCCCAATTTTGTTGACAGTCGAGAAATAAAATCACACAGAGGTTGGTGGGTGGTGTTAAGTGATCTTAATATTTACCTATTATATAGCATCTTATGGTGGGAAACAGAACTGTCAATATCATGCTGCAGGAGAAATAAAAAAAAAATAAAGAAACTGGTCTAAAACAGGAAGCAGACCGTGAAATAATAGTGTTTATTGATTAATTCAACATTATTTTGTTTCATCTCCATTAACTTTTTCCCAATGTGACCTTCTCTCACCCTCCTTTCCAGCTCTCTTCTCTTGCTCCCCTCCCATGTCTGGTTCTTTCTCTAGCTTTCAGCTAGTAATGTGGCCAACCGGCATGTGAGCTTTTTGCCATAACAGTGTAAGATTGCATGATACACATTAAAGCTCCAACAGTAGCTCATTGCCTTTAACCATTTGATCCATACAGTATTAATCTATTAATGTACAGGCTGCTCCCCTGAGTTGTATGTATGAAATGCATCTGAATCATGAGCCACTACCTCACTTGCGAAGAAAGAATGCTTTAGCTTTAAAACTCTCACACTGTTACAAGACAGACATTTATTTTTGTTTTCAAAAAGCCAGAATTACAAACTACAGTTATTCATCTATGTCAGACCAGAGCCATCATATTTCTAAGTTGTTTCTGTGGTTTAAGAGGCTCGGGAGAGAAGACATTAGTAGGCTGGTTTCTGCTACTACTTAAAGCCAGACATAGGCTCACTGACACTTGCTTTAGACACACAGACCCAGTGATGCAAAGTGCAAGTAGTTTTCTATGCAAAAGGACAATAAGGCCTGTTGGCTAGAGGCCTTCATCTGGTATATTGGCGCAGCTGCTTCTTTTTAGCATTCTTCCATATTTGAAATCTGCTTACAAAGGTCAGTATCTTATGGGTTATTGGGTTTGATCACAATGGCATTCAGGCACTAGTTCTGATGAAAAAATAATGCTGGATTTCCTGTAGCTGTCTAACAATAAAAGCCTTTTGTGGTTTTGTGGTTGTAGTTGGAAGCCTTTAATATGAAACAGAAGCTGCATGAAATGTTCATTAGCAGTTTCTTAAGACAGCACACACTACTTCAATATAATTGTCACAGAGTGGATCAGAAATTTAGTCCAGGAATACTTAAGTGCTACAGAACTCCAAACCAGAGGGACTCTTATGTAACACTAAAGCAACTGAAGTGCTGAAAGCTGAACAAATCAGATCTTTTAAAAATGATGCTTCCTCTCTAGATGCTTGCATGCCTTTTCTCTAATCAGTTTAGTGCAATGATACAGCTCAGTTGGGGTTGATCACAGTTTTGCCTTGTTATACTGAGGCGGGACTATACTGTTGTTCTGCGTGGTTAACCTCTGCTTTGAGGCCACAGTAGAAATACACATGATCACTGCCCAGAACACTGTTGTCATGCAAAGGCTTGTCTTACAAGGGGCTGGTGGAAAAGGACAGTGTCAACTCTGTCTAAAGTCTCAATTGTAACTAGTTGAGTTTTTGTTGTAAGTACATTTGTTAAAATATATATTTTTTAATATTAATTTTTATTCTGTCTGTCTGTCTGTCTGTCTGTCTGTCTCTCTCTCTCTCTCTCTCTCTCTCTCTCTCTTTGGCCTCCATTTCAGCCAGGTGCGTCTCACCAGCCACCTACTAGCCTACTTCCCACCTTTACCACCACTGTAGAGGTAGCCATGGCAACCAGTGCTGTGCCAAGTGACAACCTACCAACGTACAAGCTGGTGGTGGTAGGGGATGGTGGTGTGGGGAAGAGTGCTCTAACCATTCAATTCTTCCAAAAGATCTTTGTGCCAGACTACGATCCCACGATAGAGGACTCATATCTAAAACACACAGAGATAGATGGGCAGTGGGCAATCCTGGATGGTGAGTAGAAAAGTATGTGCATGTGAAATGAAGCAGGCCACATCTGATAATGATCTGTCCATGCTCATTTAACATTTTATTTATTTATTTAATTTTCAATTAAACATGTCCAGCATTGACCAAACAATGTACACTTGTTACCGTTTCCTAGACTGGGCTAGCTATGAAATAGCAACTCCATAGCAGAGTCAATGGCATTTGGAAAAAAGCACTGGGTTTGGTAGTTGCATGTGGGAGAATTGTGTGTGTGTGTGTGTGTGTGTGTGTGTGTGTGTGTGTGTGTGTGTGTACACATGCCCAGTTGTGTTTGCGGCTCTATACTGTAATGTAATACATTTGTGTCCCTTTTTCTACCCAGTTCTAGACACAGCCGGGCAGGAAGAGTTCAGTGCAATGAGAGAGCAATATATGAGGACAGGAGACGGTTTCCTCATTGTCTTCTCTGTGACAGACAAGGCCAGCTTTGAACATGTTGACCGATTCCATCAACTCATACTGCGGGTCAAAGACAGGTATATCAAGGCACAAACTCAACGAAGTAAAATTAAGATTTGACTTAGAAGGTTTTCAGCCATTCCTATTGTAAATTAATAAAATAAATAAACTTTCATTTAAACCACTCATTTACATTGGTGCTGAAAGTCTCTGAAATCTCAACTCTCTTGAAAAGAAATATCTTCCCAAGTTTTCAAGTACAGAGCAAGCAAATCAAGAACTTCAGCCCTGAGAAACCAGTTGAAATGGGTTGTGTGTAGGATGGCACACATCACAAACTGAGCTGCTCAGTTTTGAGAGAAATTTGAAAAATTAGTCCGACCTGTCCAGTTAAAAGGACATTTTGATATTAAAACACTTAGAACTCCTCTTTTGATTACCACAGAGGTGAAATATGCCATGACATCTGCTTAGCTTCCCCTTTCTGTTTGAGGAACATACTTTTTTTTTTTTTTCAACCATTGTTCAGTTTTTTGCTTTCAGTTATATCAATTGGTAATGATAGTAAATTTTCACCAAGGTAATTGCTGTGATCTACAATTGTCACTGGTTTGGGAAAGTCAATCATCAGAGTGGTTGTAGCTAAATAAACGACATTTTTCCCAGTTGTGTTACCCAGATTATCAGGAAGTGAAAACAGAAGGGAATACACCTAAAACGCCGAGTACAACCAACCTTTGCATTGAAAATCTGTGGGTCTGCGACTATGGTAACCATATTAAATTAAAATTGCTATACCAGGAAGTCAAAGGTACCAAAAGAGGAAGTAGCTCTCTGAGATGTAATAGACATGTGCAATATGTTAAAACTGGGGATTTGTTTACAACCTGACTTATCTTGTGACTGCTTGAGTTCCATTTTTTAAATTGTGCAATTATGTTTTTGGCCTAAATAATTTATAATGAACGTTGTGCTCCATCATATTGTCATGTGATTTGACCCATGTTCATGACCCATTTAAGAACAAATACACCACACAAACACTAAAATTTAAAATGCTAAATATATTTATTTAATGCTGCTTCATCATTACAGAGCCTTATCCTCACAGAATGCCAATCTTTGCCTGCTTCGGTCTGGAAAATCTGAGTTTTCATGACCCGCCAGAATTGGTTGAGTCAGCACTAACTGATAAATTTGTCATATCCCGCAGGATAATTTTAAGGACCTGGATCTCTCCTTGCTTGACCCTTCTAAAGCTGTAGACCAGTTGGGTAGAATATTTGATTTGTTTCCAAAATCCTTAGTATTGTTGTGAAAGTCAGTTGTAAGAGAAGTATCTCTTCTCCGACAGCGAGGGACAACAGCCATTTAAAAGTGAGCTTGAGAGGTAGCAAAAATAGAACCTAGAACTTAGCAAGTTGCTGTCTGTCCATATTTGGTGGTGCTCTACTGTAGCTTACTTTTCTGCAAGATTTAAATGTTGCAGAAATCTGACACTCACGGACAAATTGTGTAGCACATGATGCTCTTTCTCTTTTCTTTAAGACCAATATAAGTGGTACCTGAGGTTATGTGTGTCCTCTGTGTGTTGTTTTCCTCTCAGGGAAGCCTTCCCCATGGTGTTGGTGGCAAACAAAGTGGACCTGGTCCATCTGAGAAAGGTCACCACTGACCAGGGCCAAGAGATGGCTGCAAAACATAATGTAAGTAGCAAACCTTTCCTTAAGCACTTGACCTTGATTTGGTGGCAGCATCCAGAATTTTTAAATTTTTTTTTTTAAACGTGCTTTCCTTTAATCGAGTTACCAACAGAGTGCCTCTGTTCACTACAGAGACTGACAGCAGTGAAGGAAAAATCATTGTTCGTAAAGCTTAAGAAAACCTTGATGAAACACCCCTCCCTCACGTCATGCACCAATTACACTGTTTTGAGAAAACTGTTCATTAAACACGGCCAGCATCAGAATTTATACAAACTTTAAAAGGGAAGTATGGACAGTTTTGGAGAGGTCACTGCTGTGATGGCCTCAAAATCTGCCCTAAGTGAAGAGAAACCCCACTTATCTAGGAGTATTAACTGTCAGCTCTCATAGTTTTCTGAAATTGTCCATAGGATCATACTGTGGATCTAGGATATTTCTAGTTTGTTTTGATTATCCTTGTGTGTCCATTTGATTGCACAATACTGTGCAATCATGTAAACTCAACTTCCACACATACTGTTTTGTCCCAGTTCCCAGGATGTGACTCCTTGGGTCTTTTTATGCCACGCTGTTTGTTTTTCTTTTCTATTTTTGGGACCATTTTTAATTTTGCAATTTTTATTGTTCATTGCACCCTGGCATAGCGACATCTAACACAGTCTTGGCCTGGAATGATAGAATTAATGAGTGTGGGCAACTATGTTTGAAAAAACTTTTTCCACTGATTCTTATTCTGTGTTAAAAGAATTTTGTACTAGTTGCAGGCCATCGGGCAACTGTTATATGTGGTTGCTATTGTTTCTCAATTATACAGCATTTGGTTCCAAGAGTTGAATGTTAACTGTATTATTTCCCCCTATACTGTAAATTCCTATAATTTATACAGTACTTTTATGTAGTTATTCGACCATAATGTGTCATCAACCTGTAATGCAAGTAAACAGTTAATAGCAATCTAATGTGTCATATTCATATTTTTAATATTTCTTCTTGCTTCTTCAGATAACTTATATTGAAACCAGTGCTAAGGATCCTCCAATGAATGTGGACAAAGCCTTTCATGAGCTGGTCCGTGTTATAAGGTAACTCCAGGTTAACTTCTCTAAGATAATATTAAATAATGTAAGACAGACTTACTTTCATTAATATGTGTTAAACTGTTCCAGGACAGCAGAATAGTGTCAACTCTTTCCCCCTTCCTTCCAGTCTGTATTTCACTTATTTATAGGTTAGAGGCACTGAAAGAGGGTTACGCTGGTGTGTGAGGGTTGTGAAATGGTTTTAAGGAAGAGTGGAAGTCAAAAGAAAGAATCTAGAGCTATTTCCTGTCTTGACACGTGTAATTTCAGAAGAATTTGGCTTTTGTCCATTATTTCTATGTGGTCATATCCTGTTTTAAGGCCTTCTCCTGTTTCAAGGACCAACTGGCAGCAAGTAGTCATGTTGTAGTATTTTAGGACTTTTGCTCAGATACATAGCAGTGGAGGACTGCTGTGTTCACTTCTGTATTTCTAAAAGAAAACTCAACCACAGAGTAGAGGAGTCCTTCTAGTTCATATGCCAGCTCTGTAACTGACTCATGAGGAAGCTCTCCTTTCATAATGTACCAGAACTGAGGAGTGGATTTATTAATCAACATTGCCCTCTTGTGGCCAGGCTGTAAAAGCCAGTTGTGTGGAGAGTTGTTAAAACAATGATTATGGGGTTTTTTTGTTTGTTTTTTTCTCAGTGTTGCTTCATTAGGCTTGAAGCAGAAATTGTATATCCTATTTTTACTTCTGTAAGTTGCCTTTGGCTGCCTTGGACATTTAATGTAGATTTCTTATGAGGTAATATATACTACAGGTTCAAGGCTTAATGTGGTTTACTTGTAATAATGTAAAAATAATTGACACATGTTCACATTTTGGGAAACAGGCTTATGTACTTTCTTGCTGAGTTATATGAGAAGCTCAGTACCACTATCATGTCTGTATGTGTAGCCTGGAGTAGCTTGCCCAGCAACCTCACGGTGACTAAAAGTCTCCAGGAATTTAGTGGGCCCAACATTTAAATAGTCCAGCACACAACCCCCCACAAAACCACAATGTGTTGTTTTTATACTTTGGTTTCTGTACGGATTAAACAAACTAAATATAGCGATAAAATTTGTGAGTATTTGGGGTGTTCAGAGCCAGGCTTGCTGTGTCCACCTCTTTCCAATTTTCCTGCTAGGCTAACTGGTGGTAGCTTCCACCATACAGACGTGAGAGTGGTATCAAAACTTCTCATCTGACAGTCAGCAAGGAAGCAAATTGCCCTAATTTTCTTTACCATCAGCTTTGTCAAAAAAATGACCACTGAGTTGAATAAACTGCTCTTGTGAAATAGTCTAATTGTAAATTTGCATTATGAGCCAAAATGATATCTTTGGCTGTTATGGCTATTATGGTGTAAAGTGCTGGAAAAAGATAGTAAATGAATCTTGAATTAATCTATTTAGTCAAACTCTTTCTGCTTTGTCTCTGCCTTCTCCACACCAACAGACAGCAGGTCCCAGAACGAAACCAGAAGAAGAAAAAGAAAATGAAGTGGAGAGCGGAACGTTCTACAGGTTCCCACAGGTTCCACTGTGCCATATTGTGACCCTCCTTGTTCTCGTTATCATTCTTACCATACACATCCACATGCACACCTACATACCTTTGGATGTCAGGGAACTCCCCAGCAGTGGTTAGCTACTGGAGCACAAAAGGGACAGGGGCGTCGTTGAATGGCTGAATGGATTCAGAGGGACAGAAGGACAAGTGAATCTGTATTGTTTGACTGATGTCCCCTCAGCCCTTGACAATGCCTTGGAATGAGTGCTATGTCCTCCTCTCCTCAATTTATGGTCCCCTTCGATGATCTATTGATCCCTCCCATTTCCTTTCAACACAGAAGAACAGTGTCACCAAACCGTCTCTCGATCAAGTGTAATTTTTGAATTTATTATCAAATGTGGCACAAGATGACATACTCTAAAGAAAAATGACAGATATAAGAATCACCTGATATTAGAACTTTTGTCTTTTTCACAAAGGGAAGGAAAATTGAGGAACTGGCTCAAAGTGGCGCCTCGTGTAATGGACCTCCAACAACCTGCTTGTCATCACCTTTCTGTCCTCACACTCGAGTGTCTTTGGTTGTCTGTGTTTGCTCTTTGTAGAGTGAACATCATAAGGGCATAGTGAATGATCATGAGAGCAGCGACAGTTGTTTTTTTTTTTTTTTTTTTGTATTGAAAATAGGTGTTGTGTGGTGTTGTCGATGAGTGAAATGCCAGGTCTGTGAGTTTAACGTGTACCTTGTGGTCATGTGACGCTCTGACTTTGAGATGTCAGGTCAGAGAGGATGAAAGGAGCCATAGCAAGTGAAAGAAATGTGATGTGATGCTGAGAAAATTGATGACAGGTGAATGCTATGGCCATATCAACTTGTTTAATACATGTTTAAATATTACAGTTTTAAAGGAGAGTAAGATTGGTCAGCGTATGTGGTTATACTTTAATGTAAATGTAACAGGGTTTTTATCAACACTGACGTGTCAGCAGCCATATTAACAGACACTCTTACAAAGGAGTTTTTTCCCATGAAGACAGAAATACAGACAGTATATCAGAGCCACTTTACATCAAGTATCATCAAGTAAATTACTGGTTGGTTTAGGCTGCCTCTTCAGTCATTTTCAGTGGCATGATGTGTGCAGTCTTCATCAGTACTGTATGAACAGTAGCCCTGATTTTATTTGATACACACACACACACACACACACACACACACACACACACACACACACACACACATATATATACATATACATATTCATGTATGTACATGTACGTGCATGTATGTACATGTATGTGTATGTACATGTATATACACATACATGTACATACATGTATATGTGTGTGTGTGTATATATATGTATATGTACGTATGTGTATATATTTTTTTTCTTTTTCTTTTTTTACATAATATTCAACACAAGTTACTTTCAATGTTTTTTATATCTAGAAATAGAGAAAATTACGATTATATTTGTGATATAAAAAAAATATCTAATTTTAAGTGGCAATTAAAACAAATTCAATGCTGTTTTTCAAAGGATTTGTAGGAAATTCTTAATTAAATAGAATAGATAAGGTATGATGAGCGCTTCATGTTTTAGAGCTGAAACAGGCTGGAGAAGCTGATTTGCACTGGCCACTAACCAAAATAATGTGATGTCACTTTATTTCAATCTAGGGGCTTTTCAGACTGCACCACTGAATTCAGGACTATGTGCTAAAACATGCTCAGTAAAGGACAATACTCCTTCATATTGGGGATATATACTGTAGCCCTGGGCATACATCAGAGTTAGAAAGCCTTCCTGAACAGGCAGATGTGATTCTCCTAGGGCTAAAAGCCATTTTAACCAAGCTACAAACTATGTTTAGTTGTAAGAAACCACACACTCAAAGCAACAAAACGTTAAGTATATTCCTGTTTGTAGTTGTGGGGTGGATAGGAGTGTACAATTTAATAACCTATGAAATGGCTTGTACTGTTAACGCACTAAAGTTTTGGTGGACAACCTTTTTCTGTCTGGATGAATGCCGTCTCTTGAAGGAATACATTTTTGCACTTTTAATACAATTTCTGACGTTCCTATTGGCATGTTGTTTTCTGTTCTAATTTGTAAATGAAATGAAAGGCACGGTCAAAATTATTTGAATGTAAAATCAAATAACAAAACAAGCAAATAGGCGTCTAGCAGTGTAGCCCAGTGTGCCTGTGTATGCCTGTTGCCTTGGTGATGATTGTAATGGAGATCAAATAAGTTGGAATTGAATCATTTGAAAGGTATTTAGGAAAAGTTCCATATCACTCTGTTTAAAATTAAGAAGGTTGAGTATGAAAAATCTCATATATCTGATGGCATACAACTTCACCTCAGCATGAAAGTGGAAAATCAAATCAGCAAAAGATGGAATACAGTATTAATCTGCATCTGCTGTTAAAGGGACTTCACAAAGAGTTTCCAGAGAAGGACTAATAACATTGAAGTACTGAATATAGAGCAATGAAGCAACCGACTCTGGATCGTGGGGAAGAAAAAAAAAAAAAAAGGAAAAAAAAGAATGTGTTTGAAAATGTTGCATCATGTATGTTTGATACCATTTTGTATTATTGATATGAATTATTGATATGATTCTTGCAAAGTGTTTTTTAAACAACTGAATAATTTATTACTGTCTATGTTACCTCAGCGTGTCCCAGACCTGGACAAAAAAAAGAAACAAAAAAAAATTCCCCCATTTTTTTTCTTTTTGTATTTTTTTCTCTAAATAGATCAGAGGCCTTTTGCCCTTTGAGCCCCCATATGAAGAGACTTGTCATATGTTGTGTATGAAGATGAGGAAACTGAATTTGGTCCTGAGCTTAAAAAAAAAAAAGAAAAAGAAGCATAAAGACCTCTGCTTTATGGGAGCTCGTGTGGACAGCCTCACAGTAACAATTTAATCACACAAGGGTCAAAACGAGAAATGTTTGTCATCCCATCTGTAGTTTTGGATATGTTTCATTGTTCAATGTGAAATTCCTTAACGAAATAATTCAGCATGTTGGGAATACTGAAAATAAGTGAAAACAGCTTGCCTGGCTCTGTCTGAAATGTAACAAACAGTCAACCAGCACCTGTAAAGCTCACTAATTAATACGTTATATTTCGTTTATTTAATCCACACAATTTTTGACCCGACGTTGGTTCATACCCTGGATTATTTCTTACCGTTGGAGCCAGGCTTGCTGTTTCACCCTGTTTTCAGACTTTAAGCTAAGTTATCCAGCTGTTGGTACAAGTTTTAAGATTTGCCGCACAAACACAAGAGTAGTAGCAATCTTCTAAGCTAACCTTCAGCAAGAAGGCAAATAAGCTTGCTTTCTATGCTATTCCTGGAAGAAGCCCATGTTCCTGTTATCTTTCTCTGATTAGTCATCATGGCTGGTACAAATAAACCTGCTGATATGTTGCACGGTTTTATATATTACCAATTATTTGACCCTGGAATATATGTGAGCTAAATTGAGCACTTTTGTTTTAAATGACTGGAGAGGTAGTATCCTTTTTCAAATAGACACCAAGTATTGTTGAATTTATGCAATTGAGTTGTGTATATCCTGAAAAGTAAGTATGTAAAGGGCCGTTTAAACAACAACAAGAAGAAAAAAAACAACATTTGGAGTTTTCACACCAGTTGTGTAATGTGTGTTTTTGGACAGGTCTGTTGTGTTCTAATCGGCTGTGTCAGACTGAGGAGCTAGACGAGGCACAAACAAACTGCGGCCTTTTTATCTAGCCTCAGGGTTCGATTATATTTCAATAAAAAAAAATAAAAAAATCCAAGTATTGTGACTTTACAGGTTTGACTGTTTTATTTGTTGGAGGCTGGGTAGGAGTAGCTGACATTAAAATGCAGAGCCACACACTCAGTGCTGAATAGCCTGTGATTAGAGCTGTGTTAAACAGCCATGGTGAACATGGCCACACTTGTTTTGAGAGTCAACTTGCCTGTTCAGCAGAAACTCCCCTCATTAATCCTCAAAACCATGAAGGCCCCTGAGTTCAACTCTGAGAATGCTGAAACCTCCATTTTACCACATTGATTTCAAGCCTTCGGGGATGTGAGGCCGACACGGAGAGCAGGTACTGCATCTGTGCTATTGATTTACAGATTGCAGATTTACATTTGTGTTCATTTCAGCTTCAAATTGGGTTGGAGAGGTGCCAGTATGATACAAGGGCCAAGGGAGCTTCAAGATGGTGTTCGGGGTTATTAAGAAAAAGAGTGTAACTTCTAACCTCAAGTAGTGAACCAAGGGTAACAATGTTATTGACTTCAAAGTTAAATATTTCAGCTTTGAATACGAAAGTTGACTTGAAAGACTGTCACATGATACATATACATACATATAATGTTATGTATCCAGCATCTCTGGGTCCCTTATAGGAAAAAAAGAAAAACGTTTTCCATCGGAAGATGTAACAGGACCTAGACAAAAATTGGACACATTTTGTCTGTACTCTATAGTTTCTGCACTATCTCTGAGTGCCATTTGAGGGTCTTACCACTGAGGGTCAGTACATCACTATTACCTGTCCTCTCTCTTCACTTGTATAGTAAAAGTTTTGCTAAACTCAAAATTTTGCACTTTTGATCGAACCCATAAGAGATCTGACGAAGATGGCGTAAGGGACAAAAACTCCCTTAAAATGATCAACTCCTGAAAGAGAATTTTTTCAGGAGTCATTTTGCATGTTAAATGAAAAAATCAAATTGCTAAATGTTCAGTAGGAGTGCTGTAGTAGCCTTTTTTTGATACACAGGACTCACTTAAATGGAAATAATCAAGGAAACTGTTTAGCAGTAGCAAATTGTGTCGCACTATAGATATATTTTGATAGTACACGGAACTGTTAAGGCAGAAAAGAGCCATTGACATTTTGTGATACACACAGCTTCATGCAGCTGAATGGTGGTGTTCTTCAGCTGACACTGTCCATGCATGACCACCTTGCTGCCACCAAACATAAACATCACTGTTACAGCATGTGAAATCAGTGGGTATGGCTAGAAAACGCTCATGTCCCCTACTATCATATCACTGCTCACACAATTTACATGGTTCTCTGTGTAATCACTTAGAGCAGTCAAATTTCATTAATCTAGAGTATTGGCACACAACTCAGGTGTTCTATCGAATTTCTCCCTCAGTCATGCAGACATCTCCTGTTAATTATACGTATTTCACACCTTGCACTGCATTTGCCATTGACATCTCTTTGATAATGTGGCTGCCAGATTGTGGAATCTATTTATTGGATTCCTCTACAATCTCTCATAGGCTGCCCAGACTCATTTAGGGAGCCTTTTCAATAGCAGAGCCTCACAACTAAGTATAGCTGCACTTTACTGCACGTTCACTAGATTTCTACAACCAACTTTTCTTTCTTTTAATGGCATTTTACAGGAGCTGTATCTCAGTTTTGCAGAATTTAAGGATCATGCAGTAGAAGAGTCATGCACATCAACAGTGGATTCATCAGCCTCTGTGTTCATGTGTGATTATATGGATTAAGGCTTTACTGATGCTAAAATGTTGGTGTTGTTGAAGCTGATTTCACATTTGAAAAACTAAAAGAAAGGCAAGGGATTAAAATAGAAACTTCTGTGTGAGGGAGGGAGGAGGAAAGAAAAAATAGCACAATGCCGGCTCCACATAAAGATGTATTATAATATTGAGAGTAATAATGAACCTACAACAACAGCAATAATAATTATGATAATTATCATAATCATGATGATTGAAGCAGAGGTTGTTGAGCAGGATTATTGGGATGGTAGATGATCTGCAGTCATGGATCCAGACTCTGAAGCTCCAGAGGCAGAAAAACCTGTAGAAAATGACAGAAGGAAGAGGAGAGAGACGAGAAAGCACAAAACTATGGGGGAGAGAAGATACAGAGTTAGTAACGAGCGTTGATGGTATATGATGTACAGAGATGGAGAGGAAGAGGGGGCAAGAGAAGCTCGGTGCATCATGGGAAGTCCCTTGTTAGTCAAGGCCTATAGCAGCAAAACTAGGGGATGGTTCAAGCTGAGCCTGAACCAGCCCATGGAAAAAAAAAATTCTAGATCCACTGTAAAATACTAGGACATCTCTACCGATATACACATTCTGGATTTGGTTAAAATTGTGACCAGGGCAGTTAATCTTAAAATCATATCACGTTCCCAAGAGAAAATCCTCTCCAAGTGTGATTGATTTTAGTGTGTTAACATGCTAAGATTTGCTAAATAGCACTAAACACCAAGCACAACTGAGGCTGATGGAAAAATCATTGGTTGTGCAGGTATTTGGTCATAAACCAAAGTAGTAAATAAATAAAATCATGACTCGATGAGGGCAGTAGATATTAAGATATCAACAAAGTTATTAAAATTTAACCTGAGAAGAACATACTATAACTGTCTGTACCACATTTATTCGCAATCCCTCAATTCATTGTCAAGACGTTTCTATAAAATTATTTCACTGAACACTGATTACATACATACATGGAAATTTATAATAATCATTTTATTATCCTACTTCCAGATGACATTACCATATCAGTCTTAATTCCTTAAAAAGAAGTGTGGTTTGACTAAGTGTGATAGTTGAGCTGCTGTGTTACTAATGGGAAAAAACCAGGAGAACGAGACAGGCTTTGCCCAGTTCATATTCAGCTGTGGTGACCCGGTGGGTGCAGCAGACACTCTGGACCCGTTCTAGACCAACAGTAGATTGAGTTGAGGCGGTCAAAGATATTCTGCAAACAAAATGCCAGACTCTGGAGAAATTATTTCACTTTTTAATACATTTATCAGTTTTAAACACATTCAAGATTCAATATCAGCTCCACAAAACATGCAGAAAAAAAGGAGTTTGAAGAAGATCGCAACTTCAGTCGTCATAACTTAATTTGGTGTGTCAGTTTTTATGCATGATGTGGGAATGGTCCCCAGTTACCTTCACTGACATACGGTATAACATGGCTATAGTAAGATTTAGGAAGCAAGACAAAAACAAAATGATAGGCTGTGGCTAAGGGCCTTTTGGGAGGCTTGTGAGGTAGCAAAATCTTTAATGCGGCAGGAGCAGCTCGCTGCTGCTTTGCCAACCTTTCACTGCATGATCTTCATCATGACAGGGTCACACAATGTCTCGTGTATCTCCCATTTTTTAGTTTTAAGTCACGTTCTTCAGTAAAAATGTTGACTCTTCAGTTCAGGAAATGGGCTGCTTTGACACACAGTATCTGAAACCTATTATGGAAGCAGTGAATGAATGAGGGAGTGATTTTGGACCACAGAATTAGTCTTGATCATCTGTACCTGTGTGGTTTGCGGGTACATTAAAGCTGATCTTATCTGAGCTATAGACCAGTGTCACGGATGCCTATGAGATCAGAAGATACTTGCCTGGAGAAGGAGCTGAAAATTATAGAAGGATGGTGATAATTAAAGCACACTGGGTGTCGATGTTGATAGTGATGGTGTAAGTGATTTTAATAGTTGTTCTTGAAAGTCGTTCTTAAAAATCACTGCTGTTCGAGTATTATAATGTGACACTAGCTCACAAAACAGTTTGCAGTTTGTTGTGATTGATTTGTTTTCATTTGTTCTTATGCCTTTATAGTGTTTTACTTAAAGGAACAATGACTTTATAAGTCCGATTTAATTCTTGACTTTTCTTTTGATATGTCTAAACCAATCCTTGTGTGTCCTTGTTAAACTTGTTAATCTTGTATATGTACAAGGTGAGATATATCCCCTTTTGATGTATTTCCTGGTGAGAACAGCCCTCCGTTTTGCTTTGTATTTATGTTCTGCCTTCCTATTTCTCATTAGATGTAAAAATGAAAATGAATGCTGAGAAAATAAAAATAAATCTCTGTTGGTTTTATAGTGTGATTACGGAAAATGGAAAGCCAAAACTATCACCAGAATTCTATCTATTATTTTTTAAATTGCAAGCCAAAATTATCCAGATAATATTAAATTCAAATCAATTTGAATACACATGCTTGAAATATAGTTGCAATCACAACTTTGGAACAAAGTATTTTAAATCCTCTTTGTTCAGTTGCTATGTTCATTATTAGCTACAAACCTGGGTGGAATGTTACCAAAGTAGGGAAGGAAATATCCACTTTAACTAATTTACAAAACATAGGTTTTCCTCAGCCAGCATTATTATTCATAAATAGATATTTATCTATTTTTTAATAATTTACTTATTTTCTGTGGCTGTATTAGGGAATATTAATATCTACTCAAGCAGTTTAAATGAGGACATATTTCCAAGACTCAGTAAAACATGTACTTTACACCACAATAGGCAGCTGTTGGTGGCGTGCAGCCCCAGTTTTCCATGCAATAAAATGCCTCCTAGATGATAGGTGGTATAAGGTCTGCAAGATACTGACCTTGTACCGAGGATGCAAGGCCCCCTCAGCATAATAGTTAGAGAAATTATGTTCAGGTCAAGCAAAAACTCTAAATTAATACAATTGAGCTTTTTTTTTCATAAATTCTTGTGATATGACATAATGTCCATTTCTGGAAACTTCTCTAACAGAGAATAAAGCAAAGACCAGCAGCTGTATGGTTTCCATTTATGACATTTGAGGAGGTACAGTAGCTGAAGTCAAATTTAAGACAGTGGCCTGAAGCCTTTTGTTTTTTTTGTTTTTTTTGAGATTTGGAGATTTGATGTTGAGAAAATCTAAAACTAATAGAGAGTGATCAAAATGACAGATATTTATGTTGGTCTTTGTTTGAATGGAAGGTTTAACTTGCAGATATTTGAAAAAAAGTGTACTTGCAGCGCCATGATTCTGGACCAAATGAAGCCAGGTATTTATTCTGAAAGATGTGCCTTAGAGTTGTCATGCCTTTTTTCTATCCAGGGGGGAAAGAGAGGGGATGCTTTCTTACATAAATTGTCTCATGACCTGCAAAGTTACTGTAAAAAAAATCTCATTCATAGTGTTTCTGTATTAAAACTTCATATATTAAGTCTGGGTCTGTCATTCAACCGAACCTCAATTTTCTAATAAGTCATTTTATGTTGGAAAAAATCATAATTGCCAGGATTTTAAGGTCTTTCCTGTGGTCAAAAGAAATCTTTGATGAACTAATTCAAACACTAAAACCTGTTCTTTGCACTTTCCTAACAATTCTAACTTGACTAAGAGATTTTCACATCATTTTACCACACTTCCCTGATGTAGAATATTAAGATTTATTTTCGGTCTTCAGTATTTGAGATGTCTGTTCAAAATTTAAATGCAGTTGCAAAACTCCAGAACGCCTTCGGCATAACTTGTTGCCTTTGTCTACCGACCGTCCCACACACTACTCAATCATCCTTCCACACATTATGACACTGACGTAACTTTCACTCATTACATTGAAATAGCGTTGACACAGGGGTGCATGGGAGATATGCCCTTCCATGTTGATGAACTTGTAGATTAATTGTGTTCATGAGGTGTCGTGATGTGTCGTGTTAAATTATCAGCTTTGTCCTTTGACAGGCCTAGTTCGACTGGGTTTTTTTCACCATAACCTTAAGATCCTTGATAAAATTCTCAGCTCTCCCAATCACTTGGACAAACTTGGAATGATTTGATTAACTTATACATTTAACTGAAGACATTCTGCTACGTGAGGCCAGTTAAAAATGATTTGGCATTGGCGACCGAAACCATGACCTACAGGTAAAAAAACAATCAGTGTGTCAAAAAAACCCCATTGGTACTAGGTCAGCTTCACCCAGTGCCGTGTTAGTGCTGTATTCATCCAGTCAATCTTTAATCCACTGATTTTAAAAAGTGTATCATGCAGGTTTTTAGTAATGTAAAGGTATGTGTTTGTTTTTGTGTTTGTAAACATTGAAATCTACTGTATGTGTTCCAAGGCTGTAACACATAGAGTGGATTTAAAGAGCAACATTCCACTTGAAATGTCAAATGCTTGAGTGACTGTGAACTTATTAGATACAGTATAGCACACAAGGAATCAGGGACACACAAAGAGTGGACCACCAGCAAACCGCAGAGCCACGGTCAGATTAACCTCCCGGGGCCCTAGGACACATGTAACCCATCGGCCCCCTTGGGCATGGTTTAAGCACCCTGTCACCGATACTGTGGTAATACTCTGGCAATAATAGACTCTGGTAACAGCGCAAGGCTCCACCACTTTCAGTGTAATACAGATAAAAGCATCAAATGTCTTGGTAATTTGTGGTATAGGCTTCAAATTTTCACATTGCATGGTTTTGGCCCTTGGCATTTTAGAAACTATTGTAGCATTGGATGTGTGATGTGAGTTGAGCTGTGACCTCACAGGTCAGTTGCTAATGTTAACTTTTTCAAACTTCAATAATCTTTGCAAAGGTTCATTGGTTTAATGTTGGTTTTCGGAGGAGCCACCATTTCTTTCTCACCACCCCCATCTGCGAATGTTTGACTTTCTGTCCAGCTGTTGGAGTCATTTCTTGGAACATAGTGTCCATCTGAAATACACTCGATAATCTGGCAGCCTTGCTGTTTATTTGAACAATTTAAACACATTGCTGTTTTTTCATTCAAGACATACTGTTAACAAGGTTAGAGCTTGATAGGTCCCAGCTTCTTTCAGAGTGAACCATTATTTCTTGTTCTACTCTTGCATGGTGCTTACAGTAAGAGCAGTGTTCTTAACTTTTCTTCTGCACAGGGAGAAGTGTCATAGTGCTCAGAGATGAATGGCTTGAAAGCCCTACTTTTGCCTTTTGTAGAGTGCAGATTAAAAATTGATCTCTGTAAATGAAAGTGTCCTCAGTGTAATGCATGTACATCTGAAATCTCTACAAGTTCTTATGGTTAATTGACAGCCTTGATCAGTGCAAATGGGAAGAGACTTGCATTCTGCCTTTTCATTAAAGGTGACTGGTAGCAACGTCACCTGTAAATGCTATGCTCTCTTTCAACGATAATACATGGCCAAATGTCTATGATACACACATCATCAGCTTTTACAGTAATACATGCTGTGCTTTCAGAACAGCTGAAAGCAGTCAATGGGAAGTAAAAGGGACACAGGAACTGAAAAGTGTCATAATAACATAATAACATGACAGATGTTCAGCACATGTCAGACTAGCTGTTTTTGTAGTCAGGGAGCAGTGAGGTGCAGCAGCCTGCATTAATTTCCATGATTTGTACAACACCATCGTATTTAGTAGTGTGAAATGTTCAGCAAGCAGCACTCGTTCAAACATGACTCAATTCAGCTCCTATAATATATCCTGCACTGCATCACAACATCTAAGTTTTTTTCTTGTTAGGATGGTCTGCAGGACATCAGACTCAGGAGGGAGTGAAGCTAATTTTAGCTAATTTATATACTGGTGGGTTGTTTGATCTATTATAATGCATCAAATTTAATAAGTTGCTCTTCAAAGCTATGTCATTGTAATTTGTCTTATGTTATATTCTAAAAGCCTACTATCAGACAAATATGACATCCAACAAAGCTGGCAAATTAGATTCAAATGGATAATTGTGTGAATGTTCCAGTGTTCGATGCTTCACCCAGGCAGTTGCATTCTGAGTTCCTCCTCAGTGAATTAAAAAATTGTATGCAGACATTTCTCCTTTTTAATAATCAGTATATGATTACCTACTTTCATTCCATCAAAACTTGTTTTTCTTTTTTTGTAATAAAAAGGAAGATGATTGGAAGCTGAAATGCTGTTTTTTATGCTATAGACATAAAAAACCTGCTTGATACATTTGCGATAACAATGTTGATGCCATCCATAGTAGTTCCTCACACAGGTGCAACAAGTGCAGATTCACACAAGTGAGACAGTCTGGGTCTACAAATTGAAAAGTTTGAAAACAGGACTTACATGATGATGCACTATTTCTGGAGAAAGGGGACAGCATCAGAAAAGATTCCCAGACCATGGTGTGCATTTTCCTGTCCTCAGTGGCAGTTATGAAACAATCTTAAGTCTCAGCTTCAGGGTAATTATTTCCCGAGTTAAAATCACAGTCATCCCATTCTGGCCTGATCTTGCCATAGTTTGACCTCTGCCTTCATACTGAGAATTTTTGTAAGTGAAAGTCAATGAGGATTCTGATCTTTAATGACGGGAGAGTACAGGAGAGGACTTTTTGTAATATTTATTCATCCAGCAGGGTTCAGTGTTGAATCCAGTTTGATCCTCCAGGGTCTGCCAGTTGAGGGAACGTATATATGACTTCCTTTGACTGGCACTGAATGCTGCTATTGAATGTGATTTTTCTTTGCAATTACTTTTATTCAAGGATGCTCTGATCATACATTTATTTCTTTGTGAAGATAAGAAAAAAACCTTTATACTATTATTCAAAAGTGTCCTTATCCTGGTAGTTCAGAGCACCACAGCATCTTGCTTTGTTTCCCTCAATATCCCCTCAGAATTACTTTTATGATACCATTGCCTTTTTTTCCCCCATGCCCTTGAAAAGACTGGCTCCTGTGTATAGTTATGTTTGTCAATGTTAACACTTGATAAGACCATTGAAAAGTCCATTGTTCGTCAGTGCGTTTAGTTTTATAATCCCTGACATATCACTGTATAATCATTGGAGGTTTTGGCACAATTACAGAGATGGTTTTACATTGTGCTGCAAGCTGATTAGTGCATTTTACAAGATGAAATGGTTAAAATAGATGTTTTAAGAGCATGAACCTTAGTAAGGAGAAATATCTCTAATCAAATTAGAGTGTTGCAACATTTTTCCAGAGTGTTACAATACCCAGGGAATTGAAGGCAAAAAAGGAATCAGAAACCTGTATTTTCTCCATATAGTATGTATATTTTATAGTGGTGAGTGCATCTATTGAAAAGATTTTCCCTCCTTGTTACTTTCATATATACATGTCTGCACCTACTAGCTTGTTACAGAATACTGACAAAGAATTAAAACAATTAGGGTAAAACTGAAAAGATTGCAGCTCAGGTTTAGTGAGGTTTTCAATATGTTTTACTGAGGCTGAGGAGTGTCTAATGCTACCAGGACCTATCGCACTCATCTTAGACACACAGATACAAAGCAACAGAGCAGCCACACTTCCTGTGTGTCTCTCGGGTTTGAGTACCAATTCATTCAGAGGCAAACTGTACATTTGCTGAAAAGCTTGTCTGTAAAAGATACACCTTCTTCATCAATTATTATTTCTAATTACAAGACATAAGTGAACACTTTGTGTTCTTACTGCAAGACAAAACACTTGTAATGTACACTTTTGATTTTTACCTGTAGTAGTTTGGACAAGGATAAAATTAGCCATGTATTCCAAACAAGGTGTGCACTCCAAATATATTGCTGTGTAGCTCAGGAGGACAGCGACTGTATAAACATTTTTAAATACACCTTGAAAAAGAAAGTTTTTGCCTGATGCATCTTTCCCCAGATGAGAGGCAAGGTGAGCTAAAAGAGTAACAACTGGCATGCAGTTATTCTATAGGCAATGGATCTTCAGTGAAACCTTAAGGACACAATATACATATGATCTCAATTCCTTCCATGAAAGCATTCGTTTGCGTGCAGCTGTAACAAGAGGAGGGTGACCATGTGAGCTTTATATAAACTTGAACATTGATGTGGAAAACTCAGCCTTAACATTACCTCTGTTTAACTGACTCATATATTGAGTCATGTGTGTCCTTGTTTGAAACTTAGATACAGTATAGCACACAAGGAATCAGGGAAACACAAAGAGTGGACCACCAGCAAACCGCAGAGCCACGGTCAGATTAACCTCCCGGGGCCCTAGGACACATGTAACCCATCGGCCCCCTTGGGCATGGTTTAAGCACCCTGTCACTGATACTGTGGTAATACTCTGGCAATAATAGACTCTGGTAACAGCGCAAGGCTCCACCACTTTCAGTGTAATACAGATAAAAGCATCAAATGTCTTGGTAATTTGTGGTATAGGCTTCAAATTTTCACATTACATGGTTTTGGCCCTTGGCATTTTAGAAACTATTGTAGCATTGGATGTGTGATGTGAGTTGAGCTGTGACCTCAGAGGTCAGTTGCTAATGTTAACTTTTTCAAACTTCAATAATCTTTGCAAAGGTTCATTGGTTTAATGTTGGTTTTCGGAGGAGCCACCATTTCTTTCTCACCACCACCATCTGCAAATGTTTGACTTTCTGTCCAGCTGTTGGAGTCATTTCTTGGAACATAGTGTCCATCTGCAATACACTCGATAATCTGGCAGCCTTACTGTGCATTTCAACAATTTAAACACATTAATTTTTTGCTATTTTTTTACTCAAGATATACTGTAAACAAGGTTAGAGCTTGATAAGTCCCAGCTTCAATACATTGATCCTTGCTGAGATGAATAAGACCAGTTTCACAGAGAAAAAAGAGTGGTTGGCTCTAAAACAATACAATAATCACAGTTCATTCAAGCTGTTTTTCATGTGAGATGGTGCATGCTCCCTGGATTGCTTTGTATTCCTGCAAGAATGCAATCAGGTTTTTTTCTCCCTGTCTCTCCTCTCTGCAATTAAAATGCCAGCATAAGGTTGTAAAATGGTTCATTGTACGCCCAATACATGCTGGTTTAATGCTGTCCCACAGATGTCACTTTGACAGCTGTGTGCCAACCGACAGTTCCCATCTGAATGGGATGCTGTACACTGTGATGTGTTGGCTCTGTCCACATGTGTATTGTGCTACAGGCTTTTGATTTTCCAGGCAAAAAGGATTAGAGATTCATGCACAGAGAACTTTTTAAAATACAGAGCATTTAAAAGGGGATGAACAAAGTTGGTTTTGACCCAGAAATAATTTTGGCAAGACATGACAGTAATTTGTACTGAATACAGCACAAATGTGATACAGTGAAAAAAGCTGGTGAGTTTGCACCTCACAAATGCTTGTTCCATAATTTGAACTGGGCTGCTGCCTTAGTCAGCTTTTTCAGCTCCTTCAGCACCACTGCTGCTACCAACACTGAATCAAAGGAATATGCTGTAACAAAAAGTGTTTTGTGTTTTAATGGCTCATGGGGCCGCCATGGAATTTCAAGCTGAATGGAAAAATTGTTGGGTCAAACATTTTAATTGAATGGTAAAGAAATTGTTAACAATTATATAAGTGTGGCTTCATCTATTCCATGAAGATACCCATATAAAATAAGTACAGAGTTCACATGTCCATTAATAAAATTTTGTGGCCTTTGCTCTTCATTTTAACTTTTGCACAAAAACTTACAAAAATACAAAATGACCCAGTCGACATAATAAAGGTGAAGGAAGCTGGAGTTTTCTTTTAGCTGGATTCATTTTATATATATATACATATGCAGACCTGTTGGTTGATTGTAAAGTGAAAGTCATGTTTTTTTTTTAATGACCTACTTACTTACATTTTCTAATGAGCCAAAGATTTTTTTGTGGCATACATTTTGACTTGTCATAGTAGGAAAAGCACTGATGACGTTAAAAACAGCTGTGTTGTATTCAATTATCCCAGAATATCATAACAATGTGACAGTGACCCATAATTCATTTTATTATATACACATCAAGATTTCTACTGCGGGCTCAAAGGCTCAAGTCTGCTATGTGGAATCTCTGTATCTCTTCTTCTGCAGGTAAGTAGATTAACTGTTCACTTAAGGGGGTCTTCCTGATAAACTGAGGAAAATTAAATGTTGTGCAGTAGTGCTGCTGGCCTTTCTACATGGCAGACAGAAGCAGTGACAACTAACCTGGAGCAGTAACTACAGTAAGACAGATTACATGTGAATAGTTCATGCAGGAATTGAGAGAAATAGCCTGTGTGTCACAGAACATCATGGGCATCTAAGAAAACCACACTAGGGACACTAGGGATTAGTAGTGTTAACAAATACAATATCCCTGATTTGTTCCAGCAAACTACACCAAGTTAATTCAAAAACCTTTTTAATGAAAAAAATATAAAAGGCAAAGACTAATGCAGAACTGTGTCACTAAGTATAATTTATTAGCTGCAAGGGAGCATGAAAAGAGACTGTACATACCTGTGGACCACTGACTACATTACACTTGTTTTTTTAGTGAAAAATCATTAAAAAAAATATTATATATATACAGTATATATGTCATCCAAAGCTCTTCCTCTATTAGCTTGATTTTATTTGCACAAAGTCAGATAATGTCTATCTGATGCAAATAGAATCAAAAGGACCACAGATTAGAACTAATATTGCAAACAGCCTCACAGCCTCTTACACCATCAGATCCAAGTAAAGCCAGGCATTAAACTGTCTGTTTGAGTCAGATTCGTTTTTATTACCTTGAACCAAAAATGTGTGGACACAACTGATACTTGAATACAACAGGGCGATCATTAACATTATTTGTAACAACTGTGTTTTCTCCTGTTATTAACGTTAAAACATCTGCTGTTAAAAAGGCCTGTTGAAGTCACATGGTGATGTTAATATACCAAAGATTCTTTCTTTTGCTCGTAGATTGTGACATAGGAATTTTATTTTATTATTTAAATATTACTGCTATTGGTAAAAGTCAAAAACACATTTTACTGGGGGTCATGCAGCAAAGCTGCGTAGATATGCTTTGTGTTTCTACCTTTCTCTTTCAACTTCCTCTTCTGCCATCGGAGTCTATGGCAGCTTCTAGAAATGTGTAGTAAAAAGTTGTGAAATTTGGCAAACTGATTGGGGACAGTCCCCTGATTCTTTATGCCAGGTTTAGTCTGCACCTCAAGCCCTCTAGTGCCACCATTGGGTCAAAGTTGGAGGTACATTTATGTTTGTAACTGTTGGACAGCATGTCAGATTTTCAAAATTCGGTTAAGGTTCAATTTCTTGGATCTAGCTGAGGTTAACGAATCCCATGACATCAATTTCCACATGTTGGATTTTACACAAAGCCTAAAATGTTTTCACAGGCCATAAAGTTTGTCCAATCTTTGCCACAACTGGCACAAGTTTTCTTCAGACCAAGCCTCACAAAAGTTATCATATGAATTTTTTAATTTTGAAACGGTTTGCCCGTCACAGCCAATCCAAATTGGTGGCAAAGCTCCCATGGGGTCATATCTGAGCAACGCTTTGATGTATCAAAACTAATCTTGGAAAATGCAGGTTGGACCTGATTTTTAGGAAGCAAAAACTATTTTTGTTTCATTTGACAACTAGGGAGGCCCTGCAATGAGCAGCAGTCATCACAGAGGAGGACACCAAGGATCACTTAGGTGTAACAATCTGGCACTAGAGGGTGAATGGCTGTGGAGATCTACGGAGGAGAGTGAGTACGAGCAGCTGGCTGCTCCACTGGATGTGTAAGTAGCCAACTTTTTGAAAAAGAGTTCACCATATTGAATTTGTAAGTTGATAAGAGTGTTAACAGCTTGTTTGTGCCCCCCCTCCAAAAAAAAAAAAGTATCTCAGGTTCAAGTCGTAGGGTTCAGCTCTTGTGCTAATAACAGGTGCCTGTGACGTTGTAAGCAAACGAGGAGATAAAACCCACCCTGGGAAGTCTGATAATAAACCGCCCACCAGCTTTTAACTGACTTTTAATATCCGTTGTATGAGCTTCTACTGTACAATTCAAGCCCCCGAGTGTCGGCGATGGACATGTGGACGCTGTTCAGTCTGACTACTCTTGAGCCCAGTTTGACGTGAACCGATAACAATTCAAACACACAGTTTGACGTAGGTGTTTGTTAGAAAATCAAACAAACAAACAAACAAACAAACAAACAAGTCTGTGTGTCAGAGACGCAGCTTCCACAAACATGACGCGGGGGATCCTCTGCCAGAGGCGCGCGCCGGGACCTCGCGCCGCGCCGACCGAGCGCGCGCTGAGCCTAAAAGTTTTCCCGGCGTGAACCGGAGCCCCGCCCCCTCGCGTGCCACGTCACAGACGGAGGGGAACCAGCGGTGCGCGCGTGACGCCGGGGACTCTGCTCCGCTGGAGCGCGCGCCGCGGGGCCCTATCCAGCTGTTTAGAACCCCACCGAGCGCGAGGACACCGGGCGGGATTGTGATGACGTCAGCCTCGACCCGCAGCCCGACGACGGAACTTTCTGATAACGCGGAGTGTGACGCGTCATCGGAGGGGACGTTTGTTTCACTCACCAGCTCGCCTCGGCTCTGATGAACGCGCCGAGCTGGAGATGAAGGCCGACGGGAGAACAGGGACCTTTCCCTCGGGGATATTGCTCGTAAACTTTTTCCTTGGCTGGACTCGGGTCGACGCGCAGGTGAGTAATCATTTATGTTCTTTGAGCAGACTGTTTTTACACTAGAGCGGCCGCTGTCATTTTGCTGCTGAAGTCCTACAGGTGCATAATGATAATAATCCACTTAAACTTCTTGACATTAGAAGTAAGTCCCATTAGCATGGTAACATTCTGGAGGTACTGCCGACAGATAAAAGATGGCATATTCGCATATGAACATAATTTGCAGCAACAGGGACGACCTCACTTCCGAGAACACACATACTCAACAGTCGCGCTATAAATAACTGATATTTCAGTACAGGGTTATAGCGTATTTCTCCTTCTGCTGTGTCTTTTCCCTCAGAATTATAGTTTTGCTGAGGCGTTTGGCCTCTAAACACAGCGTGAACGAGCAAAGAGAAGTGGTCCTCACCAGGGAACGTGGCACACGAGTCTCTCCTTTCTCTGTTGCCTTTCTGTCAGTCGCGCCAGAGTCGGTGCAGCAATGGCACTTCAGAAAGTCTGTCTGTGGCCATTAACAGCTGGACTCTCCGGGAGCTCATCTGAGGAGTTGTGGTAATTACCATCGTCTGCCGGGTTGTCGGACGGCCCTGCCATCGGATGGGTGTGTAGAACTTACAATTAGATTAATGAATGATATGATACCCGATGGAAAACCCCTAAATAAGAGTAAAAATCTAACCAGTCCTCTGGGTGAAAGACGTATTTTTATTCTAACATAATGAGATTTCACTTGATTTGTTTCGAATGAATGCAGCGATGAGCTGCAAGAAAAAGGTAAAAAATACCCAAAAGAGCCTCATGTTAACATTGGTGGGGTGACACTCTGTCACAGGACTCGCAGGATATTCAGTCACTAAGCTTTTTGGGGCTGGAGTTGGTCAGAGTGAAGTGTAACACACAACGTGGTTGTAGGGTTGTCACTATCTGTAATTGAATTCGGGAGAGAAGCGCTGCTTTATCAGCACCATGGACAGCGCCTTAAGCACTAGACCCGCTCCTGTGATGAATGGAAGGAAAACGCTTGAGGAAAATACTGCAAGGACTCAGCTGCAAGAGCAAATACTAGAATCATGAATAATTTGGGAAAAAGCCCTGGCTTATGCTAGTATTTTGAACATACCCACTCAATTCAAAAATGTGTTTTTCAGTACAGGGATACTTCCCATATTAATCAGTATTGGGCTTTTGCCTGATATTCAGACAGAGCTGCAGGTTTGTTGCACTGGTGTTCATGCTTTATTTCACCTTAACCAACCATCAGACAGTGAGATAGTATCCCTCCTGCCAATAACATTTCCAGCTGGCATGATAGCTGTGGCGGAGGTTACGGTAAATATTAGATTCCAAGGCTGGTGAATAGACATAGAGTAACTGGTTAGGTTCAGGTCAGAGTAAGGGGACACAGATTCATTTCCCCCAGAATCTAACTTTACTCCCAGGGTATGGGTATGGAATCCAGCCCACCTAGGAGTTACTGGGATCAGTCAGTTATCCGCACTAGTTACAAGATTAGTTACGGGACTGGTTAAAAGTTATCTCTGTACGTCATCTTACAACCTTTAGAGCCACATCAGTCTTATTCCCACTTCTTGCTATTTCACTTTGCTTTTTTATGGATTTAGCCAGGTTGCTCGCTACCTCAGGGGATAGAGCACCAAATCTGTTTGAGTCACTGAACATAGTATGGAAGTTGGGAGAAACTTAGAAGTTTGGAGTCGGACTAGATAAAGCCTTCCCAGCCTGGCTGGCTGAGTTGGGCATTTACATATGTAAGACTTATTTGTGACAAATCATGCTCCTATGCAAAGTGAGATGTGGCAATCTGACTGTTGCAGATATGAGTATGTTGACAGGAAATTTACTTTCAGTGAAGTATGTCAAGTGGTGAAACTTTTAAAAATAACAGTGCAAATTGAGCAGCTTTAGTTTACAACCCAGAGCTTTGGTCTACCCCATGTCGAGTTATGTTGTGCTCAGACAGAAGTATCAGGCTTTTAATAGTTTTCTGAATGAACTGATTCTGAAGGCTGAGGCTGTGACAGCTGTTTATCCTTGGACAATAGCTGCCCTGTGCAAGTCTTTTTCACGCTAGCATTTACGTTCATAACAACTTAGACAGTGTATGTTTTTACATAGGTTTTTGTATAATGTTTCCCTCACCTGATTCACCTGATTTTACCAGTTAGCTGTGTTGCTGATGAAAGACTACCTCTTGACTACGGAGACACCATGCACATATTGTTGGATTTTAATTTTTGTTGATATGATGTAAAAGAGTTGGTGTAAAAATGTAAGCTTCTAACATTAGTCATACTCCTGGCTCACTTGTAAACATACAGACCAGAAGCACACATAGTCAAAAATAGCGCCATGACACCTTCTCTGAAATGATATCTGTTCTTTTGCCTGCAGACATTTTAACATATCTTATTACAAAATGTTTCTCACACTTGATTAAGTGTTATTTGATTATGCTACAGTGCAGAAGCCCCAGGAAGATGGTTGGGGGGGATGGTAGGTGTACAAAGCGTAGGACTCTGATTCCGGGAACGAAGTTGGTACAATGTGTCTCATATGTGATCAGTTTAGGCTGAGACAGTATGGGAAGGATGATGGTTACATGAAGATTGTTTGGTAGTTTTTTAGTAATCATTACAAATACTGATGAAGTAAAGACATCCTGTCTTTTGATTGGTTCCTGATTTGACCATTAAATGTTCTAATCATTGCAGAGGTCAAATTCAGCTGTTATTTTTTGTTCCTTACACTCCTTTTATAGTTATCAGTGGCGTGGGTTGAAAGGCATTTATTCCTCCCCCACTATTTTGTTGCTTTCCCCCTGTTGTAATCACCACTTCTCATTCTTTTCTATGAGAATCTTGCCTATGTGATTTCTCTTCAGTGATATTTGAGTTTTGTTGCCTGTGGAGTCGTGCTTCATGCCATAAGATGGGTGTCACGATCGTTGTTGCGATGAGGACGAGACAACACAGTGTCCCTCTAAGTCCAGAAAGGCCTGGATGTCTAAATGGATGCCATGGTCTTGGTCTTTCCATTGTTTTGGGTTTTCGTTACCTTGACCTTTCCTTCAACTATTTATTCTTCACCCTATGTCCCCTTCCGGCCGTTGATTTCTTCACTGATGTTGAGACAAGTCCCCTCCTGTTGAGGAGTACCCCCCTTTGTAGTCAGGCCTTTTTGCCTTTCCGGGGACAGTGGTGAGTAATAGTTTTACCAACTTACAATGTGACAGGTGTATCCAGGATGGTTTTTCCGCTATCTTGACTGCAGTCGGTGTGGTGAGTAGTACCTGAAATGGAGCTTCCCACCTTGGACTAGACCAATTCTTTCTTTGATGGCTTTGATTGAGATCCAGTCCCCAGGTTTCACTGTTCCAACCGAGGCACTCACAGGATCACCTGGAAGAGAATTAACAGAAGAGATCATCCTGCTGGTCAACATTTTAGCCATGTAGTCTGCTAAGGTTTGTTCTACTTCTCCATCCGATCTTTTGAATGGTTTAAGTTGTGGGATTGTATAGGGTCTCCCATACATGAGTTCAAAGGGTGTTAGCCCTGTTGAAGTTGGGGTTATGTGCATGTTGAGAATTACTAGGGGCAGGCAGTAGACCCAGTTCTTGCCTGTCTCTTCCATGGTCTTTCTTAGTTTGTTTCTTCATATTCCATTATGTCTTTCTACTAGGCCTGCTGACTAAGGATGATACGCACAGTGATTCTTTAGATCTATTTTTAGATTCTGTGCTATTAAGGTGATCACACTGTTTACAAAGTGTATACCATTATCACTGTATATTTTTTCTGGTATACCGAATCTTGGTATGATTTCTTTAACTAGCGCTTTTGCTACTGTTATTGCATCTTGACTGGCACTTGGGAATACTTCTATCCATTTGGTGAACACGTCTATAATTACTAAACGATATTTCTTTTCCTCACACTTGTTTAGTTCAATTAAAAATCCATACATATATCTTGAAATGGAAACTGTGGTTTGGGAATTGCCCTCTCTTGGGTCTCATCATCCCCTGTATCTTATGTTTAGTGCAAATTTGGTAGGATAGGCAAACATTTTTCGAGTAGTTGGTGAAGCTGTATGCTGTAAATGCCCTTTGTATGATTGCTACCATCCCTCCTGCTGAGACATGACTTGTTCCATGGCTCAATATAGCAGCATATCTCAAAAGGTTATTTGGCAGGATCGGCTTGCTCTGGTCACATGTATACTCCGTTTTCTTGCTTGGCCCCTTTGTTTAACCACTTTTGTTTCTCAGCCTGTGGGGAGACATTTTGCATATCTTCTAGAACTTCCTGATCTACATATGTAGGTGTTTTGTCAAGAGACATTATCTCAGTATCATCATTTTTGGTATGTGCAGCACATTTGCAGACAGCTACCTTCTTAGGGAGTTGGATCGCCTCTAGCAGGAAGGTTTATATCTTTCCCTGTGGATGTCACCATGCCTCTGTTTTTCCATTGTTGCGCAAAAACATGTATGGTTGAAAAGGCATATTGGCTACATAAAATATGAATAATTTTATGTATAGTCTCATTTCACTATATTTGTGAGTCAAAACAAGTTTTAAAATGAAAAATAACATTTTTTTCTTCCATTGCTGTCTTCCGTTTTCTATGTCACAACAAATTCATAAATTTTGGGATGGCCCCCAGCAGTTGGCATATAGCAAGATGTCCCAAATCTTACTGAGAAGCCAATTTTAGGCAATGGGGGATTTAAGCACATACAGGGAGTCAAAGATCTAATCTTTTTTGTTGTGTTCCACAGATGGTGTTTGATGGTCCTCTCTCTGCGCAGGAGCAGATGTACATCCTTTACGAAATCAAACTGCAGTGCTACCAGAACCTGTCCAGCACTGAACCAGGGTTCACAGGTACATAACACTCAGAGAAAGAGTTCCATTGTTCTAAAATGCCATACAATGCTGCACATTTGGGATATTTTAAAATTTTATTTTCATGAGGAAGCAATGAAGATACACTAAAATGGTGAAAAAAAATTAAAAAGAGTTGAGGTCAGAGTTATATTAACATTCATTAACTATAGCCAGCAATGATTTGTCAGTAGTAGTTGTTACAACATGATGTGAATAAGCTATGGATCAAGTGAAAATCTTTACGATACATGCTTAAAAAGTCTCCGCTGACCAGGCACCACATGACCCTGTGTGTGTGCTGACTTCCTTCTTGTGGCAGATGAGGTGTGCCCTCCAGACTGGGACGGTCTTATCTGTTGGCCCCGTGGCTCTCCTGGGCTGGTTACCAAGATTCCCTGTCCGCCTTACATCTATGACTTCAATCACAAAGGTTGATTTTTTTTTTTTTTTGTCATCACCAACACTGTGAACAAGAAGACTGCAAGAAACCTTAAATGTAAAGAAAAATCAAAGCTGCAAGACAAGTCAGCAGTTACAAGCACATAAAATCCTCAAAATTCAAAACTAATATCAGTTTTAGCATTTATGAATTTTAAAACATGCTTCCCTTATTAAATCTACACATTGATACTATACTGTATACTGGAAAAGTATTCAAGCTGTTTCACATTCTGGCTGATTAGGCCACTGTTCAGACTAAAAGTAGGTGGAGCTATGATGGAAATTACAGTAACTTACATGCACACTGGTATCATGCTTATGATTGGATTTTTGGCTTGTCCTCATTATATTTTGGGTATGCAAACACCAAAAGATTCTTTGTTCATTCTTTGTCAGTACAGAACATGGAGGCTGAGACAGTGAGAAATCAACACACGACTGCACACACGGGATCAGAAAACTTGACACTGGGAATGAATAAACAAATTTCTCATGTTCCATAATACTGTCATATCCTGAATATAAAAGCCAGGTTAAGGCTCACAACCATGATACTAGTGTAAATGATGACACTTTTCTATGACAAGTCAAAAAGTCTTAATTACTAATAACATTAATGATGGCTCCCTTCTATTCATGGCATCCATAAAACCAGAACCATGAACCTGGAGTAGCTAAATGAATTCAACCTTATTCATTTTATTATTTATACCTGTGCTTTTCCCACTGTAAAATTGTCTGCTGTGGAAAAAGCCTATGATAGCAATGATAAGGGTGTCACCTGCCTCAATCTAACAGGTGCTAGAAAGTAAACATTGGTGCGAGGAAGGTGTTAAATAAGTGCTGTTTGTACATGCCCCAACAGTCCTGAGAAGAGCTGTAATTTGCAGAAAATAATTAAAATAATGCATGCAACCTTACCAAGGGTGCGCATGACATTTATTTTCTTCGTGCTGGTAGAAATGTAATTTCACAAGAAAAGGAAGCAGGTGCTCAAAATCCCTTCTCCTAAAAAAACAAGATGAAACAGTATAGCATTATTTATCTGAACCTCTTGTTATATTTTTTGTCTAATGAAATGTTTTAATTTATCACCACAGCAGTTATTTTTCACATATTTTGCAAAAACCCCAAATCGTTTAAAAATATGTGTTGACAGGGCATGCTTACAGAAAATGTGATGTCAACGGTTCCTGGGTGTTTGTGGACAGTTGGAACAAAACATGGACCAACTACACTGAGTGTCTGCGCTTCCTTCAGCCGAGTGATGAGGAAATGAGAGTAAGTATGACCCTAAACCTGTATTAGCAGCTGATTAGTTAACAAGCTAATCGCTGATCTTTTTAAAAAAAAATTTATTTAACCCATATTTAACGGGGGGAGTCTGTATGGGGCTTTCAAGGGAGACCTGGCCAAGGCGAGAGCATTACAAGTAAAAGTATATATATAAATATCTATCTATCTATCTATCTATCTATCTATCTATCTATCTATCTATCTATCTATCTATCTATCTATCTATCTATCTATCTATCTATCTATCTATCTATCTATCTATATATATGTGTGTGTGTGTGTGTGTATGTATGTGTGTGTATATGTTTATACATATGTTTTTATATATATGTGTATGTAATAATGCATGTATGTGCATATGTATATATATGCATACATAATATATATGAGAATACATAAAAAAATCTATAAATATGATATAGTATAACTACATTTAAATTGATTCATGTATCCACCTTTTAATATTGCCTGAGGGTGTATTCATTATCTGCTCTGTGAAAATGAAAATATACTACCAGGGCATTACAGTAGATGTCAGACAAACAGATGATTCTTTAGAACTCATGATGTCTTTTCCAGTTTGTAAGTATTTTGAAAGCTCCTCATCTTCATCACCAAGGCTACCACATCCTGAACATATTAAGACTTTATCAATCTACATTTTTTCTGTTTTTATTATTTCATGACAAAACTCACACTGAGTGACAGATTTTGGAAAGGGTTACGGATTCACTCCTGTGCACAGGCTGCATTGCAGCATTAGCATCTGTTTCAGTTTTAATATTCAATGGACCGGCTATCCCTTCATCTTCTCCTGTCAAAAAACGAATACAAAACAATTACACCCCTACAACATCAGTGGTGATGGTTTTCCTGTTTTCAATGCAGCACCTTAATTTACCATGCAACTTTGAGATATTATTGTGCATATTTTCTGATTCTTTTTCACCCTAAATATTTCTCTCTGTGTCGCCAGCAAGACTTCTTTGAGCGGCTGTATATCATGTATACCACTGGCTACGCTGTATCCTTCAGCTCTCTGCTAGTGGCCATCTTCATCATTGGATACTTCAGGTAAGAGAAGAGGTTTTGATACTACAGTGAGGGGTGATCTTTGTAATGAATCATAATGCAAAAACAAAAAAAATCTGATGAGCCTATTAAAACAGAAACATACACATCAGTGGAATAATACCAGGAGGTGGTTGTCATCTGTCTGCATTTTCACATCTTACCTTGTATACTGAAAAGTGTTATTTGCAAGAACTTCAAAACAGCAGCAATGGTTAACACCTAACCACCATGCAATTTACCGTGTTTTGAAATGTCTGCAACCCCCAGGGATGGAAATTGTTGTTATGATATATATAGTATGTTTGGGAGAGAAAAGCATTGTTAAACAGAACAAATAGCCAGTAATGCTTTTACTTTTCGGGACTGCAATTCAAAAAAATCTCCTCCTAATTTCCAAGTATGTTTTTGTTGAAAGAACTATGTATTTTTAACCAGTCCTAGTAATTAATACCACTACATTGTCAGCGTAATTCAGAATGTCTTAGTCAGTGCACAGCAGGTGAGATAGAGCTTTTCCTCTCCTTCCAACAATTAGTACCAAATGACATGGTTCTCTGGAAACTTTTAAAAAATAAAATTATTATCAATATTACTGTAAAGCCAAATAATATCCAAGAAATGAGAGGACACCGCTATGCTCTTGAGAGCAGTAAGTAAAAACTGGAGGCAGAACAGCAACATCCTTCACACAAGGAATTGCATGGAAATGTTTAACAGTGTATGGTATTGTATGCTGACTTGGATTCAGCTTCTGCTCTTTTGTTGCAGACAGACACACGAAGCCTGTACTGCAGGTCTCTTCCTGCACCACAAACAGCCTTTTTGATAGATAACATTTTAAAGATAACATTTTTAATTGCCTCTAATGTTGTAATTCCCCTGACAAGGTTCTCCAGATTTATTATAATATTTAAAAGCTGGCGTAATCATCCCATCATAACATCAATTTGTAAAACTGATCCCACTCCGAACTGTATGTACAGAACACACTTAGCTAGAGTGTCCAGGCCTTAATGTTTGAAGGGAGAAAGATGGGAGACAGGGAGGGACTGACTGAGAGGAGGACAAAAAGTCTGAAAAACCCCAAACATGATTTACATTGCAATTGAAACAGTGTTTCCTGTACAGCCATCGCTGTTGTAAATATATTATGAATAGTCCCTGTATACCAATTTTAATCAAATTCTTATAAGCAACTCCCTTATCTTGCCATGGCTACAAGGGGATGGCTGGTGAGGGTACAGTGACCCAGTGTCCAGCTAAAACGAGAATAATAGCTGTGATTTGAAATAACAAGACACTTATTTTTTTGGTTATTTCAATCTTTGCGGTGCCACAGTGTTGCCCTTTTTTTAAGGCATCTCTCCCATCCTCTATGGGCACAAAGGTAATCGATCATAGTGAGCCCTGTGACATGGTAATAAGTACTCCCTGGATGGGGAAGAGGTCTCCTCATTTTTTACAACGAGAGTTGGCTGTAGGATTTTGATTAGGCAGAGATGGAAGTAGAAAGATACTGTTAATCAACAACTTCTAACTTTTCAGACTTTTCAAAGTCCCCAAGGTGATTCGACCTCCATTTTTAAATAGGTAAATTTCAAACAGAATTAATTTTCAGGATTAGTTTCAGATAAAATTCAAGGAGCCATCAAGATGCTTCTTTAAAAACACAGATCTAACATCTGCTGTGTGTATGACTTCTTAAAGTAGCTTAGAAATCTTTGATTTGATTTCTTCCTCAACCTCCTGCAGCTTTTACTGCTCTATGCCTCTGTTGTCTGTCTGTGGAGATCCTGTCATTCTTAACAATGTGCATTATCCGATGCTTCAGTTATAAAGTCCTTATACATTGCCCTTTGCAAATGTCACTCACCAAGTAGGAAAGAAGACATTGCGCCTTTCAGAAAGACATAATGCTGTTTCTTCTGAGACCTCAAGGCCCGTTTTTGACTTTTTTTATCCCAAACAAAAATTCCCTAACAATGAAGGGGATGTCACCTGATCAAAGGCCATGGCTGGAATCTAACCATAATGTTAGAATCCATGATCCATTCATCCAGAGGCCCACACTAAATGCTTTTTTATTTCATTCTTACTCAGCAGTACCTGAGATCTAGCCTTGGACTTGTTCACCATCCAAGCTTTTTTTTCCCCTTACAACATATGTAGCCCTCAGGTTAACCTGAACTTAGATAAATGTGATTTATGTGATTTGAACTTCTACATTAATGTCCTAGTCATTTAATTTGTAACAATTACTCTTTGTTTTCTTGGCAGGCGTCTTCACTGTACCAGAAATTACATCCACATGCACCTGTTTGTTTCATTCATGTTACGGGCAGTCAGTATTTTTATGAAGGACAAAGTCGTCTATTCCAGTGCTGGATTGCAGGACTTTGACTCTGACCTGTTGGACAACTTAAGAACCGTTAGCATAGCACCGCTGGACAAGTCTCAGTATGTAAGTACCAGGCTTTCTTGTTTTTTTGCTTGCTGCCCATGCCAAAAAAGTATAGCTCTGGCTATTATGCTTGAATTAAGAGTGGAGTTGGTACTGTAAGTGCTTCGACTGCATTAACTACAGAAAGTGTTAGAAAATGTTAGATGTACTGACTGGCTGTAAGTCAGAATGGTTGTTTGACTTGTCAGACTGCCATTGTTTGTGTATTGAATTTTGGTGCAACGTTTTTTGTGTTGTCCTCTCTGTGCTTGTAGGCATATTGTGACTTGAGTAGCATTGAAAAACATGGGGCTTTGAAGGATTTCTCTTCCATAATTTGTCTGAAGAATAAGGATAGTATGAAGTGAGACAAACGTCATAAATCACATCGTCAGTAATATTTACACATTGTCAGTAAAATGTTTTTACCTAATGGATGCTAAAATGAGTTTAAATAAATCCCAGTAATCATTAAAAGACTTTAATTTTAGAGAGCACCTGAAACACAGTTATGTTCATAAATATCTGGACAGTGACACAACCTTTGCGATTTTGTCTCTGTACACAAGTACAATGGATTTGAAACAGTCAAATCAATGGATACTTTCAGCTTTAATTCAAGGGTTTTGACATAAATATCAAATTAATGTGATTTTTTTTGTGAAACCCATTGAATTAAAGTAGAAAGTTTACACTTCAATCACATCATGATTATTTTAAAGTCTGCTGTTATTGTGAACAGAGGCAAAACTGCAGTAGTTGTCTCATTGTCCCAATATCTTTGAATTTAATTGTATATTTTGTAGAATTCTTTCTCCTATTTCAAGAATCATTTTATTATTTGAATTATTTTTTTATAGTTTTTTTTTCATTTATCTTTTAGTGTTCATGATTTATGGTAAATCTATCCATACACTAAGATCAAGCAGCGCGTTGTCAACTATTTACTCCTTTTGCATTGATTAACTTCAAATCATACACCTGAACACAAATATGTAAAACTAACATGGTCAAGTGATATTTGAAGACCTGATTAGTTGATCTACTGTAGATTTTTAGAAAGACAGAAAGTGTCGGGAAAGAGAGTAGGGGAATGACATGCAGCAAATATCCCAGTCGAGAGAGTCAGGGCAATTATGCGAATGTGGCATAGACCCCAATCGCTCGGCTATGGGGTCGGCCCAGCCACAGAACAATCACAGCTCACAGACATGTCTGTCATGGGTTTAAATATGCTACATATCAGATTTGTTAAGGATGTGTGTAGTTATTATGGGGAGATCTTAGCAACCTAGTAATTCACCCAGTGACTTGGATGCTGTTAACAGTGAATATGCATTTATTTATTCACTCATGGATTCCACTTGTTTGTTGACAGCTCATTTAAATGTTTCATAAATTCATCCAAGTGAGACCTTACCTTAGGTTTAAATTATTGGTACTCCTTAATTTTAAGTACAGAATTTAGCATATCTTCAGGAGAAAAAAAATGCATAATCTTTTATCAATTTATTTATTTATCTATTTTTAATAAAATGTCCATGGCTACTGAAAAAAGGAAATAAAAATAAAACTTGTGTGATAGCGAGATGATAGAAACAAAAATTTTACTCTAGACACAATTATATGCACCTTGAATAATATTTGGTCCAGAACCTTTGGCAACAATAGCAGCATCTAAATGTTTTTTGTAGCATCTAGAAGCTTCTTGCTCCTTTCTGCTGGTAGTTTCTGCTGCTCTTCCACTGCTTTGTGTTCAAACTCTTACATTTGCAGGATTCCTTTTTGCAAAGGAAGATTCCAGCTCTCTCTTTGAATGGGTTTTAGGTCAGGACTCATTACTGGCCAGTTTCTCTTTTCAACCGTTCTTTTGTGCTGCTGGATGTTTGCTTTGGGTCGTTGTCCTGCTCAGTGACCCAAGACTTTCTTCTCAAACCTACAATTCTGACGCCGGGTAAAACATTTTGCTTGAAAATACTGTTGTAATCTTCTGATCTCCAGTACCAGAGGCAGCAAAGCAGCCTCACAGCCTGATAGAACCTCCATCGTGTTCAACTGTAGGTAGGATGTTCTGTTCCTTATGGGCTTTATTTTGGCTCCTTTAAACAAGTTGATGCACTGCTCTTCGAATTAGCTCTACATTGGTTCCATCTGTTCATAGAACATTATCCCAGAAAGACTGTGGCTTATCTATTAATGGTTATGCAAACATTAGTCCTGCATTTTTGTACCATACACTCGTGTCTCCTTGGCCTTTGACCATGGAGCCATACTTTGTTTAGTGTGTGGTGTATGATACAGACTGAAACTACCCCTCCAGGTTGCTCCAATTCAGCCTGAAGCTCTTCAGATGTATGTGTTTCTTTCCACTATCAGTATCAATCTTCATAAACTTCTCTCATTGAGTGTCTTTGGCGATCTCCTTGTAGCCTTTAGAAGTGTTGTGTTTTTGGATAATAACAATTCTGATGCTCTCAGACAGCTCTCTTGTCTTCGCCACTGTGAAAGAGAAACTATAAACAATCAGCCCCTTTTTATGCAGTAAAACCATCTTTCATTGCTTAATTCAGGTCATGTGAAAACTGAAAATTAAGCACAAGTGTGTTTTATTCACTTTTTAAATTAATCAAAAGGGTGCCAATAATTTTTTCAAGCATAGATTTTATGTCAGTGGTGACATTTTTTGTTGTTAATTAACTCTGGATATTTTCATAAATATTCTGATTATACAAAATTGTTTAATTTGCATTTATTTCTGAAGATATTTTAAATTCTGTTTAGAAATTCTTAAAAATCAGTTGTGCCAATAATTTCAGCCAGGACTATACTCATTAAACCCTGATTGCACCTGGTGATGTTGAATTTTAATGCAATTATGCCAGTATTTCAGAAAGAAAATCGAAGTACATTAATGAAGTAGCTATTTCCACTTAAAATGAACTATTTAAATTCAATGATAACTAATAATTCAAGGGCAAACAGTTTCAGTGTACTGTGAGGTGGGATATCCTTAGGCTGGATAAGGGAGTCCTCCCTTCAGTCCGCTGACAATGTTTCACTCTCATGTAGTTTTCATATTCAAATTCACTAGGGTGCATGTGTGTCCAGTGTGTATCCAGATGTCCAGTTTTAGAAAATCTAAGTAGAATGATGGCAGTTGTTGGATAAGACAAAACTCGCAAGTAAATCTTAATCTGCATCTCTTTTGCTGCAGGCATCCTCCAAATTTCTGACGTTTCCAGCACTGTAAAATTAAATGAATGTTAGTGAGTTAGTTTCAGAGTAGGCTGGTTGAGACATGTGTGCCAAATTTATAGCCTCAAGATGATAAGATTATTATTTTTTTTAATGCAATTGATTAACAATATCTTGTTGAGAGATAAAGCTTAAAAGCTGAAGAATCTTTTGAAAAAGCTGTCATCTTAAAACCAGAGCTGATTTGGGCAATTAGTCTTTTCATCTTTAAAACTCTACAGGCAACTGTTAACTGTAATGAGACAATACATCAGCACAGCACAAATGTCCCACTGGGATTTTCTTATTGAAAATAACACATATGCACATTTCCAATATGATTTCTAGAAAAAAAATTTCCTTTTGTGTTATTTCATTCAACAGCTACCACTGGGTTGAGAAATTGAAGTCACCTTATTGACTTTTTCCATATTAGTTAATCGAATGTTTAATGAGTTTAGGGGGTAAGAATGTTACATTTGAATTATCCACATACACAGAGGTAAAAATGTTCAAGTAGAAAGTGAGAACAGAGAAACTTGCTCCCTTCAGCAGATAAATGTGAAAACGGCCTTCTAGTGTCAAACCCAAAAGAAGTAACACTAAAAAAACATTTATTGGAGTGGAGGGGACTTAAAATAATCAATCTTAAACAATCTGGATCCAGTACATGAGAGTTGTTGAGTAAAAGTACATTTGAGTTTGGAGAAGGTATATCGGTTGATTCTGTAATTCATAAAAACATATTCGGCTTACACTGTCTTTAACACTGACTGAGTATTGTATTAAATATCATATTAGATATCAAATATCATACAGTACAGTGACAATATGCTCTGCTGGGAAATTTGTTGCTTTATGAACTATAGATTATGACATTGAAGATAAAGCAAACTGAAATTAAAAAAATGTAACTATACTTAAGCCGTGCACATTAATATGCACTCAATGCTCAATGATAATGCGTCTGTGGAACTTTGTATGTTCTTGGATTTCTTGTTTGAATTTCCCATATTATCAGGTATCATGACAAGTACCAGAGATACTGTAGGATAATTTGATGCTGCCAATGAAAAAGAAAATCCAAAGGGTAATTTCTTAATCTATTATCAAAATTGTTTGTTCAATGGATAATTTGCCATCATTTGTTCCAAAGTGCTGTGCTCAGTTTTTTCCTCTTATTTACCATTTCCACTTCTGCTGCCTCATTACAACAGGGGTGAAAGGCTTTTAAAGTAAATTGTGGTGGTCAAATCATCCACAAAAAGATTTATATATTAATAATAAGGATTTATTTATACTCACTAGAAACTAAAGAGTTTATGCTATTTTTTGGTATCAGTATAATATGTGGATTGTCGGTCTGTACATCTTATCCAGTTACTAAAGGGAAAAGGGGAGGACTTTTTTTACCAGCTGTCTGTTATACGTCACAATGAAGTAGTAAACACTGAATCTAGTGGGCACAGACCAGGATTTTACATGGTCAATGCATTATTTACCTCCATCCGAAACTGACTTGATTTTATTGTTCACAATTTTATTGTGGCTCTCTACTCCGCCTCATCATCATCATCATCATCATCATCATTTTGAAAATTAGTTAATTATTCATTGTAACCCAAACTACTGCTTGTCAGTTCAGAACATGTGTGGGCTTAATGCAGGTGTCCACACTTAGATTAGAATAGATTTGATGGATTTAAATAACATGAACTTTCACAGTCCACAGTTTCACTGTACTTTTCATCATTGTTTTCAGTTGTAATCAGATCATCTACTCTCATAGGGCCACCAGTGGTTGTGTGAAGTTCACTGATTATAATATTGTGTTGACACAGGCAAACAAATAAGCAGCATAATAGCAGGTACAAATTGGCTGTGATACAAGTGTTAATGTTTTGTTGCCAGATTGGCTGCAAGGTGGCAGTGCTCCTCTTCATATATTTTCTGTCCACCAACTACTTCTGGATCCTGGTAGAAGGCCTCTACCTTCACAGTCTCATCTTCATGGCCTTCAGATCAGACTCTAAATACCTCTGGGGCTTCACACTCATCGGATGGGGTAAGCAATAAAAACACACATTTGTCATGTCACACATACTGTGACTCCTATGACACGGTGCAGCATGAGTAATGCAAAGTTCCCACTACATAATTTTAGCCCAGATTTTCCAATCGCCAACACTTTTTGGTGATTGCTGAGAAAAGTCCCAGATCAGAGGCAAATTGTTGTTTGCTCAGTGCTCGCAAATCTGAGCTTAGTCCTTATTTGTGAACTGTTCAAAGGTGAGATCCGAGAGACTCACGAATGCATTGCAGACACCTGAATGGTAGAAGGCTGAATATCTGGGCCTGTTGGATTCCAAATCCAGTACTGTGAAAAGTTTTGTGAAGTGAGTGCTACAGCCAACACACAGAATCGCCAACAGACTCGTTGGCGATTCTGTGTGTTGAAAGGTCTGGTGATTTGTGACCCCCTGTCACTGATCAATCAAGTAGTGTGCAAACCACAACAATTTCAAGATTCCCAATTACAGAACAAGTCGTGTAGTGTGAACAGTACAGAAGCATAACAACTATGAAGGTAATGTAGTGTGTACAAGCATTAACTGTCCGTTCTAAATAATCCTGCAATCACTCATACTTTCAATACAGCTTTGATTGCATTGTTAGTATATGTTAAATACACAGACAGTACAATGTGTTAATATGTACTTTAAAATGCATAATATTTTTCTGCATCAACCCATATTTTAGGGAAAATTAACTACACAGCAGTGACAACAGCTTCCTTGCCCTCATATATAATTGTCCTGTGGTCATTGATATTTTCTGGTTGTGTTTGATTCATAGGATAAATAAAAAACTACAAGTCTCTACAAAGTGCTGCACTTGTATTTTGGAAGAAAAGAAATTAGCTGGTGATCAGAATTTTTATATATATGAATTCAGGCATGCCAATAATTTCAGTAGGGACTGTAATCATTAAACCCCGACTGCATGTTGAATTTTAATGCAATTAATCAAGTATTTCAGGAGGATTACCAAGTACATTAATCAAGTGGCCACTTAAAATGAACTATTTAAATTCAGTGATTAGTAGAGATTATCCAGATTAATGTCTGGATTTACATCAAATGATTGATTGTGTCCCAGGTACAGTATCCATGAGTGTTGTATATTGTACTGTAGATGTTTAGATAGGTGAATTTCACAATGCTCAGAATGACAGTTGACCACATAAAAGCATCAAGAAATAAAAATCATGGTCAAGATGGGAGAGACAAACGATGAATGGTTAGCATTTTATATCACTATCATATTGGCACCCTTGAATTTTAAATACAGAATTTAGAATATCTTCAGATATAAATTCAAATTAAGCTATTTTGTATGAGAATATTTAATAAAAATTTCCAAAGTTACTGTACAACACCAAATGCTTTCATTTATAAAAAAATTAAAAACACAGACATAAAATGTACACTTGCTACAATTTCTGGTATCTATGAATGAATTTAGAAAGTTAAAGAGACGAAGAGTCAAATGTTGGATTTCTTTAGTTCTTTCTAAAGTGTGAATAATTAATTAGCTACATTCTAGTAGAGCAGGTTTGTTTGTGTATATCAATTGCAACCCAGTGGCTATGTCATGTAGTGTTGTCATTTCACATCAGTGGAACACACAGAAAGTTCTCTGCTGTTGGAGGAAATAATCAAAACCCAGTAGCTGGGATGTGCTGTTCTGGGGAATGAAATAGATGAAATATCTGCTTCTCTGGAGAGTGGACTATTATAATGCCTGAGCGTGTGTGTCAATATGCCAGCAGTGCGTGGGATTTCATAGAAACCAATGCATGTGGCTGTTTAAATGTGTGTCTAACTGTGATTGCACAAAAATTATTGGAAAACATGTGCCATGGGTGATAAAAAAAAGTGCACAGGATAACAATCATATCCCAGTGACAGGTTTATTTAACCATTCCAATCAAATAGTAGCTAAGAACAGCAGTATTCCAGCTTTGAATAACAGTTCTGGAGACAGCCATGCTGTTTTAAAAAGTGAAATTTAGATTTAACACCTCTCCTCATCCAGTCCCTGATGGAGTTACTTCTCAGTCTGGTTCTTTGATAGATGCTGCCGATTAAAGTGGGTCAGGTGACTTAAAAAAGTGAAGCCATTAGCTTATATCTTTCCTCCTTAATATGATGTATAGGAAATGAAATGGGACTGTTAATGTGACCTTGACCATGAATGAGGTAAACAAACTACTGTATATGTCATCATTGTTTCTTCAGTTATTATCATTATCATTATTGTCATCGGGACAGCACGGCCTATTGTTTGTCTCATGCAATTTCAGGTGTTCCAGCTGTTTTCGTGGCCATGTGGGCGATTGTCAGGGCAACTCTAGCAGATGCAAGGTGAGAGAGAAAGTGACATTATGTGTATTCGCTGGTCCTCTTTCATAACAAAAGCTTTGAAGGACACCAGGACTTTAAAAAGATCAACAAATTTAGAGGATAGACTTGAAAATAAAAGGAACAAATGAAAAAGAGAGACAAAAGCAACGATTAGTGCTTGATTGTACTGACATTTGAATAATTAGTACAATCAAATTACACATGCATGATTTGACTTGCAGTGCAATTCTGAATAAATATTTCTAAATGAATGTTTCAATTTGAAAGTTGTTATGTCAGTTACAGTTTATGACCAAAAATATCTGGACCTCTAAACAAAAAGTACAGACACCATACATTACACACGTGTGCAACCACCTGTTCTGCAACCAGGCTTTCCACAGGAATTTGGAATCTGGTTGCAGGGATTGTCCCTCATTCCTATAATGAGGCTGGCTGCATTTGACCTGGCTCAAAGTCAAGGTATTAGATGAGGCTTAGGTCTGGAGTTTATATTACTCAGGTTATGCCACATCATACTCAGAGAATGATTTCTTTATTGACCTCACTTTTTGGACAGGGGTGTACTCAAGTGTTTCCACACCATATTGTCTAAGATATCGTTGTATCCTGTAGCATTACGATGCATCCACCTGGAACTTAACAGCCTGGACCAAACCAAGAAAAAAAAAAAAAATCTAAAGAAATAAATGAAGATTAACCAATTTTGTACAAATGCGAAACGTACTCTCGACACATTATTGGCACCTTAACTAATATTTGGTTGCAGAGCCTATGGCATCAAAGGCAGCATATAAATTTTTTCTTGTAGCATCTAGAAGCTTCTTGCTCCTTTCTGCTGGTAGTTTCTGCTGCTCTTTCACTGCTTTGTGTTCAAACTCATAAGTTTGTAGGAGTCATTTTAGGTCAGGACTCATTACTGGCCAGTTTCTCCTTTCAACCCTTCTTTTGTGCTGTTGGATGTTTGCTTTGGGTCGTTGTCCTGCTCAAAGACGCAAGACTTTCTCCTCAAACCTACATTTCTGATGCTAGGTAAAACATTTTGCTCTCAAATGCCTTAGTATCTTCTTATTTCATCATTCATTCATTCATTTGTTTGATACATTCAATGACCTCAGTAACAGAGGCAGCAAAGTAGCCCCACAGCCTGATAGAACCTTGTCTGCCATCCACATGCAGGTCCATAGCAAGATGTTTCTATCTCACAGTGTCCTGTCAGAGGTAAAGAGACAGAAGCAGAGGAAAGTGCTTCTGCAGCTCTACCTACACTGAAAAAGCTGCAGACGTTACTGGGCAGCTTCATGGGAAAATGGTCTAACAAAATGGTCTAACAGCACCATGCTGTTAATTATATGAATCAAACATATTCATTCATTCACTACAGTGCAAAGCTGACTAGGAGTCATAGCTCTGCTTTAAAGAAAAACTAACATAGATATGCCACTAACCCTTCCCTCAACAATTACTACAGGAACAGATTCATCTCTGCTCCAACACAGTGTCAGCAACCAATGTACAACTGAACAGCAATTCATGTTTAATTGAAATTTTGTTTTACTGCCTCTGTTTTTCAATGTAAACAGACTTTCTATTTTCCAGGTCACTGAGCGTGAATTGATCTCTGCTGTACAACAGAGAAAGAACAATGCAGTATTTCTCTAATGCAGGGCTCCTGCTGTTGTTTACAGAGCAAATGCCATAATTCCAATAAGCAACAGAAATTAAGAGATGTTCCTGAACATCAAATTATTAATAATATCGCTTGAAAAATGCTGAAAAAGGGGTTGCAACAGGACATTGATGAAGAGTCTGAAAAATTTACAGTAGGTGAGATTTATGAATGAAGACAGTGACAAAATGGAAAAAAACATGTATGTTTGTATGTTGGTGTATATATGTGTATATATATATAGGCACCACACACACACACACACACACACACACACACACACACACACACACGTAAATATTCAGTCGCCTGCCCTTTTGTGCTGAAATTGTTTAAATTCCTTTTTCCCTACATCAAACTAGACAAAATACCTAAAAAATTACAAGGCGAAAATGGAATTTAAAAAAAAAGAAGTAAAAAACGGAACTATGACATTGACACAAGTATTCAGACCATTTGAAATTTACGATTGAAATTTAGTCCAAATGCCTCCCATTTCACTTTGATCAGAGTGATTAATGCAACTAAATTAAAATGAAAAACACGTACAATATGAAAATTTCTGCCCTTTACTCTGCTCCACATTTTTCATGCTTCTCTAATTTCATCCTTTTCTCTCTATTCACAACTGCAGATGTTGGGAGCTAAGTGCTGGTAACATTAAGTGGATCTACCAGGTTCCCATTCTGACAGCCATTGGGGTAAGCGTGAGAGTCTGAAAGATAGAGTTTGCTATATGCTTTCTCTGACAGAGTTGATTGGACAAATACCCCTTTCAAACGCTTTGTGTTAATCTCATTGCAGTTGAATGGGTCTGACTCATGTCAAAAAACACCCCGGTCACTTCTCCATTAAAGTAATACCTACAGACTTACTAAGTCAGACCTATTGCCATCATTTTTTGCATCACTTTTAACATGGTACAAATCTAAATTTAATTCAGTCAATTTAATGTCAGAGGTTGCAGCAAAACCTAACCCTTGAACGGAAGTCAGTTTACTTTACCACCACCCATAAAGCAAAACCTTGAATATTTGTGCATATCAGCTACAGCATGTGTAATATAGAATGAGGGTTTGGTGTTTAAAATGCACAATTAGGTAAAGTAGGGAAATACTGTGGTCAAGACTAAAAAAAAGAAAAAAGCTGGCATAAACCAATGCCTGAGAATCTGCACATCCACCAGCCCTCACTCAGCATTTTTACCCAAATGAGACATTGCCCACTGTAAAGATCATCTTGTTTTTGATATTTTTATTTAAGGCATTTAAATGTTACCACTGCTACCTCTCCTAAGAGCTATGAGTCACTGGTCCTGTGTGTACATAAAATTCTGTAGGAAAAAATAAACACACAACACAACAACACAATTTTTTGATTTTTCATAACTGATGCACAACATTGACGGGGTATAGTTGGATGTTAATCAAAGCCACCAGTTTTAAGTAAAAAAATTAAAACTATGGGAAAATGGCTTCAAAGACGGTACTTTGGTTGGCTACCACAGAATAAGCAATTAAAAACTGTATCCTTGCATCATTATTCTAATAAGTAAGTCACCAGACCAGGGCATAACCACCTGAACTCAGTTAATCCAAAGCAAAGAAAGTAACCTCAGAAATGTTTAAACATGCATGTTAATTATCTGCAGGTTACTCTACAAAGGAAGAACATATCAGATAAGATGGGTTGAGATTCACTAAAGGCTGAGTTTGACTTTCCTTGTCTGTTGATGGAAGAAATTATCCAGATATGGTTCTGATAATGAGAATTGTTTTCCCTCAACTTAATATGCATATATGTAAATACACTACAGGCATTTGAAACTGGATACTTAAATGCAGAGATTTAGCCTTACTGACTATCAGTACACAGATAGTATTTTCTCATGTTAGCAGAAGTGTTTAGTGATGAATATGTAGCACACATTCATTCTCTTATCACTGTAAACATTTCTCTAATTCAAATTCAAATGTGCTTTAGGGCAAGTGGAAAAAGCATTTGTTGCCAATTGATCAAAATTGATAGGGATTAGAATAAACATTAAAGGCTCTCTCTCTGTCTCTTGGTGTTGGAGCCTGCTATTAAATACAAATCAAGGAAAGGGAAGATACAGAGAGTCTTTTCATGCAGTGTCTTGCTATATCAAACTATTCAAAAATTACACATGTCGAAAGACATGTTCTGACTTGAGTTGTCTGTGCCCGTCTGCTGCATGAGTCTCCACTAAAGTGGCCACCAAGCTGCAGCTGGAGAAATCTGTAGACTACTGCACGGCTGGCTGGAACAGATTATCTCCAGAGGATATAGGAAAGGAGTGGACCTACAGAAATAAGAGAACATGCTGAAGTGTAGGCTTAGTTCTGCAATCCTCATGCACTAATGCAGTTAATTACTTGTACTTCATCTTAATATTTAAAAAATAAATGAGAACCAATTACCTGGACATAACAGTCATTTCTGCATTTTTGTAAAATGTAGTATAAGTATAAAATAATCTAGAAATACCACAAATATAAATGTTATAATCTGCAAGATTTAGACATCTCCTCTAGATGATGCTATTATTAGCTGCTCTAACAGCAAACTGACAAAAAGCCACAAATTTCTGCTCTGTGAAATAAAATTTACATCTCTAAATAAATTTGTAATTATTGAAGTCTTCATGTTACTGTGACATTCTGAGTGGCCCTGCTCCTATTAAAGGACTGAGCTAGAATTCCACTTTAACAGTTCAGCTTTTTATTATATGCTGCATTTCTCTTCATTACAAAGCTCAGAATCATGGAGTTCTATGATTTAAATTATAAGACAGCGAGTAATTTCTGCTGTATCTAAATAGCTACTCAACACAGCACTTTCACATCCACACTGGGCTGGTTGAACAGACGCAGTATATCAACAAAAATGATGGCTGTGCATCATTCCTTCATGTTGAAGCAATTACAGTATATTTGTGTTGCTGTTCTATTGATAGCCTTTGAATATATATGGGGAAAAATTCAAGGAGAGCTGTCTGTATATGCTTTTTTGTTACCTCTTTTGGACCTTTTATTTTATAAAAAATGACCTTGTCAGGATCAGTTGTCCTCATGGGGCACAAAGGCCGGTCCTAATGAGGCAAATCATCATTTCAGAGATCCTTTGTTAAGCTAAGGGTAAAGATGTTACTTAGTTATGGTTAAGGTTTGGGTTAGGCAGTGCAGAAGTTAATGGAAGTTAATGCAATTTCCTAAGAAGGAGAGCTGTGCAAGCTTGTGTGCGTGAGTGTGTTAATGTGCATGTGTGCGTGTCAGTGGCCTGCCATCAAGACAAGCAAGGAAAGCAGTGCTTGACCAGTTAAAGGTAAAAATAGTCATCAGTTAGAACGATATCAAAGTTTTTGTTTTCTCGTGATTTCTCTCCTCACATCTCAGAACAGCATTCTGTCCCATCAAGGCCTGATATTGCCTGTTTGCACTCCTCCTGTAATTTATTGTTCTCCTGTGGTTGCAGTAGTCTGTTGTCTCTGGATGCTAGGATGACTACCAGTTGGTGACTCTATTGTTTCTGTCATTTACGTGCGTGTGGACAGTCTTATTACCAAAGGCAAAGGCCTGTTAAACAGAGGCGGGATCATTGATTTTAAATGTCTGGTAATCCCATTGTGTATAATCCTAGGATACCATTGAGTGTGCTTGTTCTTGTCTCAGCTTCCACTGCTCTGAGATCAGTAATGATAAGGCATACACATGACAGATGTCTGTGAAAACTACATATTGGAATGTTTATTCAATAGTCTTTTCTTCCTAAGAAGTAGCAGTAGCAGAGAGACTGAGAGAGAGACTGAGGGAGAGACTGAGAGAGAGACTGAGAGAGAGACTGAGAGAGAGACTGAGAGAGAGACTGAGAGAGAGCGGGGGTGTGAGGCTGGCGATGTGGGCAGAGTTGGGAGTTAGCAGTATAGCTGGGATTTTAGCAGTGCAATGTATATGCGGTTCAGGCTATTGGACCGTAAATAAATGCTCAGTTTTTTGTTTGGCTCTGTTTCCCTATCTGTTTGTGTTTATCTCAAGATACCTAAGATAAGAAGTTGTGATTTATTGAAAAATTTGAATGTATAACTTATATAAAACATGACGATTATATCTCTTGTTCTGTTTACCACTGCTCTTAATTAATTGAAAAAACATACACACTCAGACAGGCAATTTGAAAAGTATTGATATCACTCTAAGTTATGCATAAAGCCCCTATCACATTGTGTGATATTATTACATATTAGAAGAGACATCTAAAAAGCTTGGTATCTCAAATGTATGACTTGATTTTATTTAGACAGATGTGATCATTCCACACAAATGACAGAATTAATACTGATCACAGTCCTTGATGACCAATATTTTTGGTAAATGCTGCTTTGTCCTCTCAGCACACAAATTTTTTTTCTGAGCTTTCAGGGTCAGATTGCAATTTCTCATTCAAATGTATATACAAGTGATGCCTTTCCTATATGCTTTGATACCATCAAGCAAAGTCAGAATAATTTTTTTTTAAATTTTGTCTGTGTAATTATTTATGATAATAAAGAAAATATTAGGAGGAGAAATAAAATGAACATAAATTCACTAACACTCATTCCAAATGTATGTGACTGAAGAGGAACATTGGATTTAGGTAAAATGTTTACTCTTTCATGTCTGGATTATATCTGCTCAAAGACTACAGTTAGTCTTGGCATGTTGTATAGTCCTGGTTGAAATTATCAGTAGCCATGAATTTTAAGTACAGTTCTGAATTATTTAAATAAAATGTCCAAAGTTACTGGAAAAAATAGAGACCCAAAATAGTGAATTAATACAAACACAAAATGTTCCTCAGACACAATTATTGGCCCCTACACTAATATTTAGTTGCAGAACCTCACATCATTTTAAAGTGACTTTCTTAGTTTTTTAAATGTCATTTACAAAAGCATTTATTGCACAAATGAAGTGTTTTTACTCTTTTCTTATGTTTCAGCTCAACTTCATCTTGTTTGTGAACATTGTGCGAGTGCTGGCCACTAAAATTAGAGAGACAAACGCAGGGAGATACGACACCAGGAAACAGTACAGGTTTGTACTGGAGTGACTGAATCTTTAACACCAGCCGTTCATTTTATGTCCAGGATTTGAGTTTGTTGTAAATTCTGCGCTTATTGCACAATACAACCATTGTCATTAACCTACATTCACTGTAAGCTTAGGCTGTCAGGTGCCTCTGGATTTATGAACTGCAGTGAAATCATCTGACCAGACATCAGAGAGCGGGACAATATGTTAGTCTGTCAACACTCTGCCCACTGATTCACCCTGCATACATAAACTGTTAAGAACTGGTCAAAAATATAGTAGTTCCATATTTATAAAAAGCTAACTTCCTAGTAAATACAGTACAGTACAGTAAATAATGCATTTATTCAGAACAGTGAGCAACTGTGTGGCTCACTGATGTGAGTTTTGGACAACAACAGAGTCCCTATCCAAAGGACTAAGTTTGATCTGCTGTTTGATCTTTTCATGGGATCATTGTGAAAATGACTGAATTTCTGAATATCACCACTCTTAACCTTTAAACTTAAAAGGAGGTTTTTCTTACTTTCGAGGCTTTCGAGTTGTGCTTCATTAATTTATACTACTGGAATAGTCTAATTGACCTTCTTTTTGTATGCTAGTCCCTTTGTAAATTTAGATTATGCATACTCACTTGTACATACAGTACACAGGCAGAGTTCATGGTAATGTGTAAACACACACAAACAGACCCATGGGCACTACATGTCTTACTCTGGCCTGAACACTCACCTTTAACCTGAAATCAAGACTTAACACTGAAATACAATTTTTGCTTTGCAATGACTTATATTTTGTCCCCAAAATGGAGGTTCACTTCCCACAATGTGGCTGTTTAACCAGTCCCCACACTATTGATGATATGTGTATATGCAAACACACAGGCCAACACACACAGGTACACACACACACACACACACACACACACACACACACACACACACACACACACAACACATGGGCATCTTTTGAATTCACAATTATCACTATTATTCTCCCCTGTTAGTCCTGGCCACATTATGTCGGATAAATGAATATAATTACAGTGTTTTGAATGCTGCGAGTGAGGTTGTTTTGTGTAAATGAGCCTGACTATTAGTTAGAAAAGACTACAGTGATCAAGTGCAGAAAACTGGAATACAAAACATCAAAAAAGAAAAGACATACCTTACATACTGAAAAATCAGAGTGAAGCAACAAATACGATACTTGAGATGGTCACGGAAGTTGTGGAGATTATTTGGAGCAAGCCGACCAGTCTATAAAATTATTACATATAAGCTCTCTGTTGTAAACATCCATCACAGGTTACACTTTGACTTCTTGGTTCAGCTCTGATCTAATGTACATGCTGTTTTCCAGTGCTATGAAGAATTGTTTGCAAAATTATAGGTTTGCTAACTTTCAGTTATACCTCCAAATAAAGGGTAGTTACTGTAGCTGAAAAATGTGGCTGGTTTAAAACCTTTCTGATCATCTCACCACATGTGTTTGTTTCCCTGTTGGAACTATTTTTTGGAATTGTTGCCATTTAGTGACCATCATGATAGATGTTATGGTTTTTAACTGTATGTAATTTTTTATATTGTTGCTTGTATTATTGTAAAAACAATATAGAATTTTCCATTTACTAAGATATATGTATAGTAATATGGTTACTTATGCATAGTGAAAAAATCCCTTTATTGTATGAATTTAATGACAAGCCTCCCAGATATTTTGCATGGATGCTGCAAAAGCAAGAGAGAGATAAGATTTTAAACTAAAATAAAACATTTCATTTGCCAAGGGAAATTGAAACTGTCTGAAAATTGACACTTTGATTGCATTAAATCACCCTGATCCTTGGTCTTTATTTTCACATTAGCAGACACACCAGAAATACAATGAGAGGGAGACTGGGAAATTTAGGAAATTATCTTTGCCCTGACCCACAACCCTAAAAAATATAAACCACTCACATCATCTTAACCACAGAAATCTCAAACAATCTGTTATGTCACAAGTCAAGCATTCAAGAATGACCCTAAACCCATCAGTTCCCTAATTGAAGGGTCTCTGACTGGCTCTCTAACTTATGAAATCAACATTATCAGTGGGACTCAGTTATTTGTGTTCCCAGATACTTAAAACAGTTGACAGTTTCCATGGTTTGGTCACATAGTGTCAGTGATGAGAATGGGTCTGCTTGTTTTAAAGTAAGTTTCCTTTGTTTTTCAAACGTTAATCAACAATGAGCTGGAGCCCACTCTTCTAACAAAATAATCATCAGACATAATCATTTTTCTAATATGAATAATTACTATGAAGGTCACTAAATGCATTCATTAAATGGTCAAATGGGTGCATGTGAATGCCATTTTTTCCAACAGTAATGACAGCATTGTAGCCACCTAAACAATTGATGAGAACAGTGGTAACAATACTAAAAATAGATCCAACAGGGAAACGAACACATGTGGTCAGATGATCAGAAAGGTTGTAAACCAGCCTAAAGTGAGAAATTTTGCAGTAAAACCTGAAATAGTCTAGTTGACCTTAGCTGGATGGAGCCTGCCTCTAAATCACATCCTTGTAGGTCATCAGGTCTGGGTGCTTTGTGGGGTTTAAATTTGTGAACTACATTGAATGAATTCTCATGTTTTCATCTCAGGTTGTTTATAATGCATCATTTGAATCTGTTTTTTTATGTTTTTTGGGAAATACTGAGGTGAGGTAATGCCCTATCCTGCGAATCTTCATTGCCTAGAGATATTGATGCTGTTACCATTTTCCTGGGCTCGGCTTGGGACTCCCTACATTCCCTGCAGAATATGAATAGATGCATCAGGCTACGGAACTCTCCCTCTCAATGAACTGAAAACCATGAATTGAGAGCTGAAGACCTTATCTGAAGTGCAAGGGAGTGTAGATGTTTCAATGCTTTATACAGTGAATAGGGGGGGAACAATAAACTAGCTGCTTTTCCAACAAGTAATCTTCACCTCTGTCAGATGTTGGCATGCCCCGAGCAGCTGCTAGGTACAGTCCAGTCTAGTTTACTATTGTGTATTTTTATAACGCTCATCTGTTTCAGATATTGCTTGAAATGGTCACTGTACATCTGTAACACAGATCCTCCAGTGTCTTGATATCTGATAATCAATTGAAAGTAGGTGTAGTCTGCAGGGCATGAAGATGTATTTTTCTTATTTGTAAGGGCTGCAAGGTATTTCACACCTAGGAAACACACATAGCTGTGGCATAAAGAGCACAAAGTAGCTCATAGTGTATAGGATAACTTAGACTGGTCAAAACTGAAAAGCACCTTTTACACCTCAACTGAATATATCTGCCCACCAGGAAATATCCGATGGACAAAAAGTGATTTTGCAGAACAAAGTCAAATATCCATCACTTCTTGAATTCTTTTTGCAAATTATCTGACTGAAGTCAGCAAAATATGAAAAAATAGCTTTTGTTATTCTTTGGGAAATACAGAACCAGCATTTGTTTACTGGATTTATAATGGAGGTTCCCCTAACATTAAGACTGAGCAGTGGACTGAAAAAATTTCTTCTTGCGGTCTAGTAGTTACAGAGCTGAGAAGGCAGAGTAAATTCATTTTAAAATTAATATTCCCTCATGGATGAGTTTGAAATATTTTTTAGTTCTGTATCCAAACCAGGAGACTTATTTCAATCATCTCATCCCAAGAAATCATTGCTAATCTCAGTATCTGCAGTATTACAAGCCATCAACCTTGTTATACAAAGCCATTGCCATAAAACTAATTAGCTGCTTATCTATATCCCTCCAGTAAACCCTGCTGTTTTTATTCACTGTGATGTGAAACTGAAATTACTCTGTTATCTGTTAACACTTAACCCTATGTTCTCTTTTCAACATTTATGATATAAACATTTAATAAAAGCAGATATGGTAAGCAAATGTAAGAGCATTTTTAGTGTTTATTAATGTACAGCATTTGTTGACAACTATAACTTGTCCTATGAAAACATTTTTTATAATTACATCAGTATTTTACTATATTGTGGACCAGTGTGAACTGAACTACCTGCTGCTCAAAATTAGCAAATAAAAGGAGAAGGTGGTGGTCCTGAGGAGATCCAGGACTCCTGCTACCCCTCTTTCAATTAGGGGAGAGAGGATGGAGATGTTGCAGACGTACAACTACCTGGACATCCACTTGGACAGTAAACTTGACTGGACAAGGAACTCTGCAGGAAGGGCCAGAGTTTGCTCTTTTTCTTGTTGAGGCTCCAGCCTTTCAAGGTCCTTGGCAGCATGCTGTGGATGTTTTATGAGTCTGTGGTATCAAGTGACATTTTCTGCACTGTGGTCTGCCAGGGCAGTAGTCTGAGGTCAGCTGACAACAACAGACTCAACAAACTGAATGTGAGGAACGGCTCAGTCCTGGGGGTGGAACTGGACCCTGTTGTCAAAACTCTGTCATGGACATTGCACAGTTGTACAGTTACAGCAAATGGGGGAAAGTGGCCTTGGGAAGAGAGGTGACCAATAACCCCATGATGACTCTGGCTGAGCTCCAGAGATCCTGTATGGAGATGAAAGAAACTACCAGAAGGACAACCATCACTGCAGCACCCCACAAATCTGGGCCTTATGGAAGAGTGGACAAGTGAGAGCCTCTTCCTAGTGAAAGACCCACAAAAGCCTAACAGCACCTCAAGGACTTTGAGTGTTAGAAATGCGTTCCTCTGGTCTAACGAAACCAAAATTGAACTGTTTGGCTTGAATTCTAAGCGTCATATCTGGAGCAAACCAGGCACCACTCATCACCTGCCCAGCAGCACCACAATGGTGAAGCATGGTGGTGGAAGCATCATGCTGGAGGGCTGTTTTTCAGCAGCAGGGACTGGGGGACTGGTCACGGTTGAGAGAAAGCTGAATGGGGCAAAGTATGGAGATATCCTTAATGAAAACCTGGTCTGGAGTGCTCAGGACTTCAGACTGGGCTAAAGGTTCATCTCCAAGAGGACAATGACCCTAAGCTCACAGCCAAGACAACGTAGGAGTGGCTTAGGGACAACTTAGTGAATTACCTCTGGCAGCCTAGCCAGAACCCTGACTAGAACCATATCAATAATCACTGGAGAGACCTGAGAATGACTGTCTACTGACAGCCCCCATCAAAGCTGGATGATCTTGAGATGATTTGCAGAGAGAAATGGCAGAAAAAACAAAACCCAGGTGTGCAAAGCTTAAAAAAAAACCCTAGGCTGTAATCGCTGTCAAAGGCGCCTCAATTAAGTAATGAGTAAAAAGTCTAAATAATTATGTCAATGTGATATTTCAGTTTTTTGCCTTCTATAAAATTTGAATTTTTGCTTTGAATGAATTTTAATGTTTTTATCATATGGCTGAAACATAAAATGTGAAAAAAGCAAAGGGAGCGTAATACTTTATGAATGCACTGTGTGTCGGTGTCTATGTGATTGTGTGTGTATATATTCAAGTGAATGGGAATGTGATATATGCATTGTGTATACATACAGTATATTCAGAATTCAGTCAAGCCATTTGAACTGTTAACTGGTTTTAATGTTGTGGCTGATCAATGTATATGAAGGTGTATATGTCTGTGTGTGTGTCTCCACAGGAAACTGGCAAAGTCTACCCTTGTGCTCGTGCTAGTGTTTGGCATCCACTACATCATTTTTGTTGGAATGCCTCATACATTTAAGGGACCTAGCTGGGAGGTCCGCATGTACTGTGAGCTGTTCTTCAACTCATTTCAGGTACTTTCTGACAGAAAAATATTTTATACAAATCACGCATATAAAAAATGATATAATGGAAGTTTTTATAATTTTTCTGAATATGAGTGCTATCAAAAGTTTTCTATTGATAACTGTCTACTGACAACTGGATAACTATTGATAACTAAGTTATTTTAACTTAATGTTAGAAAGCAGAATTACCAGTCAAAACACATAATGTACTTGAATATAGAAAATGTAAAATAAAACTGAGAACAAAAGATCAGTGTATCTTTGTTCCCAGTTTTATTTTTTTTTATTGCCTCTCTTTTTACTGCCTTTCTTACTGTCTCCTGTATTACATTTCTATTACTGTGATAAGTATATTTGTGAACATGTACAGTGGGGTCCATGAGAAAGTGGTTTCAGAGATTTGGGCCCCACTTTATGTATCTGAAAACTGTTCACTTTCAATTTGTTTAATTCCTTGCAGTATAAAATCAAAACTCATGTAGCATCACTCACCACTTTTACAGAGGGGGCATCAGTGCCCAAGGTAACAGTTTAGTCTTAATCCTAAGATAAAATCCACTTGACAAAAATAAAAGACATTAATTAATCATGTTACAGTGTCTTTTGAAGGTGTTCAGCCATCTCAAAATCCTGGAAGCATCAAATGGAGCAAGACTAATAGAATGAGTTTTCTCACAAAGCAGGAGTAATGACAGCTTGAGGTAAAACCAGTAATACGGTCCAAAAGAGCCATCTTATCATGAACCATTTTTTGGTTAAAATGAACCATTACCAAAGTGTCAAACAAATGACAAGCACTAGAGAGTACAGAGTGATGTATTCACTAACAGGATGAATGAAACATATAGACTTCTTTTGTCAATAAAAAAGCTTTTTTCAGAGTAAATGACATGAGTGTAAAGCAGTTTTAAAGAGGCTGAGAGTCTATTTAGGAAACAGTATGCCTTGTGTAGAAATTACAAAAAGATCATGTAACTGTTTCGTTGGATGTGGGGAGATAGACAGAAATATATTGAAAATATATATCGTGTTAATGATCGTACACAAAATGTGTGACCCATACATAATTATGCAAAGTGCACATAATTCTTGCTGAAATCTGACAGCTACAGGTATTTAATCAACCAATTCTTTCATTCCTCAAACAACTAAATCACATCAATTTTAAGGTTGTGTAAGAGGCAAATGTAACATACAGTATACGAATGGGTTTTTTTTAGAGGCTAAAGCCAAAAAATAACTCTCTGTACCTGCATTTGGCCAGGGACACATGGCCAGGGACACAACAAAAGCAAAATCTAATGTTGAGTAGAAAAATTGCACCATGCTACCTTATCTGCCAAAAAACCCTTCAGCTACCTTATATGAATCCACCCACCTCAGCATGAGCAGATCTGTAGGAATCTGCAATAAAACCAAACAGATACAGCTTCAAAAAGCTAGATATGCCTGATCAGAATGGCCTTGCACCTGTAAAAAAATAACAGATTAAACATACTCTAGATCTATACTGTACAAATGATTCATTAGACAAGATTAGTTAGAATAATTTGAATTTCACCTGTAAATTGCACTATATGTGTCTGCTTTGCAGATGCTCTCGACCACCTTTAACAGAAAATCATAGTCCTGGTAAACCCACTGAATCTACTGGACAAGTAGTAACAAGTTATGGACGAAGCATGGAGCCCTAAGTCAAATGGAAGTGGACCCTCAACAGTGTCCCTTAAAGTGATGTGCTATAGGAGATTGATGCTCCTCTAAACTCATGCTTGTGATTATGTGAGCAGAAAAAGGAAGGAAAGTAAGTCAAAGAGAACAGACAGCGACATACATCACGAATCGATGTTTTTTAACTTCAGGGATATTAAAATTATGCCACACAACACTGCTTTGCTTCACATATGGATATATGCACAATTCAATGTAGCCAAGCATATGGACTAAAATGATGAAAGAAAAAGCAGTACTCATCAGACCGCTGTGTTTGGTTATTTATTTGACTTTTTACCGAACACCTGCAAATCATCTAAAGATTTGTACCAAATGTACTTTCATGAAAAGATTGTAATAGGGGCACCAACTCACGTTTGTGCACTTCTGCACAGACGGAGACTTTAAAAAACAGTGATTCCTTGGAAGCAACTTCGAATTATTGCTAATTTTCTGTTCCAGCACATGAAATGCAGTATTTACAAGAAAGCATACTCACAGACAAGCACGGTCAATTTTATAAAAAGTTAAAGCTAAGGAGGAAAGCAATGATAAAAGAGACAAGTATATGCTTTTAGCTTTAATTTGCTTCAAATCTTTTCATCTTTATGCCCATCTCTTGCTGCTCTAATCAAACAGCCATTCATCTCAAAACAGGGATTTACAACAAAGTTGTCCAATTAAGAAATTTTGGTGAATCTGACTTACAATACTCATACAAGCAAGTCTCACTGAAAAAAAGATTATAACAGAAATGTTGTAGCATGAGACCCATTTTCTATTAAATTACCACCAACCAACTGGCAAAGCCTTGCCAACAAGGTATTTGTGCAATCAATTTGAAAGTGTGCTCATATGTATATGTGCAGCAATTTCATTCGCAGGTCATCTTTTACAAATGTACACCACTGTTTTTATTATCAGGCTTTCTCAAGAATCAGGAATCCTTTCATGCAAATATAAATTAAAAAAAAAACAAAAGAGCGGTCCAGGTCTTAAAGAAGGATTGAACTGTAATAGAAAAGCTATTAGCGTTGCTGTTTTTCTCTGCTTATTAAATATACTCCTGTTAAATAACTGTGAGGATGAAGTTCTTTGGCAGCCGTTCATCTTTTCAAGAGTAAGTTGTGCCAATGTGGACTTCTCAGACATCCACTGCCTGGCTGGCTCTCACCAGCAAAGATGTGCAAGAAGGCACTCACACACATACACTCTGATAAGAATGACATTTGACAAATGATTGTGAATGTCCTGCATATTTGTTCTCACTTGAATGATCTCACAACCTTTGTCAACCTCTTCTTGTTTAGGGTTTCTTTGTGTCCATTATCTATTGCTACTGCAATGGTGAGGTGAGCGGATACTTTTTTTTTAATGTCATACAAAAGAAGCTTGAACTATGCCAAACTAAATCAAATTAAAACCTAAACTTTAGGATTGTTTTCACCCTGAAATAACCTCTAAGAATTACTTACAGTGACACACATGATTAAAGGTCTGCTGCCGATCAAAGGAAGTAAAAAAAAAAGACATTAGCAACATAACTATCAATCCATCTCTTTCTTGCCCTCTCAAATTGCATGTGATGACAATGACCAGAGTCTTTCTCTCTCAGTCTCCCTCATCCGTCTCATACACGTTTTACTCAGCACTCTCAAGTGGCAATCAGAATGGCCATTTCTGCCATTTCCCTTTCCTATTGTGAACCTCATTGTCTCCTTTCATCTTCCAAGACTGCAGTTCATATTACACAAAAGTAAACGGGTATTTTCCATAAAGAACAATTGTGGAATTGACACTGAATAAAATGGCTTGTGTGATGTGAAAGGGTGGCAGTCAAAACGTATAATTAACACTGCTGACCTTAATGCATTGTTTAGTCTTACAGCCCTCTCATTGTGGTGATAGTTGAATCTAGCCCTTTCATCAGCCTGCCTTTAGAAAACTGTAGACAGCTGTATGCAGCAAACAAGCTCGGGAGAGCTGAGGTTCTCTGAGTTTCCCTGCTATGTCATTAAGCGGCAGAGACAGAAAATAAACATGATGCCGGTAAAGACTAATATCTACCATGATCATTTTCCCATGAGTTGGTAGAGACCAAACCACAGCTAAAAAGAGATTGAATATTGGACTTAGATGTTTAACATGGCCAAAAACATGACTCTCGTGGGTCGCTAATGGCGTTCTGGCACCTTGGATTAATCAGTAGTCATAAATAAATATGAATGTTATACATACATAATAAAGTCAAGCGAATTCAACAGTCTAAACAGATATGAAAGATGTCAGGAAGGGTTGAACCATTTTATCTTTGAATGATGAAATGATATTCCATTATATCTATTCTATTTGATAATTTCAATGAATACCTCAAAGTAAGATGTCTTTTCTGCAATGTGATAATTTTGTAAAATAATTTTGACCTTTCCACCCCCCTAGGTCCAGACAGAGATAAAGAAAACATGGACACGCTGGAACCTGGCCTTCGAGTGGGAGGGCCCGGTGGTCTGCGGCCGCTACCATTACGGCTCCGTGGTTGTCGGCCTCAACAACAATAGCACCAGCAGTCAGTCCCACCTGGCTGGGGCTGGGCCTTCCACACGCTCCACCACACTTGTTTCAGGCCATGCAAATCGCAGCATGGGTCCCCCCTCGATCAACATGCACGCCACTCTCCCAGGTTACGTGATCAGTAACTCAGACCCCTCCATACCAGAAGAGCCTGAGGACAGTGGTCCCAAGCAGGTGGACGATATCTCACTCAAGGAAAATCTGCCAGTTCTAAATACGAGTGCAACAGCTGAGGAAGAGGAGGAAACACTGTAGTATTTGTGGACGTCCAGAGAGGCTGTAGACACAGGAAGAAAATTCTGCACAAGGAGCTGTATGGATTATGTAAAGGAAATGGGAAAAAAGAACTTAAAGTACAATCTGATAAATTATGAAAAAGTTATGAAGTTGGATGCTAGTTAGCAGCCACGGTGTCTTGATAATACCAATTGCCATCACCAAAATGTGATTTTATTTATTTATTTATTTTTGCAAATTTTACACACAGTGGCTTTAACAAAACATGCTGGTCATGGTGAAAAAAAAAAAAATCATAAATGTTCAGTGATCATCTGACACGGGCTGTGAACCTGAGCAGCAGGTGTTGAAAGCAAACTTTATATACATTTGACCACGGTACTGCCTGCAATAGTGCCAGATTTTGTTCCCATTGCATTGTTTGGATTGTTTAGATGTGAGCAATTAGTAGGAGACAGGGTGGGAGGTGCCACCTTGGGGAAATGTAACTCACTGAACTGAAAAACCCTGAGATTATGTTTCAGCATAAACAGGTGTGTTGGTAGCAAGTTTAAGCCAATTGTTTGATGGCACTTGACCTTCTTACTGAAGATGATCATCTTCAGAAGATTAGATACAGACACAGAGATCAGAAGCTTCTGTAGGTGTCTTGACTGAACAAAACATCCCTCGTTTTTCTCAGGGAGGGCAACCCAATAGCGCTCTCTATTGCGTTCGTCTGGAGGCCACTCAGCAGGTTGGAAAATATGCTGTTGCATATATATGTAGCTGTGTTGGACAGACTGATCTCAAGATTTCCAGTAAAGTGTACTTTTCCTGCTATTACCTTGATTGTATTTAACATTAGCACCACACCTGAGGATAATGACAAATTCAATGTCTTGGTGAAATACTGTAATGTGATTGCTTGTTAGCTGTTAGCCCCCTTTGTGAAGAATCATGCATTTTCAGAGGATACATGGTGCTGCTCACACCTCCTTATAAAACTAACTTTTGTGACTCTAAAATCAAGTTGAAATGAAACACAAACATTTTTCACTTTTCAAGAGAAGTATTGATGTACACATGTGTATTTATTACCTTGAAATGCTGATGTCACTGGCTATGTTTACCACTTGTAAGTAAAGCCACAAAAATTCAGTCAGTCAGTAGCACAAAATGCTTTCATGGGATATCAAATGTGACACAAGATAGCATTAAAATCAAGATATTTCTATTTTTGACAATCAAATATTGTGCTCACTGTGCAGTGCCACATTTGGTGGTTAAGGCTTTTATGTCTGCTTTGTGGATGCATGTTTGTAAAAAAATCTGCATTGTTCATGTACCTCTCCTGCTCCAGAAGAAGCTTTAAAAAATGACTTGAAAGGACTCTTTTTAATCTTGTCTGTTCATGTGCTAAAAGTAGTTGGTTGTTTTTCCCTGTGATATTGGTTTGTGTCTTTCTTTCCCTTCTACCTCCATCTCTCCTCCCTACCCTCTTCTCTGACATCTGCTAAGGTTTAATGTTCTCAACAAGTACCTGTTGACGTATATTCTATCTGGGAACTGATAGGATGTAGTAGGGTAATCGTGTATTTACCTGAAATAACAATTACCACACAATGTGTGGCAAAGTAGCAGGGTCAAATATACAGTGGATTCAAAAGATATATAGACCCCTTCACGTTATTCCCAATTTAAATGCATTCTTACCCTCATTAGTCATTAGTAGCAAAACATTTAACAAGTACATAATATGCCTTCATTTTGAAGACACCTAAATGGCACATTATAATCATAGAATAAGAACTTTGAAATTGACTCAGATAATATTTTACATCTTTTAGCAAAAGTTTGCAAACCAAAGTTGATGGAAATCTTGGATTTTTTTCACATTAATTGTAGCTAAGTTAATATGACAACTTCAGGTTCACCTCTCAATCAGAATCGGTGTAACTTCTCTTCAGTATCTGAAAAAGCAAGTAAACATGAAATCATAGTAAACTTGTACAAGTACAACTTGTACAACTTTAATTCATAAAGTTATATGAATTGTCATTTAATTTGCTTTGTATTTGAAGCTCATGTACACATTATGCTGTGTGCCATGCTAAAATAAATATTCTATGGTTGTTTGACCGTTGGTACGTTGATATGAACCTACATGTTTGTAATGCTGATGATTATGTGAACATGCCTTTTCACAACAGGTTATTACAGTAGGCTTCTGTGTTCCCGTTAGCTTTGCTTCACAGAAGACTGCAGCTGATTGGCACCACTGTTCTGCACTATCAAGATAATGATGTCATGCAGCCTGCATGACTAACTAAAAATGATCAGGAATCCATACTGGCAATGGCCCTGGGATATGCACAGGAGAAGAAAGTTGTGCTCAGTGTTTTGGGCTATTTCAATAAAAAAAACTACATCCCCATATAAGACGTGTGATTGTGTCCTACTCTGTTACAGTTGGCCTGCAAACCCTCTCTGATGACCCTTGACCCCTCATAATTAGCCTGGCTCATAGAAATGTCATAAACTGACCCTCAGTGGGACTAGAGCCAGGGTTTAAGTAACCATGTGGGTTCAGCGTTGCCCCAAAAACGATCACATGACATTTGACTTATGACTTTGGCATGTAATACTATACTATACATATTGTCAGTATTACAGTGACATCCTAGCAAGACAAATAAAGGATCCCCAAGGAGGAGGGTAACTTAGTCAGCTTTGAGAAAGTACAGAGAGCACTTTATTTACTTTAACTATTTCTCTAATTAATCCACCACTGAACAGCAGTCAGCAAATAAAGGCATAACTCATTTGCATTTCATTTTAGACTTTATATCATGCAAAGCAAACTGCAATAAGTTATATTTTCATAGTTTTAAAAGTAATTCACATCACCCATCTTTGGGTACCATTTGAAAATGACCTCCTTCAGGTAATTTTTCTGTGGAAATTGAACAGCTCCTTTCAGGCACCTTTGGGAGAACAACTGGTTTGTATCCAGTGTGATCAGCCCTTTGGGGATTAATCTTCATTATTTCCCATAGTCAGATTGGGGGTGGAGGGATATGGCTCAGTTTGGACCATGAAAGAGTGTTTGGAATGAATTCAATGTGCCCACTCACCTTAGCTTTGCTTAGAGTAGGGGGTTACTTTCTACAACATTTCCTACTGAAGCTTTGATAAAAAGGAATGAGTGAATTAATTCACTAATTAACACAACTTGATCCTGTGAAAAACACAACTTCTGCACTTTTTCTTTCGATTAATCTACAGTGACATCCTGCCTGCCTGCACAAGCACTTGGGTAGTAGATCCTGTGGCTGGAGTAATCATAACCAACCATGTATGTAACCATACAACAAAACCAAAAAAGTAGTTGTGATGTCCCTGTCTAGGCAGGCCTCTTCCTCCAGGAGCCAGGCAGGTGGAGAGCAGCCTGGTCTGGTCACCTGGCTGGGTGCAGTCAGCCAGTCCTTCACTCCCCTGGCTTCCACCCCATTTGGCCCTGTTGTTTTTATTATGTCGATACATTAATTCCTTTACAGTTATAAAAAGTAAACATAACATTTTTAGAAACAGCCCATGTGTGGTCTCCCCTCAAATGTCCAGCCCTCTGGAAAAATGTGACACAATATGTAGAGCAATAAAGTCCACATTAGGAGGAGGTTGGAATCAATTGACCTCTTGAAAAAAATACATTTTTACATTTTTAACAAGATTTTTGATGGGTGATATTTATTTTGTTGGGATTGAACTACAAATTTGAGGACAGAGCAATGCAGATTCATACCAGGAGACCCTTTGACTTTAGCCCTTAGAGTCAACATGACACATACAGAACATAAAAATTGAAAAACAAGGCATTTGTATTCATCACACCATATTCAGGAATGAAAAAGATGGAAAATGATGAACAAGTTTAGAGATGGGAAATAAGAAACATCAGGGGGACTGCAAAAACATTGCGCTCACTAGGATAGAGGGAGGGGAGACAATGAATGAGTGTGCAAAAGAGACAGGGGGACATAAAAGGATGCGTTTCTTATGGAAAAAGTCAGGAACATGGCTATTTGAAAGGTAGAGAATGATTAGAGCTTAGATAAATCGACAAGAAAGCTGAGGAAATAAGGGAATGTGTTGAAGACGAGAATTCAGCAATGAACCAGAAAATCATGACTAATGATGTTTTCACATACACTGCACATACTCTTGTAAATCAACAATCCAGCCTGACTGCTGTGATGCTATATGAAGGTGCTGCTCTCTCTGACCTGCTCTAGCCTTCAACCAAAGAGGTTCACAAACAGTGGAAAACAGTCCCAGTGGAAAGTAGTCAGTGTCTGACAGGTCGCTACAGTGGCCACAAGACTCTCTTGTGATATTAAGCTGCCAAGAGGACATTCAAAGTCGCCGGATGTGGCAACACTGAGGTGGTTACAAAGTCTGCAAGTGTCACTGCTTTATCTTGAGTCTGTTCTGCATGTACATTTCTCATAAAATAAGTGCCTAAATACTCCTGTCAGAAGCTTTCCTCTTCGTGGAGACTGGCCCACTGAGAAAACACACCACCTATCCACAACTCTGAATACTTCAATGTTGTACAGTAGTTTTTTTTTTTTTTAATTTTATTGCTGTTGTGTGCAACGCAAGACATACAAACCAATACCGGTGCATGTCCTCTCTTTGATGTCAGTGTTTCACTTTGAGTCATAAGAGCTATGAACCAGTGACTGTCACCAAGACGTTGTTATAAGTTTCCTTTTATGCATCAGCTTCACTCCATCTTTTGTGCCGCCAATGAAGCTGTTTTCCTGCCTCCATAAGATTCCCCATAATGAACTACACAAGTGAAAAGATGCAAAAAACAAAAACAAAAAAACCCAATCTTTTAAATTTCAGTGGGCTTTTGCTGGGTGGGGCCTGTCCTGCAAAGCTTCTCTCATGCCACATTTTTCGGTTGTCCATCTGTCTGATGGAACAGATACGTCCCTGTTTTGATCAATACATCAATATTCACGCAGGCTGTGTAACGGCTCAGAATTGACTCAAGCCATAGCACGTAACCACAACCTGGAGTGTATGTTTACACTTTTATAAGTCTATTTTTGGCATGCAAGTACGAAGATTGGCTGTTGAGATGGGGTTGGTGACCTGCAACCACGTGTGACCTACGCTCAAGACTGCATGCATCCTGTTAGATGCTGATGGGAAACTGAAGCCGCTGCTGTTGCAAATGTGCTGCTCACACTACACAGGCTGTGATGTCTTATCTTCAAATCACACATACAATACACACACAAGAGTTGATGTGTGATTTGGTCTATTAGATTAGACATTTGATGTCACCAGTACATTAACAAAGTAAATAATATTGTATGTGGCTCTCTAAAGAAAAGAATCACTCTATTGACAGATATAAAAGCAGCACTGGCACAATGTATCTCAAACCATTTATGAGTTGGTTTAAATTTCGAATTATTCATGCCTCCTTTACATCAGGTAATTACCTGACAGTTCCTTTTTACTAATATGCTTCTGTCCAAGTCACCTGCTTCCTTTTGTTATTTGGTTTTGCTTCCTCCATTGAGTGCCTTTCAAATATTTATTTCCATTTTTACAATCATCCAAGGCCAACTGCCAAAAACATTTACAGGAGAGAGTTAATTCATGCCTATTGTCCCTGCTCTGGTTCACTCTTCCCTACTTTACTTTTTTTCTGATCACATTTGACAACCTGTTGTAGACTTCTTGAAATTACAAGCAAGAACAGGCTGTTGTCATAGAGGAAATAACATTTTCCTTGAACCGAAAAAAAATGACTCTCCTGATATTCAAGAGAAGAGCAGTGGCTTTCCTGTGGATTTGCAAGGAAGTTGACGATTTTCCTGGTAAGTCCAGTAATGTGTTACATATAATCAAAATCCACATATAGAGCACAACAAGTCTATTCAGTTCATGGGATGGGAAAATGGATCATATCACCTGAAACTCCTTTTAAATTAGGATTTGAATACTTACTTCAGTCATGTGAAAAATTAGGTACACCCAATGGAAACTGTTGACTTTTTCAACATACTTGAACAAGCAAAAATCAAATCCTATTTGAAACACTGATATACTCAAACTAATGACATACACAACTGACATTATGTAGTAAGTAGTAAGTACTCTCCCACATGTATCAGACTTTTAAATCCATACAATAGAATCAGGTGTTCCAGATAAGGGGCCAGTGATCAGAGCCTCCCTAGATAGTGACAGGTTGAACCTGTCTGGATGTTCCAGTAAATTCAGCCCAAGAGCAGACTGATGCAAAAAGAAGTCTCAAAAAACCTCATCATTTCATCACTGGATCTCCAGGTAACTCCTGCAACTGTGTCAAGGTGCATGTGACTTCAATCAAAAAGAGATTGCAGAAACTTGACCTGCATGGGAGGTGTGCCAGGAAAAAGTATTTGGTTTCCAAAAAAGAACAGTAGAGCTAGACTGCAGTTTGCTACTGACCACAGAGATAAAGTAAAGGCCTTTAGGAGTAAGGTCCTTTGGACAGACAAATCAAAAATATAGTTTTTTTTATAATAACAGGAAACATATTAGGTGCAGACCAAAGACAGCTTTTCAGGAGAAGAACCTCATACCAACTCTGAAGTATGGTGATGGGAATGTTATGGTTTATCAGGGTTCTTCACTGCCTCAGGAACTGGGCAGCTTGGAATCCTTGATTGAATAATGAATTCTGCATCATATCAAAGAGTACTTGAAGATAAGGTCATCTGTCCTTAAAGGTGAAGTTGAACCTTTGAACAGAATAATGATCTAAAGCACACTGGTAAACCCACCAAGAGATGTCTCAAAAAAAATCAATGGAGGGTCATGGAATTGCCTGTGGAAAAGCCCTGATTTGAATCCCATTGAAATGTTGTTTGGGAGATTTGAAATGGGCAGTATATATGCATATGTATGGAAAAGGCAAATTCCTCCCTGAGTAAATACAACACAATCTTTCAGTCTTTTCTTTCTTCCTCATTATCTGTGTCAGTGCATTGAATGACATGAAAATCAACAAATCGAACAGACTGCACAATGTGTTCTGAACAACAATAAGGTAGACACAACAATTACATAGCCACAAAGATAAAAGTGAAGCTTTGATTGTCTTTTCTTTCCACATAATCATTTCAAACTGTCCAGTTCCCTGCCGCTACATGCAGAACTCTCCTTCTCAAAATCTACATGCACAGAGGGAATGCAAGAGGTGTATGTTCAATGTGTGATACGTGAAAGAGGCAGAGGAAGTGACATTGTGGAGTAACTGTTCAAATCTATACAATAATACTAGTAATTACTGTGACAGTGGAAGCAAGAGACAAGAAGGTAGAGCATGAAGGAAGAAAGATAATATAATGAAAGAATTGTAAGAAGGAACTTCACAGAAGAGATAATAAGACAAAGAAGCAGCCATATTATTTCACTCCTCAAAGCTCCTCTGTGACCTTTGAAGACATTTTAAAACTCTGCCGCTGGCCGTTGATCTGTGACCACAGTGACAGATTGATAATGAACACCTGACAGACCTGCTGTCTCCTTTCTTTGGTCCCTGTCATAGCGAGAAATATGGGTAGGTGATAGGGACGACTCTGCCCCATAAGACAAAAGTAACCACGTATTTAGTCAAATCTGAATTAAGACCCACTGAGATATTTCTGGAAGTCAGCATTGCAAATTTACAGCGACTACAAAACAGAGCTAAAAAAATGCAGTATATGCACTTAGCAGTGTGCTGAGGTCAGTAATTTAGCAAGAATTAAATGGACCTTCCAGGGCAATAAAGAGCACAACTAAACTCATGCTAAAGTTTATATATTAAGCAGAGTTACCGTGTTCCACCATATATTCTAGTGCATTTCCTCTGATTCAGTGTAGATAAGCTACCTTTAAGTTGCATACCAAAACATATTAACATTTTAATCATTTTTTCACATAAATTTGAATATAATGTAGATATTCATATTGTAGTACTCAGACAGACAGACACCTTGCAAAACAGATATAAATTCAATTCCTAAATAGTAAAGTAAATAAGTTTTCTTCTTGCTTAGTTTTTCTTTAAAACTTTCAAGATCTTGTTATAATGGACAAGAAAGTTGAAAAAACAGTTTTTGATGGTAGCTGCTGCGTTCTTGCATTCCGTGAAGATTATCCGAGGCAGAGAGCAATGTCTGCATTTATTATGTGTTCTATCGACATGAATTTTGTATAAAGGAATCAGTCTGAGAAGGCCTTGAATTAAAGCCTCAAAACTTTGCCATCTGGTTTAAAAACTTTGAAACTTTTTTTTCTTAGCTTCTAACCTTTACTAGTTATTTCATTCCACCTTTGTAGGGCTCTACACTTAAATGGAATGTCACTTAACAAATGGTTTATATGTACAAAATAACTATTTTGAAATTTATATTTATTCAAACCTTTATTTATTCTGCGTAGTTTCACTGAGAGGCAAACTCTCCTCTACAGTCAGCCAGATCAAATGGATTGGATTATTATATGAATGTAGAATATATACAATATGTACTGATATTTGATGAAGCACCACGAGATTTGGGAGTGGCAACAATAACATACCCCTCAGGCAGCATGCATTTAGAGCCTCTGGCATATGCTTGGGTTGAAATAATATGCAAGTAATAATACACATCTGACGAGGGAAAAAAAATTATTTTAAATTAGAATTTTGATACAAAACATTAACCCCCCACTCAACATTATTCATGATGAATGATAGTTTATGCCTGCTATCAGGACAGGGACAGCTGCCTTGCATTAGACAATAATTGGTCAGTTCATCGAATGAAAAAAAAAATGCAATATGTTCCCACTTACCCGTTAATTGCTGCCTAGTTATGCACATAATTTCATATTTATTTGCTGATGCTTTGAGCACGAAGCCAGTGTATTTTATATTGTATTTGTTATTGCCCTTCAAATTACCTCTAGAAGATCTTTCTGAAATGGCACTCCTGAATGCAAGACAATATTTTTGTCACTGCCTTTCTAAAAGAATATGAACGATACAAAAAAAAGATTAATCTGATTGTTTAGTTAACTAAAATGACTTGGTTAAGAGTAGGGAAATATCAAGATCATGATTAAAAGAAACTTTTGGGAGGTTTGCGAGTCCTGATAGCTAAATGGTAAATGTGCTTAACTATTGCTGGACCAAAATGAACAAACTTGTCATTTCTACTGGTATTTTGGAGGTTAATATGAGTTCAGTTTACACTGGTATGTATGGCTGCCTTCAGGAAACAGCCACTTGCTTGTAGGTTCAACAAAAATTTTCACCCTCTACTGCCTATTCACCTTTCACATGCTACCATAATAACTGCCAAAACTGAATGAAAATCAATCTGTGAGTCAGCCGTTTAGAGCAGAAAGGCATGTGTTCTTTAGAGTACCATCAGATTTGTGCACAAAGGAGGACAGATTTGTGAAGGTAACAGATGATTTGAGCTTGCAAGAGGAACTGTGCAAATATATTTGAGGCAGCAGTAATGTGTTTATGAGACAAATATTTTTGTTGGACAGATTGTTGATCATAGCAAATTACCTTTGATTCCAGGAGGAAGGAGTTCTAGTATAAAATCAAATTAATGCCAGTGATTCCAGTTTTAGGCTGTGAAACACAATTTTCATTTAGAACTAAAAGAGGTAGATAACAACAGTAAAAACTAAAAGTGAGGTCAGTTGAAAATACAACACATAGACTCCTGGCTGATATTATTGGTACTCTTTAGTGTATCTCCTGAAAAATATGAATTTTTTTATCTAATTTAATATAATCAAACATTTAATAATTTATCCAAAGTTACTGAGCAACAATTACCTCCTTATACAGCAGTTTTTATTAGCACTGGTGGAGTCTATCGTTCACATGCTGGATAGAGCAAGGGACCCACAGTAAAAGAAGCATTCACTTACTCAAGAACAATTTCATTTTGATTTGTTATCAGCCTTACTGCTCACTGTTCACTCTCCTTACACCTTGCCAGTGCTGTATTAAGTTACTGCTCATGCAAAGAGACCTATCTTATCCTATTGCTACTGCAATTTAAAGGTGATCCAGTGGAGAAAAATGGAATGACTTTGTTTTGATGCAGTCACATCACACTTGTTCATCAAAATGCGAAGAAAATTGATTCTTCTTAGTATTGTAAGAATTTTGTAAAGATTTTCTGTCAATACAGTATCTTTTAGGGCTTAATTTGTCTATTCTTAGAGCTTTAATTAATTTAAATGCATTTTGTGTATGCAAGATGATCTCTGTTGTAACCTTATATGGAATGAGCATGAGCTCTGTCAAGAGACTGATGTACGTAGGGCAAAATACATAGGTTTAGTTATATGCATCCTAAGTGATTCAATGAGCAAAAAAACTTTGTGAATAAAATAATAAACTGTATCTGATCATTATGTATCACACCATTTTCACAAAGCTTGACAGCATGCCTCCAACCTCCCAGCAGAAAACAAGCAAAGAATATTAAACACGAACAAAAGAGGATGCGGCTATTGGTGCATCCAAATATTTGAAACACTCAAATATGAAACATTTCAACATAACGCTATCTCCCTTAGTATTGGTAAGTTGTCAGATGACTGAAAAATGTTTTCAGCAATTGAATTAAAAGCATAATTCTTGTGTTATTAAGGGTAAAGCCAGTGCTGCCATGCATATCAGGCCCCATGGAGTCTTCTGTAATTTTCATATCAGATCCCAAGAAGACTGCAGATTTTCTTCGGCATCAAGTCGACGATCTCCTCCTCTGAGGGCTTGATAAGAGAGCAAAGATGGCAGAATCGTTTTTTTAAGTGATTAAAAATATTGTCTTGACAAATATTTCCCGAAGAGAGGTCAGTCCCACTCCCTCTGTCAAAAAGGACGCATACTCTTTTCACATGGAACATTTTGATGTAAATTATGAAATTCTCACTATTCTCATGACTTACTGGAACACTTGATTAGAATTGAGTTTTCAGGTTTCTTCTTATCATGACAAGTCAAAATGTCTTAACTCAATAAAACAGGAAAAATATGAGGAGTATCCAACTGTGTAAACCAAAATATTTAATGATAAATAAATATGATTATTTATTTATTATTAGAAAACATTATTAAATAATGTAAAATGACATCACACCGTCAGCATTCTCCGTTCCCTGACTCCTCACCCAATCTCATACCCCCAAGTTTTTAGCTGGCAAATATCAGCTACTTAGGTAGCATCTTTCTAGGGAGCTACCAAAGTTTTTTTTTTTTTTTATTCTTCTCTCTCATCTTTTTCTGAGAAAAACTCAGTGCTGCAAAGAATTCACATTATTCAGCAATATATTAATTCAATTAGATATTTTAGTCTATTATGATAAGGCTATGACTTTTGTAATTAGTCATTACTTAATTGATATTGAAAACTCTGTGGCTCCACTTCATGGAGGCCATTAATTAAAACTGATGACTGCTGCTGCACTTGCAAAAGTCTCATTAATTAGCATTAAGGAATGATTTTTAATACCTTTGCTTAGTCACGGCACCTAGATGTAGTTCCATGAGCCCATGGATTTGGAATGACCAAGGACCCAGCAGGCATGCAGTTGGTCACTGGCATTGTTAGATGTTGATGTTTGGTTGAATGTGGCTTGTGTTGGATGATCAAAATGTCAGATCAATGTCTAATTGCAACGTCTATTTAATGTAGAATACTGAGAACAGTTATTGTGGGTTTTAAGGTGTGTGATTAGGTAACCAAAGTCCAATGTCTTCCAAAATTCTCCTTCCATGGCCATCTTGACATAGAACACCAAGGCTGTAGTTGTAAGGTATGATGTCTGCTCAACATCTGCTAAACATCCCAATGTAGGCTTGCCAGTACTGGGTTTTGATGTCAACACGTTTATCATTTCCAGCTAGAATTTAACATCTATTTGATGTTACCTTAATGTCTGTTGCCAGCTGGGGAGCTAACTGTAATAGAGAGTGAAGCTTTTTGTTACAAAAAAAAAGCTTCATCAACCTACAATTTCACTCAGTGAAGGTGCTTTCAGACTGAGAGCCATTGCTGCTATGTCTGCCAACTGGCAGCATCAGTGTTACCGCTATTTCTACATCACAGGCCACCGCTGTCCACCAGGTATGCAGTAATTTCATCAAGGAGCTAAGTGGGGCTTGTTGTGGCTTAACATAGAGAAAAAGGTCAGCAACATTGGCACAACTAATTAGCAGCTGCAACAGAATAAGGAAAGGGATGAAAGCCTAATATTCAAAGAGGGAAACCTTGCCAGTTGTTCACCAGCTACTCACTATCTTTGTCTGCCAGCTGTATGGTGCTGTCCAGATGGTGCAGAGTAGGTATATCAGAGCTTTATTGCTGGAGAAACCGCCTTCTGTGGCTAGCTAATGAAAACCAAACATATCGATTAGAGGGTTATACTGATCGCTGAGTGAAAAGTTATGTGGTTCAATTTATCCTGTTTGCTTATTCCCGATTGCTTTCCTCATAATATTTTTCTCTGAGCTTGAAAATTGTCAAATGCATGAAATAGTTGCTAGTGCACACAAGATGCTTTTCAAGAAGACATTAAATGATATATGTCAAAACAATACAAATGAAAGACCACACTTGTATTTTTGGTCTATAATCTTGATTAGTTGCCTATAATAATGACTCCTGCTAAACTTACCTTGTGACATATGTCTGCTACTGGTTGAATGCCACGAGAATGGATGAAATTAGGAGACTGAGCACCACAAATGTCATGAAAACGATGCAGGAACCAAAGAGTAATCCACCAAGCACGGGGCTGTAGTCCAAGATCTGGCAAACAGTGAATCAGCAAGATATCAATCAGTCATTATATCCTGATTCAAACTAATGGATGGTAGTTAGAGAATTTGCAGTATGTCCTCATTTTGCTCATATTTAAGTATTGTATATAACAAAATATTTATTTGGGGAGTGGGGGAACATCTCATTCACCTCATCATAGTTAAAGATGCCTATCTGCAGGCTGATGATAGTGAAGACAGCATCCATTAAAGTTCTGTAAGAAGACATCCTCCAGCCATCAACCACGTTGCACTAGAAAAAGTATAATGCTCATATCACCAGGGGGGTAATTTCTGTCCATCAAGCTTTTAGGTTCTAATAATTAGATAACAGACTAAACTTAGTTTGTTTGTATTTATTACACTTATTTTACTTTGGGCTCCAAAACTCTGATACCACCAGTCAAGATACTTCTATTTTGTATTTGGTACATCCACCAAGGAGGTTATGATCTCTACCTTTATCTGTTTGCTTGGTAGTTTATTTCTCAGCAGGTTTACATGAAAATCCCTGAGCTGATTTGTACCAAACTTGGTGGAGAGCTAGGGCATGGGCCAATGAAGAACCCAATACATTTCAGGCAGATTTGGTGAAAAGGGTGGATCTGGGCATTTATTTATTTTTTTTTTTAAATCATTTTCCTTAACATTATAAGCACAGGCATTTTTTTAATGTTCAGGGGCTTGTACCCTACTGGGCACAATTCCAGTTTCAAAAGATCAATAAACACAACTGTCTGAATGATGAAGCCACAACACTGGTCAGTCAGCTAAGTGCTGATGTCTCCCTACTGGCCATTGCTCTTTCAAAATGAATTGGCGAAAACAGTTTCTATTGAGTTGTCAGGGGATTGTTTATAGGCACGTAACGACAGATCGAGCAACTTTTTGGACATTTCTTATTTATTTCTATTGAGGAGAGTTGCTAGCCTGAGGTCAGGCTTTCCCTCCGCAGGCCACCTCTGGTCTGGTTACTGAACTACTGCTGACACAGATGTGAATGAGCTTCTACAAGCTCTCTGAGTGATCGTTTTACAGGTAAATATAACCAAACTTTAAAGCACAGCTTATGTGTAGGGTGATTAGTAAGACAACATTATGGTTATAAAATCAGGATTTTAGCAGAGCAGCAGCTCAGAAATGGCTTAGAAGTGGCAAACATCTTGTCTCAATAAGCTGCATTTCAGTCACTATCGCATACATTTTTTTATTGTCTGCCAACAGAAACAGAAAAACATGTAAATGAGAACAGCTTTACTGGGAATTCAGCTCTTATTTCATTAATTATTAGCATGTCATATTAGCAGTCATTTATAATTAAATTACTGTGTATGTGAGCACAGAGGGTAGGAGAGAAGCAAACAGATAAAGGGCTGTCCAGCTACATTCTAGTTTTTTTTATATTATCAATACAAATGACAATATCAGCTTAACAATTGAAAAGCTGCATATTTTAAAATGTACATAAATTTCAGATTATCCACTATTGGGGACACCCTTTTGCTTTAATGACAGCATGTTCTTAAGCTGGTATGGACTGTGCAAAACCTGATGACCCATGTTCTCCCAGAATGATTTGACCATGTTGACCATGATGACTATGGAGGAAAGTCAATGACAGCAGAGATTCCTTGTTTGGTCTTCAAGTAGGTCTTGCAAAGGTTTGAGGTGTGTTTGGGATCATTATCTCACTGCAATATGAATCATTGTCCACAAAGATATAAACCAGAGGGTAAAGCATATCTCTGGAAAATGGAGTAGAGCTACTTCTTGGTAATGGTCTTGTCTATTGGGTGCAGGTGTCCAACTCTAGAGTCTTCTTACATACACACTTCTGTTACCGCCATAAATCTCAAACTTTGGTTCGCCAGTAAATAGCACCCAGTCGTCCACTGTAAAATATCTCTTAGTCCAACCCAAATATTTGGCCTTGTTTCCCCTTCTGAGAAGTAGTTTAGAAACTGCTGCTCATCCTCTGAGATGACTGCAAGATAGCCTCTTTTGACAGGTGTCTTGCTGATTCGAGTCTTGTATTTTTTATTCACCAAATTCTGTATCTGTGATCCAATTGCTTTTCTAGCTCTCAGGAAACTAAGCTTGATATATTGATCTTCTATTTGAGTGGTCACTTTTGGCTCTGCATGATTGTGCTTTGGAAGCAATCGACCAAGTTTCTGCAAAGCCTTTGTTCCATGCCCTGCCCCCTTAGAAACCTTTAGTCTGGCCATGATTTCATGCTGAGAACATCCCTCTTTGCTAAGAATGACAGTTTGACTTCTGACATTTTCACTTCCATTATCACAATGCTATTAAGTAAGCAATGATCTGCTGGAATATTGAGGCACAACCATATCTTTTCCAGGGGAACACTCACTGTGAGTTGAGTTACTTGAACAAAAAACTGATGAATAGATCAAATCCACCTGATCCATCTGATCATGTTTAATTGGAGAGGATACAACTCAAGGATATCTGAGCTCATGTACAAAGGAGCTATGTTGGTCAATGTCCTGAATTTTCTTAAATTTGAATGTTGACTCACAAATAGTGGAGAATCTGAAATAATTCTAGTTTAGGTTTATGTGAAAGTATTTTTTCAATATGGTCTCTGACTTTAGGACCCCCCTGTGTATATATCTCCATTTTAACCAAAGAGAATATAAACTGTAAAAGATTAAATCAGAGTATCAAAATTCATTAATATATCAAAGACAACCACCCACTGCACCACCACCACTGTGCTAAAACCCTGTGCTATGTTATTATTAGAGTTTAGTAGTGAGGCCATTCCAGTGGGTCATAAAATTAATTGGAGGGACTGTGACTGTTAAGTAAATTACTCTGTCTGAGAAGTTTAAAGGGGAAAGATCTCTTTGAAACAAGTATTTATGTAATCCCAATATATTTTTGGAACTCTTAATGGGGTAGATTTCAAAAGAATATAAAAGTAAATGTAAATAAGCTGAGAATGGACACTTTTTTGTGCTTTTTATTAGTTTGTCAGTAGTTTACATTTGGACAAATGTTGGGTTGTAGATTTACTGCATTGTGGTTTAATATTCAGTATTTATAAGTGGCCCCTCATGAGATTTTGATCTAAACACTCTTTAGTATCTGAACTTCCGGTAAATTTATTGCTCAAAATAATAAAAAAAAAAAAACAACAAGCCCCCCCCCACACACACACACGTATTAAAATAAAAACAAGCATATTTCTATGTATGTGTTAATGAAACCAAAAACATGAGTTTATTGTGTGTCAGTTTAACACAATAACAGTCTTAAGAGACACAAAAGGACACAGAAAGACACACAAATGCACCCTGTGGTCTCAGAAGTTATAATTAATGGTGTACATCCATGAGCGTTAACCAAACTGGTCCTGCAGAAAGTGTGAAAAGCATAATTGAATTATGATTCAACACTGTACAAAAAATATATATGGAAGAAAATCATCTCATCATATGAAATCACAGAGGAGATTAATACTATTGCATCCTCACAACCACAGCAACAATTTCATCAACATGAAAATGTCAGCAGATATTTCTTCCCTTGATTATGAAATAATTTATTTAATGTCCTGGTTAATTTACTAGGATCCTGTTTAAATTACATGAACCATGAAGTTCGAAGGTGAACAGAATATGACACCTGCTCTGAGTCAGCTGTAAATTGTTATTGGATTTACAAACAATGCACATTTTGAACACATTAAGTCCGTCTCACGAATGTTAATAATTCTTGTTAGATTGATTCCTGCCAGCCACAAAATGACTTTCCCCATGTTCTGAGGAAAAATTGGTCAGGAAACCCAAAAGGTATCTATGCAAAGCACACTCGCTTCAGATCACGGGTGGCAGGATTCATGTGAACAGACTAACAAGCCCTGCCTGCATATTTCGAGGTCAGACTGAGTTTGCAAAGTTCTCAGTCAATATAGAACCCTCAGCAATCTCATTAATATCTGAAATAAAACCCAGTAGATGTATGTAAAACAAAGAACCAAACAATCAATAGCACTAGGACAACATTTGATAGTAGTCATGTTAGTGTTTACCTGCAGGAACATATAATAGTAGATGAAAAGAAAGAATAAAATCTCAGCAGCAATGATGAAGACCATCCGTTGACTGGTAAAGATGAACATTCTGCAGCTCACTGTTGAACTGAAAAGCTCCTGTTGAATCAAGAGACAGATTTATTTATATACATGCAGACTGGCCTGATCTCCTTCATAGAATGTATTGTGTATCATTGTGAATATAGAAAAAGTGGAGACAATCAAAGACTGAAATTACAGTTAAACTGTAAGAGGACAATAAAGCTGTAGCTGGATTAAAATAATTAATAAGATAATGATTATAAAAATTTAAAAAATGAAAACACTAAACCTCACCCACAGCTGTGGTCTCCAACATGAGTGTAACAATGCAGGAGAGGTTCACATTAGCATTATAAATGATGAACTCTGCAAAGAACACTCTTATGTTTGTATCCAGCCATTTGTTCCTGAACTCAAGGGTTCTGTGAAGTACACGAGAATATTTTAACATAGGCCCTCCCTGTCTTTTTTAAGGGTTACACAGTTCTTAAAATTCCATTTTTCATACCAGCCTTGCTCAACAACAAAATAGATTTACATTTAACACTTCCAACGTGGCATATTAAATATTTCTGATAACTCTGAAAGTCCCTGAACCTACTTAGCCCACTGAGATAATCACAGTCGATATCAAAAAGGAGGAAAAGATCTTTGCTTCTTCTATCGTTGCATTCAAGTTTGTTAATATAGATACCTGCTGGCATTTTGTAAATCAGGGCCAAGCTCCACTACAAAGCCACCTCCCTTGGAGAGCACCATTTTGCCCCAGGCAGGGCAAACTATGAGCTGAGCCTGTGTCTGGTACATCCAATTACGGGGCTGAGAATCAGAGCCAGTTAGACTCAAAGGTGCAGTGTGTAGGATTTTGGTAGATCCATTAGCAGAAATGGAATATAGTATTCATATTTCGTTTCCATTAGTGTATCATCACCTAGTTTTAAAAGCATCTTCTGATGCACACAGCTGGAAACATCATCAGTGTTATATCCTGGAATCATTGGGTGTTTCTGTTCTTACAACAGACACCCTCGTCCAGGGGACCCGACCAAGACTGATCAGCCCTCAGCCTGTGTCATAGTGGCGTTCTGCTGCCCCGACTACTCCCCCTCTTCAGCCAGAGCCATCTGGATGTTTTTTTTCTGCTTCCTCCACGTTTTTACTGATGACTTTTCTTCTACAGTTATTCCCAGGGTTCCAAACACTTTGCTTAGGGACCGACTGGCAAATCCCTGGCTGCCCATCAGGTGACACACAACTGGTCCTCCACCAGCGCTTGATATTTTGCCCTCTTCCTCTCTTGAGCTTCCTCCATCCTCTCCTTCCCAGGGCACTGTTAGCTCAAGCGAGATCACTTGTCTTGTGGCCTCAGATACCAAGATGTTGGGTCTGAATGTAGACTGAGTGATGTTTCAGCTGCCTCTCCAGGTCATCGTCCAGTCTTGGGCCATGGAGAGTGAACCGACTGAGCAGTCTTTTGGTCTTTTCTGTGGCCTCTGTCCCTCCCCTGGCTGTAGCAGGGGTGTATCTGGTGTCCTTTATCCTCTTCTGATAATCTCCAGCACATTAGCAAGGTGGCAGCTTCAGTCCTCAGTCTGAACAAGGTGCCTTTGTCACACAGCAGATATTTATAGAGTTGAATTTTTGTATTTGTTTTGCTGTGATTATTTTGTATCACTTGTATGCATTGTGAGTTATTAGTTGCTTGTTTGTAGTTTTGCTTCACTTTTCAAGATAGTTTTGATTTGTGCTCTGTCTTCATATGTACTGTATAATGCTGGTAGTTAAATTGTTGACATATAGAAGCTGAACGAGGGGAGAATGTGAAAGCTTTCATCAATTGTGGCCTTCAAGTAACACGGATGTGGGGTGGGTAAGCCAGAGGGTCCCAGCAGGCTCAGCTCTCTGTCAATATGACACAGCTGCCGGTACAGATAATGGATTTTGTTGCTCTTCTTCTGAATTCACTCCACACTTGTCCTAGGATGCATACCAGCACTGGCTATGCATATGTAAATGCAGTACTTTTTGACTCAGTAAATAGTGTCTATCTCTATACTGAAGGCAGCTCTTAAACATTTAGGCACATGTTGCAAGTATGAGGCATAGATGTTTGCCCTACAAAATCATGTGGCTTGATCCCCATATTGTGAATTTCCCGACAGAGAATAGAGTTCCTTCTGTGCCCCCATTGGTTTTCAGGACTTTCTTTTTCTGCATTACCCCCTGGGACCCAATATGTCTTACTCTGTATCTGAACTGAATATAACACATGACTCTAATTGGTGCTGTTAATAAATATCTTGCCCATAGTGTTGTGATTCCAAAAATTGTTACACAGAATTTATCTCACCCTAGCTTGTATATTCAAATGAAGTGACTTCGATAAATGTCACTGTGGGCAAATACAGGTTATGCATATGTTTTGTTGTTGTGATGCTGTGTACTCTTTGGATACAATCTCGAAAACTGTAGGGAAATTTCTCTATTTTGTTTTGTTTCACCTGCTCTGCATACAACACACTGGCGGTTTCATATAAATTGTTAGCTGAATGGACATGTGCTATTCTTTTGGGAAGAAAAAAATGATGCACTTCCTCATTTTGATGATGATGATGAATTGATAACTGCTCCTATGATAACAGTAGTACTGTTGATAAGACTCATGGGATGTGTTGTTGTACAGTGATGACAAATAATACATTGTGCCTTTGATAAAAAAAAGAAAAAAAAATATAAAATTGTTAGTTATTCTGCAGGTAAAATACTTTTGAATAGTACAGTACCTACTACAGATAAAGTGTATTGAACTGAATGGAACTGAATTCACCAGCAAGTGGATTTATAGCTTAGAGAACTGACAGAAACCTGAAATGTTTAGCCGAGGAGAAGAGACATTGGCGTGGAAGGAGGACAGCTCTCTATTAAATGCTCCTCCCCCCCTACTATAAGCACTCTACCTAATAAAGAGATAACTGCATCCACTATTTACAGCACAGCACACCTAGTAGCTGAGGCTGAACGTGATCACTGGGCGCTGTCACTGCTTTTGGTGTTCTGTCTGATAAAATCCTCCTCCACAGAAAGGACAGAAACATGATGAGTGAACTCTTTATCCTAGTCATGAACTATCGCCAACTGTCAAAGTAACCTGGGACCAGAGATAGCGAGTGAGAAAGAGAAAAGATTGTCCTAAATTTGCTTTTTGATGTCCTCAAATAATTGAACATGTTCAGACAAAAACAGACAATCCAGGATTAGTCACATTCTAACACTAAATTGAACTGTAATGGAAACGTGCTGCACCCAGATCCATGGTCTGCTCAGATGGGTCTGTCCGGATGCTTGTCAACATGGTGCAGAGCAGCAGGGAGAAATAGCTGAATACTATCTGCACACAAGCGGAGGTGCTGCTCGGTGGTACTCTGGTCCGCTCGGTGGTACTCTGGTCCGCTCGGTGGTACTCTGGTACTCTGGTCACAGAGCACCAGAGGCGTCCATCGCTGAAACATTTTGGTGTCTTAATGAGGAAAAAATTACTTAAATATAAACACAACAAAGGGTAAAACTATGATATAAAAACATTTTAATCCTCCATGAACTGAACTCACATTTTAATCTCTTGTCAGGTCATTTTATCAACCCCTAAATCTGTGGACCTATAGCTATTTGACACCTTAGTGTCTAAAAAAAGAGCCATAAATCCTTAGTAAATCAGCACCATCAGCACCCATGTGTGGGATTAGGGGTAAGTAACAGTTTTTATTCAATTTAAGTTCTTAAATGCAGTTGAGTTAAAATATGCTATCAATCAGTATGAAGCCAAATATAAAACATGAAAAACACAGCATTTAGCTGTGCCCCGCTTGTGGCTGTTAATTGATTTAATTAGGTGTACACAGTGCTGTTGTTTTTTCACCGTCTTGCTAATTATATCTGTTTCAATTTTAGAATGCCTTTTGAAAACCTGGCTTGGGGGATTTCAAAACAACAACTCAGTTTTCTCTGAATCATTCACTGTTTTTTCTTTTAATCAGTTGATTTTGCACTTGGCAATATATGCCAAAAACATAAAATAAGATAATTCATTTCAGCACAGCCTTTTAAAGTTGCTTATTTTAGGTGTTCCTGTAAATGATAATGTACTTGTCTTGATTTGTATTTCTGCTTCTATCATGAAACAAAATGAAAAATTGTTGGATTTTTTTCATATGTTGCACGTGTCCAGAAGCTTGGACTCAATTGAAAATAGTACCCTGTCTGCTGGTTTTCATTTGTGATTTTGTCGTATTTCAAAAGTTTAGCTTAGTAAGAAGGCCATTATTCAAAGTTAAATCCAAACAGCTCTTGCATTTCATTTGCTCCATTCAAATTCTAATAAATAAATCCAGCTTGGGTATCACATTCAGTTTTTAGACATGCTTGTGTGTTTTGCTGTCCATGTACCTCAAAGCTTTTTCCCTACCTGAACCTCTTCAAATCAATCTCTGTTGATAGTGTTAAAACTTTATCAATGGAGCAATCACCGTGTCCATTGTCAGCCAGGAGTAGCATAAAAAAATGCCGTTTTTGGTTCTTCTGTAAATCCTGCACAACTACATTATTTACACATTCATTCTATTTCTTAAAAAATTCTTGGTCATAAAAATTACATCAGAAGAAATCTCATGACTTATATGTTTCAACTACCTTTTTCATTTCAGTGTTTTCCTTACCAGGCAGGATGGCTCCCTGAGTTGTTGTGCCACAGCCTGATGCCCTGGATGCTCCCCAGAGAGACGGGTGTAGTTAGAAGAACCATATCCACTGCACCTCTCTCAAACACACATTTCTTTGGATGTGTTAGGCGGTTCAGCTCACTGTTTCCATCTGCAACCAGCAGAGTTACTTTCACCTAAAACAGTTAAATACTCTGTTCATGAAAGTGAAGAGTCTGACAGAGAAATTAATGTCCTTTCTTTACTTCCACATATTAGGGGAATGGTAGGCTTGGGCTGGTTTCAATATACTGACAATAAGCAAGACTAATGAAAAGAACAGTCACCAGCCCTTTGAGTTAAAACCAAAACACTATTGTATCTATCATTAATTGAAGCTATATTAAAAGATTTTTTTTTGCCCACATATTAGCAAAACGAGACACTGACAGCACACTGATATTATTAAGGAAGTTGCTCATTGCTACATAATTTCTTTCAGTGGGGTAGAACATATAACCAACAAACAGTTTGAAGGGTAATGGATCCTTGAAGGCACCATCCTTAACAGGTATGTCAACATAGTTGCAGCAAAATTCTCAGCAAGGGACAAGTTGTTGTCATGTATTGCTTTGGTAGTTCATAGTCATTTAGTTGGAGCGTAGTGTACCAACAGTGTTCCCTCAAGAGGATGTGTGATAATCAAAGTAATTGCAGTGGCATTATGAGAGAAAAAAAAAAAATCTTTATTTCAATGTGTGTGAATAATACTGTCAGGTCACTATATGCGGGCATATTCAGGCTAAACAAACTGTGGACTGCTTGTTCTGTACACTTAAAGTGTCCCCCATTGGTCTATTTCATATCAACTCTTCAATCATTCATAAAGTCAACGCTATCCACATGACAGGGTGATGACTGAGATCAATTGTAATTGAGTGGAGAGTTAGTTATCACAGCTACAAGTATATATAAAATGCGACACTTGTTTTGCTAGTATTTTTGAAACTGATTGGTGTACATATTTATTGAATATAGGTAAATTACAAAAGATCCTGCAAATATATGTGTAGCTGTGTGAATTGCTGCATTAATGCTTTTTAAATGTAAATGCAGCTTTAAGTAATATTAACGACCACATTTTTTTACTTACTAGAATAAAAAAATTAAAAAGAAAAAACAGGTTATGCTTGATTTAATATTCTTTTAGTGAATGTCTACGCTAGTTTTAATTTCACAGACTGCTCCTTCTAATGCAAGCTCCCGCAGTGCTTTGTCCTGTTGAAAATGAAGTCTGTGTTTCTTAAAAGAGGGTATAGATTTGTACAGTACACAGTAGCCTGTAGAAATGTCCTCAGATGATGCACTGCTGCTGCACTGACCTCAGTATCCTCATTCAAATTTTCTACATGATTCCTGGTGCCATCTTTTGTTGTCAGAGATAGAGGATCTATTAGGCCACTGATGCTTCTACTCTCATTCCAGGAAAATGGATTTTTATCAAAACTCAGCATCTGTAAATGTATTCAAAGAGCAAAATAAGTCGAAACCCTACCAGCAAGTCAGGCTCTTTGGAAAAATGATGAAAACTTGGCTGTAACACATCAACACTCCAACTAACTTAATCGTAAATCCACGGGTTCTTCCAAAGGAAATATGTTGGGGGGTAGTTTGGATAGAGAACATGTGGGGCAGGAACAATTGGGAATATTTAGACACTATGTGCAGACTTCCAGGTGTCACTCTGTAAGAAAAGATAAACATGTCTAAGTTTATATCAAACTTGTACTTTCTGGTTAAATTCTAGTTTTGGTGTTCTTTACCATGCCCCTGCCCCCCTAAATGTTTTGAGCACAAATGATGTATGGGCCAGAAGCCAGAGAGGAGCTGCGGTTCTCAAATAATAATGAAGCCTCTTCTTGGAGGGTGCAATCAACTCCCACAATCAGAGATATAATAGCACATTCTTACACATATCTGATGACATCCTGCCTCAAACTCAAGTGTGTCTGCGGGAACCTCTTTTACCGTCTCTATCATTATGTTCAGCATCTGCTCATGAAGCTTCAAGAGACAAAAGGATTTATGAAACATTTGTTATTTAACATGTGAATAATTATGTAACAAGACATTGTGGTTAAACAACCATTCAGGTTACAGTTTGAGGTATTTACTAAATGTCAAAATATTCCTCCTCTACTGGTGGAAGCTAACAACCGCGTACCCACACGTTCAGTTTCAAGCAAGAGTCCGTAAGCAAATACATCTCAGACTAGTCTGTACAGATACCATATTGATATCGACCCTCCAACAAGCTTTTGTAAGACAGCAAAAAATACAAAATCTCAAAATGTTGAAACCTAAAAAAAAAAAAAAGCATTATTGAGATTAGTAAGTTTAAGTGTAAAAATAGCTTCAGATACAAATCAGTTCATCCAGATTACAGTCTTTTTAACTTACCTTAGTTTTAAAGGCAGTGCCTTTAGTGTCCTATTGCGGTTAAATCTGCAATAATACTGGAGAGAATGGCCTGTAGGACAAACGCAGGGAAAAAATGACTTTCCTACTCAGGCTCCATAACCTGCCAGGCCCCCCACCCCCCCCCCCCTCGAGTGTGCATATGTGTGTGTACGTGTGTTTGTGTGTGTGTATGTGTGTATGTGTTTGAGTGTGTGTATGTGTGTGTGTGTGTATGTATGTGTGTGTGTGTGTATGTTTGTGTGTGTGTGTGTGTGTTTGAGTGTGCGTATGTTTGTGTATGTGTGTGTGTGTGTAATCTCAAACATAATGTTGAAAAAATTTTAATACGCGTGAGCTTTACAAAGTAGTTTTGTTCCAGCATAGCTTCATGAATATTAACAACACAACACTGTTGTGAATGAACGAATATAAATTCCAACGCTTCAAGAACAGAATTTCTCTTGGGGATCAGAGTAGATGACTTTCAAAAGGATCAAGTACCTTAGCCAAACTGGCTCAGGGTGTAACGGTGATACATATGGATTCAGTTTAATCCACATCATTATCATCCTTGTCTATCACATTAAAATGATATATATTAATCTGAAAGGGATTAAGTAGGCGTCTTGCTCTAATGATCTCTAATGTGTCCATTCCTCAAAAATTAATTTGGCATTTACAGGGATTTCCTGTGAATCAACAAGAAAAGTCATACAACTGCAACTGACCAACTGATATAAAGCATTCAAGACTAATGTACAGATTGAAAAACATTATGAAAGTGTTGGATACCGACTCTGATGAAGTATGAAAACCAAAAAAAATATTTCAGACGTTACTTAGCACAGGTTTAATTAATGAGCTTTTGGCGAAGCAGATCCTATTTTTACTAAAACAGATCTTGGGGAAAAGAATCACAAGAGGTTTGTTTGAACCACTGAACAGTGATTTTCCAGCCATTAAGCAGGCCTGCTTTGGCTCTCTCCTCAACCAAATTTGCCAAAACAGTGCACATGCTGTAGTTATACTGGTCCTAAACATTTAAAGACTTTGGAGAATGGTAACTGAGAATTATCACATTACGGAAACCAAAAGGAAAAAGGCAAGAGGATGACAACTAGATTTAACAATGTGTTTGTCTGCATGAGCCTCAACCTAAGTTATATCAATATTTGATCAGGTTATATTAGTTATTAGTTTTCAGGATATGTTAAAAAAAAACAAAAAACAAAAAACACCCTGTTCATGACTAGCACATGGATATTGTGTAGAATTTTACCAGTGTGTGGAAGCCTGTCCTAGAAGTTTACAGAGTTGAAGGTAATGTTAGCACCTCCATCCTGCTCTTTACTGGATCTGGGGAAATTTACACTCCAGCAATCCCATCTAATGTTATTCAAGATGGTGTTACTTTTGTTAAACAGACTACGTGGTCTTCATCCTAGGAGGTATATAAAATACATAGCCAAACAGGGTTGTGTAGGAATGAAATCTGAAAAGGTCTGATCTTACATTTTTTATCTCATCAATCATATAATACTAGGACCAACTAACTCATCTGATGAAAAGGCTGATTTTTGCCTGAGACATAGTGCCGGTATGATTTTTGTTTATAGGTATCTACTGCATATTCAAGATCCCTTTATACAAAATTTTTGTTTTAAAACTAGTCAGCTTAAATCAGTGAGAGGTCAGCAATACAGGTTTCAACCAGCTCATGGAGCTAAATTGAGCTTAAAAGGCTAACAAGTTACAGCTTATAAAATCTGCCAGCTACAGTTTTCACTTCACCTGAAAAAATGAACAGCCACAGACTGGAAATGAGAAACTTGTATTCTCCCGTCTGAAATCAGAGACACATTTCTTAATGAATTACTTAGAAGTTTAAGTTGTAAGTCTACCCCCATTATCTCAACATATGCCTTGTGACAATGGAAAGCCTGACAGATGAATTAACAGTACTGTAACTAAGGCAAGCAGGGATGCCCACTGGTATTGTTTGTTCGGGTCTCTTAGCAGGGATTCATCCCTTATTAAAAGCCATATTCTTGACTTTTTGGTAGGTATTGAATTTGAAGGCTTTGCAACAATTATCACTGAAGATCTGACAGCTCTAATATGTTTCCTTCTATGAAAACGAACAAAGGGTATAATAAATATTACATTATAAACTGCTAGATGAGAAGTATTTTTCCCTGAAATATCAGGACACAACCCACATTACTGCTGATACCACTAGTGATTAGTTTAAAAAAAAAAAAAACATTTTACTAGTCTCTTTCTAAATCTCAGCCACTGTTCATTATGAGAATGTAATGACTGAATCCTTGCTACCATAAGCTAACACATCCACATCCCCTTCAAGGTAGGAAGAGACATTCCTTGCTCTTTACAAGTTTCACTTATACAGTTCCTGCAGCAAAAAATTCAGTTAAAGACTGTTGAAACAAGAGAAATTAAATTAAATAGCCTACACTTAAGATCCTTTATTCAGCTTGGTCCTAGATGAAATTATTGGCAACCCTGCATTTTAATTACTGATTTTAGATTATCTTCATAAATAAATGTAAGTTCATCACTTACAATGTTTAATCGAAATAAGTTAATGAAATGTCCAAAGTTACTGAACAAAAGAAAACGAAAAAAAAAAAAAAGTGAAATAATACAAACACAAAATGTGCCCCAGACAGAATCCCTCATTAATAATTGTTTGTAACAACGACACTTTCTCACTCCTTCCTGCTGGTAGTTTCCTCCACTCCTCCATTGCTATTTGTTCAAGCTTTTTCAAGTTTGCAGGATTCCTTTTTGCTATGGAAGATTTTAGCTCTCTCCAAAGGTTTTCAATAGGGTTTACGTCAGGACTCATTGCTGGCCAGTTTAAAACAGTCCATCTTTTCCTTTCAACCTTTCTTTTGTGCTGCTGGATGTTGCTTTGGGTCATTGTCCTGCTCAAAGACCCAAGACCTTTAACTCAACCCGCTTTTACTGACACACATTTTGCCCTAAATGCCTTAGTGATCTTCTGATTTCATCTTTCATTCATTCGATACATTCAATGTCTCCGGTACCAGAGGCAGCAAAGCAGCCTCACAGCCTGATAGAACCTCCATCGTGTTGAACTGTAGGTAGGATGTTCTGTTCCTTATGGGCTTTATTTTGTCTCCTATAAACAAACTGAAGCACTTTCTGCTCTAAGACATCTCTCTTTGTCTTTGCCAATGTGAAAAAAAATGGAGAAAATCAGCCTCCTCTTATGCAGTTAATCCATTATTCATTAGTTAATTCAGGTTGTGTGAACACTGAAAATTAAGCAAAGTTTTCTTTTTATTTTTTGTAAGGAACTAATTTATACTGATCAAAATTGTCCAATAATTGTGTCAAGCGTTAATTTAATGTGTATATTTCTCATTTCATTATATTAAGTCTTTTATATTGTTTTTGTTTTTCAGTAACTTCTGATATTGTTTTAAATATTGCAATTATAGAAAACTATTTAATTTACATTTATTTCCGAAGATATTCCAAATGTTAATTATCTAAAAATCAGGGGTGCCATTAATTTCAACTAAAGACTGTGTGTTTCAAAAATCATTGTATTACAGTGTTACTTTGTCTCATATGTGGCCCCTATTTTTGCTATGTTCTTGAATTGGGTGTCCATTATGAAAAATTTCCTTCCTTGCATTCATTTCAGCCACCGCTGTCTCCTTTCAGAGAGAAGAGAAGCAGCACAGGAGCTCCCTGCTCAAGGGAAACACAAACTGTAATATCTGGAGAGTCTAGACAGTCATTCCTCTTTGTCAACACGGATTCCAGTCACTCTCTCCAAAACACTTACCTGCAGTATGTGAAATATAAAAGAGTGACAAAAATATAAATTTCCCTTTCCCTTTCCCCCTGTTGGTAATGTTGTGGAAATGAGAAAGGTTGAGGAGGATGAGGAGGCAGACACAGAGAGACGCGCTGGAGACTCAGATGGCTAAAGTTGTAGTAATGTTTGCTGAATTGAGGAGAAGTGACACCAGCATAGCTTCAATGCATGAGAGCAGTGCCAGCATCACTTCTCTCACTTCTCTCTTACCATGAGATCCTCTAGCTAAGGCCTCTCTTCTCTCCTTATCAGCCTGCTCAGAGTCACTCACTTTCACACACACAGCAGGCACATGAGTCTTTATCACGTCCTCCAGAACTTTCACTCCAACAGCTGAAACCAACAGACACAAAGCCCATAGAGTTGCTTTCTCTTCTCCTTGCACCTTAGCCAATCAACACTTTAGCACAAGCAACCGCATCATTACTGACGCGTTTCTCTAACACAGAAACATTCTTCAGACCCAATTTCTCAGTGAGCACAGGAAACTGACTCATCCCAACAACTCCAGCGCACTCACAGATAACTTTCTTCCACTCGTCAGTCATCCATTCACACTTCTTTTCATTCCTTGCCAAATCACCTTCCTCCTGTGCACACGAAGCCCAAGTACTCACACACTCACTCACGTATGCATAGTCCCATTTAGGATTACCTGAACGCGGATGTAACTTCAATGCAGCAAGATTAAGCTTCTCGACTTCAGATGAACCAAAATAAGGCCATTCTTCCTTTGTCCACTTACTCATCAAAGAGGTAGAAGGGTGTACATAATACCATTAGCTCGACCCAATTCCCCTGCTGGTGTGTCTGGTTCGAAAAATGCATGGTATTGATTGGAATCAGGATTGTTTGCATTTGTTTTCTTTGTAGATGCACCGTGTTTTGTTCTGATCATGGATGCATCATTCTTAGTAGAGGATTCCGTTACGTGAGCCTTATCTTTTGCTTTCTGCGTTTGCTTCTCTTCCGGTTTTAGGTTCCGATTTTCTTCAGATTTGTGAGGTTGCTTTTCCTCTGATTTGTGTTTTTGTTTTTTTGTTGGGTTTGTACTTTGGCCCTTTCTGAGGTCTGTGATCTTCCCCTTGTGGGGACTGATGATTACCCATGGTTATTTATTCACTCAACAGCACATGCTCATCATGCAAACACAGCAATAACAATCCTTCAAAAACGCACTCATAGCAGCTTACTCCAACTGCGTCATGAGTTCTCACTCATGTCAATCCTCTCCAGGTGAAATTTTAACAATTCAGATTCAACTCAGGAGACTCATTTATAGTTTTAGACAGATCTGGGTATTGATTGACAATGAATTGTTCCACACACACACCATTGCTCAGGAATTTACATCTGAGGCTTACTCCCCGCTGGACCGAGGTTAGACAGCTGGTCTTGCAAATCCACAGACAAATGTGTTTAGATTAATCTAGAATTTCTTCTCAAAGGTGGAAAAGCTCACACGCTGTCCCCTTCGGTCGGGTCCTGACTTACACACTTTTAATAGGTCGGACTCAGGATAAATACCCAATCACAGCTTTCACTGTAACTGGCTTTTAAGCAGTACAGCAAGCATATATTCCACATTGCTTTAAAATATCAATTTTTTTTAGCATCTTGTCAAACTCAGACGTGGCAGTGGCAAAAAAGAAAATTTGCACGTAGCAGTCATTGCTCGGTTGAGATCCTGTTCGTGACGCCACTTTGTTTTGGAAATGAGAAAGGCTGAGGAGGATGAGGAGGCAGACACAGAGAGACGCGCTGGAGACTCAGATGGCTTAAGTTGTAGTAATGTTTGCTGAATTGAGGAGAAGTGATACCAACATAGCTTCAATGCATGAGAGCAGTGCCAGCATCAATTCTCTCACTTCTCTCTTACCGTTGGGTATATATTGTCTTTGGATTAAGAGCCAGATTTAGATTATGGACCAATATGGCGTCAGCTCATCTGCTAATTTTAGAAGTAGACAAAATCTGACCTAGACTAGATCAGTGTGTTTGAGCATATCTTCCTCCTACCACAGTAGCGCAGTTTTCCAGAAAGCCTATTAGGGCAAGATAAGTCAAACATGCAGACCGGACTAGGGGAAAGGGAAAAGGGGAATTTTCCTTCACAGAAAAAATTATCAAAGTAGTATGAGCAATAATTTAAGCAATCTTCCAGATTGGGTCCATTAGGCAGATACCCTCTCCACAATTAAGAGCAGGCTAAAAAACAACCTTTTTGACATAGCTTATGGTTAGAGCTGGCTCAGGCTCAGCTTGAACCATCCCCTAGTTATGCTGCTATAGGCCTAGACTACCAGGAGACTTCCCATGATGCACTGAGCTCCCCTTACCTCCGCCTCCTTCTCTCTCCCTGTGCACATTAACACCTCAACAATGCTCGTTACTAACTGTTCTTCCTCTCTCCCACAGTTTCGTGCTTCCTCATCTCTCTCCTCTCTCCCCCTGTCACTTTCTGCAGTATTGTGCTATGCTCTCTCTAAAACCCCCTTAGTAACTATAAAGAGTCTGGTCTAGACCTGCTCTATATGAAAAGTGCCCTGAGATAACGTTTGTTATGATATGGTGCTATATAAATAAAACTGAACTGAATTTAATTGAATCTGAAAGCCTTAACCTTCACTTAAAAAGGTGAAGGATCAGGGCTCACAACCTGGCAACCAAAAATATATTTTATGTATGTATTATCAAAAATTTTTGAAAGTTGTATTTCATTGTTTTATTGTAAACAGTCAATTATTGACTTGCCAAAATTTATAGTACTACACAGCAATGCTTTTTACAGTTCGGAAAAACATGTACTAAGCACATATTTTACATCTTAAGCATACACATAATGAAGTTGTAACATAATGAAATTCATTCAAGGTTTTCCTGATATATCACATTCAAAAGAATGGGATGGGTATGAAGTTACAGTAATGTTGACTTTTAACCTTTGACCAAAATCTCATCAGTTCATCCTTGATACAAGTAAATGTTTGGACCAAATATGAAGAAATTCACTCAATGTGGTCCTGAGATATTGCATTAAAGAGAATGGCAAATATATACGTACGTACCTAGGTAGAGACGGACTGGTGGAAGGACATCCATCAAACATAATGCCTGCTGGTGACGGCAATCTGTTTAACAGGGTGCTTCAATAGCAGCCACACCCTCAGTGTGGAGGAGCATGAGCTCAGAATGGTGAACCCCAGGAAAGCTGCTGGACCTGAGGATATGTTGCGAAGGGTCCTGAGAGAATGTGCAGACCAGCTGTCCAAGGTCTTGACAAAAATCTTTAACGTGTCCCTGTCCCTATCCATCATTCCACCCTGCAAGAAGTCCAAAACAATCACCCCCTGCCGGAAAAGACTGGTCACAAAATCATGGATTTAGGACTTTCCCCACCCATCTGTCACTGGATTAAGGACTTTCTCACCAACCCCCACCTCTCCCTCACTCTCACTGCTGAGCCCCCTCCTCTACACCCTCTACATTATTAACTGCGCCCCCATCCATCACACCAACACCCCCATAAAGTTTGTGGACAACACCACTGTGGTTGGCCCCATCTCAGGAAGAGATGAGACAGCCTACAGGGATGAAGTCCAAAGATTGGTAGTGTGGTGTTCAGAGAAGAACCTCATCCATAACACCTCAAAAACAAAAGAAGTCATTATAGACTTCCAGAGGAACAGTACAGACCCTGAACCATGATCCATCAAGGGGTCAGTGTTGAAACGGCCCCTGACTTCAGGTTCCTGGGCACACACATTGCCAAAGCTCTCTTCTGGTCTACCAACATGGCAACTTTAGTCAAAAAAGGCCCTGTAGCAACTCACTTCCTGAGGATCCTCAGCATAAACAACCTCGAAGAGGTGCTGGTGTGATTCTACTGAGAGTTTGCTGGCATACTGCATCTCTCGGTATGCCAGCTGCTCAGCAGTGGACTGGAGAGCCTCTTTTTCTCCTATCTCTTTTTTTATCCTATTGCCTTACAAAGAACATATATGTATAGATGTATAGATATATTTATGTTTTTTTTTGTTGTGTGACATTATTGGACTTCTAACCAATTTTGTTGTGCCCTGTTGAATGACAACAAAGGAATTCTGAATCTGATTCTGGGGTAGCATCTTAATTTCAGTTTTGATTAAAATTTGTAAAAAGTATAACACTAATTAGCTTAATGGAGACACCAGGATTAAAGCTTAGAGTTTTAAACTCAGAGGTGTTTAAACAGAATGCTGATGTGGTTGTAATATGGCAATGTGATGCACCCAACGTGCTCCGGTGTTAACAGATATGCCACTAATTGTCTGGTGTGATGCTGTAATAAAGGTTAGATTTAACCATAATTTAGAAAGGCTTTAATCCCAATCAGCTCCTTAATAAAATTATCAAAATGTTAACTTCAGACTCCATATCTTATTTGTCACTGCCACTTCTACAGTGATAACAAAAACATGAAGGAAAAATGTATCATGTTGCATTTGTTATTGCTTCATGATAGTAGACAACACGTATACAAATGGCTAATGTACTTGCAGGTCTGTGGACACTTCAGGGAATGTGACCATGCTAGATGCAAACAGGATCAGCTGGTGGCTTCCAGATTCAAGCCACTTCATCCACCCTGGAGACACTGTAATGTTATGGGGAAGATTTCCTCTTAGCACAGATAAACTGGACAACACTATTTCACTGCTCAGGATGCTGTAGGACACATTTGAACCTCTGGAAATAAGAGGAAAAAGAAAAACACTTACAATAGACATCACTGAACAAGATTTTAAATTTAGACATTATGTATCGGGAAAGAAAACGAATAAAGTACCCACCAAAACTTGATACTTTAAAGCAGTCATATCATATTTGCTAAAATGAATTATGGCCCATTTTCCTCACCTTTGTACCTACCTGATTTCACTGCATTTCGAATTTGAAATTCCTCTCCAAACAGGGCTTTGCAGTTGGTTGCATGAAAAAACACCTTTCCAGCATAGCATCCAATGAGTATGTGTATGTGATTACTTTCACATTCACATGCCACAACTAATGAACTTGGATAAGTATATTTGTCCATCACACTGCTGTACAACCTAAGAAAAAACACACAAAAAAAAACATTGGCGAGTGTATTTTCTTGGATTCTACATTCTCCATAATTCTACTGTTTTGCATTTTATGTTAGACCTACTCTGATTATTAAATATCTATGTCTGTAATGCTCAACATCTCAGCTGTGTAACAGTCCTAACTGTTATAAAGTTCAACCATCACATTAACAGAGCTTTAACTTTACCAGGCTCCCCAAAAGCTGCAGAAGTCATTATGTAAGTTTTCACAGGCTGACCTTCACGTGGAAAATCAGTCTAGTGGTGATTTGATTTTATTTCAAACTAATATAGTCACTCTGTGAAAGTTTGTACTCACCCCTCTGAACTGTCCAGATAGATGCTCGCCCTGCAGATAAGTTTTCCCCACAACAGATGCAAGAGCCATTCTCTGCTACTGGTGATGTCACTGTTAGTGTGACGGCCAGTATCGGTAATGTAATGTAGCAAAGTTCCTACAAATAACTGGGCTTCCAAAAAGAAAAAACATAGATATCCCCATTGCCTCAGCAGAGAGGCACAGATACCACAATCATACTGCAGTAAGATCTGTCCATTTTTTTCTGTCTGTCTCATAACTTTCTGCTTCATTAGTTTGCATGTGTTGTGTAAGATCTGAATTGGTTTTGCTTATCATTTCTTATATTTTTTTACCCACTTACCAATCAGGAGCCAAGGTTGATCAGAAAAAGTGGGGTTGATGGGTATTGATAAAACACAAACTAGCTTTGTCCACTTTAAAACCAAGCAGATACTGCATAAGTAATGCTTTACAATATATCTTGTTTTTGAATCATGTGGAAAGGACGTTTTGAAGCATGGATTTGGGTTTACTGATTGACATTAACAATTATTTCAACTAAATATAGAAAATATAGCTAAAATATACTTTTTCACTGCAAATATTTTGACTTATCATTATAGGAAAAGTGCAAGTACTACTAATACCAGAAATGGCTTTTTTCTATTCAAATGTCCCAGTAAGTGCATTTCCACAAGCCTGTGTTTATGTGCATTTTTTAAAAAATTAAAAAAAAAAAAATGCAAAAAAGTGCAATGTAAACAAACCTAATAGATAAATCATGATGTACATGAAACATGTGACTTCACTCAATTTTCTGTACCACTGAAAAGACAAAAACCAAAAAAAGAAACAGCTGGTGAAAACATCTGGCCTGTGTGGAGTGTAGAGAATTTAACCTTTCTGGAAAGAATACATGAAACAAATATAAATGCCTTCATGTTTTCCACATTGTTGCCGTTTGGGGTTTGACTGTGTTCTTTTCACCAATTCATGTTTTTGTGCTCTCTTCTTTTGCAGTGGTTCATTGGCACCTGACTGCAGAGAGAATTAGCCACCAGCTGGTTTTTGGCATGTAGTGCCGTCAGTGGTGCTTCCTCTTAGTTTACCTCTTTATCGTCTCCTCTATTGACTTTAAAAAAGTGGATATAGTTAAAGAGTGGGATGGGAAACAGACTCGTTTGTCATCTACTGGATGTGAAAATATGATTTGACCCTTGAGAGATTTATGATTGAATTGATTGGTTAGAATTTCTGTGACTGATGGTCTTTGCAGCGTTATTCCGCTGAGAGGTAGCTCCCCAGTCGAGGACAGGGTTCACCAAACGAGTTGATGAACTGAGCAATCTGTCAAGCCTTACACATGGAGAACATAATCATCTACTGATAACACACAGCAATGAAAAACATCAGGGGCTGTTGTGTGTGTATTCTGTGTATGAAATCAGTAATAAATGATGTGAAGTTCCTCAATGTAAAATCAGCACAGCAGCACGGTGGCTCAGCAGGTAGAATCTAGGCTCTAGTGGGAACACTGGGGCCTTTCTGAGTAGAGTTTTCATGTTGTCTGTGTGGCCCATAAAGGGTTTTCAGTAGACAAATTACAATGTGTATTTGTGGTGAACATGAAAGTACAGCATGAAGACTGGTTTAGAAAACACTATGTCATTGTGCACAAAGATGTGTTTGGAGCATTGGAGCAGAAAACACCATTTCATAGTAGCTTATATAATGACATTTTCCCAATGAAGAATAGAACAGGCCACTGAAAAACTGTGAAATCACTGTTCAGAAGTCAACTTGTATACAACATTTGTCCTTGCGTACCATTTTTTCAACCATCACAAACTTAGAAGGACAACTGTCAGCTCTGGCAGCTAAAATAGAAGCCCTCACACAATTAACTTTTCAATCTAAATTCCTGCTTTTTGCCTGCTGCACAAGTTAGGAGCTCTGCTGCACTCATTCTGGCTGTTTTATTTGTAACATTAACATGTGTTAAAAATGCTGCCCTTTCCTCAAAATAGTCCAGACATGTGCCAGATTTGAAAAATTCATATTAAAAGTGACTGCAGCATAAAGGGGCAAAGCTTTACTCCTGACGAAATGTGTCGGTACAGGATTTAGTTAACGTTATTGATCAGCCACACAGGACCATTAAAGGGAGTCTGTACAGCTGAATTTTTTTTTCTCTGGAAAATTACAAGCAAAACAATGTGGCACACTTACCATCCAAAGCCATCAGTCTTCCTCTGAATTAGCCCAAACTGAAACCATAAATGCACGTCTAATATACAACCATAGCAATATTCATTGAACAGCCTTAAACATACAGTAATAGTGTGTGCTGTCTTACCTTAAAACTGCTGTTAAGTATTATCAGTGGTCAGTTAGTCTTTAAAGCCGAGTGAAATGTTAAGTTGTCGTAGACCAACAGTACTTTGCAGTACTTTGTTCAATGTTATTTAATGGCGTTCTCAATTAACTATAAACAGTTTTTTTGTGTATTTCAAGTGCATAAAAGTTAAGAATATTGCTGGTAGAGAGGTTGTTAGTTTGCTTAGTTACTCATGTGCTGAAGGGAATTAGTTACTATGATCCAGAGATAAGTAGGTAACAGGGCTACAGTAGTTAGACATTTTAAGCTGTAATATTAGCATAGCTTTTCAGCCTATAAAGCACTTAACAAGAGAGTTGTTTGAGGCATAGTTTTACCAACACAGATGTGAAATGATAATTGTTGCATATTTACAATTTAAATTTTGTACTTTTCTAGGGAAAATGTTCCTGCATTTAGATTCAGTGTGAACATGTAAATGTTTACTATGTTTGTTTATTCTGCTTTTAAAGTGAAATCTTAGAAATCATTTGAAGACAAAAGGATCCCAATTTTGGAAAAAAGCAAGGTCTCTCCATTAGATAAAGCATTTACATTTACATTATGCATTATGCATAATTGTCTTCTTTATTTAAAAAACAGATAAAATGTGGATTTCAAGTACACATTAAATAAAATAAATTTAAAGGTTCTCAGTGAAATGAAGATAAGTGGATACAATATAGGTAACAGTGCCCCATACAGATGAGTGACAAATGCCGAGTTTTAAAAAGGATATAAACAATATTTTTCAGCAACAAATCACAGAATTACTTGTTCATAAAAGGGGTTGTTTACAGTGATGAACCCACAGAGAATGATGATCAAACTCTACAGCACTGTTTTAGCATACTGCTAGTAAATTGGCAAAACTGCTCACAAACACCTCCCTGATGATGCATTAGAAACATTTTTCACCACTTCATTTTGAAAGAGCAACGTCCAGTGGGGAAACTCCAACACTCGGCTGGCTGACCAGTGGTGTAGCTTTATTTGTCAGTCAGTCAGTCATGGACATTTGCGCTTATAAGGCTGGCCCCAGACCAAGTAGGCGTCTAAAGCAATTATGTTTTTATCATCGTGTAAGTTATAAAATCAGAGGGGCAAGGGAACCACTTATGGATATAAAAATAATCATAGAACAGAAAACTTATGAAAGTCAGAAAAAGACATCAAAGAGAGGACTACAAAGGGTCGACTACCAACACAAACAAAATCATTAGAAACTCACTCAAAATCATTACAAATTCGGTGAAAGATATAGAATTTAATGTTAATTAACATTTTGTGTTGTAGCAGGTTTAAAGCAGCAAGACAGTGGGACAAAACAAACAAGGGTGTCCATGTTCATCTTAATAAATGAACATGTCAACTTCTCAGTGCAATGCTGTGACTCACTGATGTGCTCTTAATAACTTTTCAACAACAATGGAGGTCTATGAAGAGTAGTAAGCTGTAAACACAATGCTTCTGTGAAGGATGAGTCACTGTTTGTTTTGGTATTTTCTTGGGATCTGAGAAATACAGAAATCTACTATTAGTAGTAGTAATAGTTACTCTTATGATATAAACCTGTAATTTGTTAGACTATAGGTACCAGTATATGAAAATAGTAGTTCAGTCTATTAAATCAAAATGTAAACTTATTTTCTACCACACTGTATGCTTTAATTTCTAAAACAATCTAGCAAACTCTGAGGCTGTGTTTGTGCTGCAGGGTATAGTTTCAAAGGTTCAAAAGACCATTTGCAGTAGAGCTAGGTTTATAGACCCAAGGAAACAGGTTGCAGTGTTCAATTAGATTCTTATTTTGCTTGTACAACTGTTTTTTTCTGCTCATTATTCAACAAGCTTGCTTTCAGGGAATTCTAAGAGTGCAATCAATACAAGTTGGATGAATCTTTGATAAAAATTCTGACTTAAGCACTTGGTGAAAACAAAAAGGTTGTCTTCCACCAGATGCCTTGAATGTTTATTGGGAGCCCTAATGAAACAAAGCAGTTTTTTCTTACATTTACACTAGTGTCACTACCTCACACTTTGGTCATGCTTAATGAAAAAAGACAATAAAAGAAAAAAATCCCCCTCAAGCACTTTTTCTATTGATAAAACTAATGGGACTCAGAATGAAATAACTGATCAAAATGCATATATGTATCTTCAGGGTTCTCTCTTTAGGGAAGTAATCTTCTTCTATTCATTGTTAATACATTTTACTGCCTGGATCATCTCTGAACCAGGTAAAGTAGTGTTTTTGTGCTCCTTAGATGGTCAAATCAAAGGGGATGAAAATTGCCCCCTGCCACCCTTGGATGGAATCAAACTGTAATTGAAAGTAATATTTTTCTTTACCAGTATAATGGCAACCTACTGTTTCATTGAAATCTCAGTGCTAAAGATTCCTACGCATGACTATCGATTAGTGATAATGTAATTATTCAAATATATATTAAGAGAAGACTTTGAAACAAAACAGTGTTTCTCAATGTATTTTGAATGTGATGTAACAGAGATGCAATAGAGATTCGATAGAGGTTTGTAACTGCAGGGATTTTATTTAAACCTAAATTTGTTCATCAAAAGCTTGTTTCCTTTTGACCTTGTCGAGTATTGCCTTTATTAAATATTTGTTTTTTTGTTCTAGTCCTTTGGTTTGCTGTGGCCCCAGTGGATGATGGAAATGTGGAAGACTGATCCTTGTTATAGCAGTTATGTGGTGAATCGGTCTCTTGGCTCCATCTTCATCTACCTCAGAAAGGTGCCCAAGTTGTTTCAAACTCATATATAACTTGCTCAGTAACACTGCCAACTAAAGACCTCAACCCATGAAAAAGTTTGTTTTCTGTGTCGGCTTAACTGCTCTCTATTCCTTTCTCCTGGTGCCCAGGCTGGCCAGGCTGAGCCTCAGCTCTCTCTCACTCTGCTGTGGTGGTACTAAAGACAAGAAAAAAAGCTTGTGCATGTTTTTGTGTGTTGTGTGTGTGTAATGTGTTGTGTGTGTTGTGTAATAAACTATATACAGACTTGCTTTTTTTTAAAAGAAAAAAAAAAAAAAACCTGTACATCTGAACTCTTTTAGTTCTTACATTTTTTCCATTGTCCCTCATTTTCTACATTGTCTAAATGATAATGTCAAATGCCAGTACTTAAATGGCCGTCAAGGTTCGAAAAAATTGAATAAGCCTTGTGATATCTTAATTTCTCTAGTTAGGATCTGACCAAACAGTGGTATGGGAAAGTCTAGAGGAAAACAAGGTCCAGTTCCGTTGGATTTACCAAAGAATTCAAAGTATGGGAGAGATTTGGGTTGAGGTCGGACGATGTCTTTTGCCCAAATATGACCTCACAGAGCAGAAAGCCAAACAGGCAATATAAATATATGCCTCTCCACTGCTTTTCTGGAATAACTGACAGTTTGCTAAGCCCTGCCCTCCTTAGTCTCTGTTGCTATGCCCATCCAATTTCTTCATTCTCGCACTGCAGTGCAACCTACATAAATTTTCCCTTGATTGCTTCTATTTCTGTGTATCCATTCTAAAATGTGTCTTTCTTTCTCTTTAGGGATTAAGGTAGGTGGTTTCCCAGCTTGTCATTCAAAAGTGGAGGCAAACCTGATCTATACAGTCATTATTGGCCATCATTGGATTTTCAGAACATACCTCTGAAACTGCAAATACAGGTGAGTGTCGAGATCTTGGTCCTGATGTTATTTTAGTGTATTTGGGAACTATATGAGATTTAGAGTATGTGCAACATGCTCACAGTGTGTGCCATTGGTGGGTCGTTTCAACATTCAAATGATTAAGCAAACTGCATTGGTTTGATTGATTTTAAAGGCTCTCAAAGTGATGTCTCAGCAAAAAAATACATCAAACAATGAAACATCATTTTCTGTTGTTTTAGAAATTCAACCATACCCCTTTGTTTTTAGATGACAAGATGGTATAACATCCTATTTTTGGGCCAGAAAGAATTAGTGTTCTGCATAATCATGGTGCCTTCATTTGGCCATTTATTATAAGTTTGAAATCTCAAGAAAATGGTGAGATATGTAATTTTCCTGAGCATAAATCAACTGAGCATATATCAATTTCTGGTGTAAAATATGGTGCAAATGACACATGATGTTAGTAGACGCTGCACCACCATGACACTTCATACTGAAAAAAGAGGCAACATACAACAATATAGCCAAATTTAGTGTATTTTTTAAAATAACATGATGAAATTGATCAGATTCAATTGCCATTGAAATGTAGAGGCTTAACTGAGTTCAGGAAAGAAATATAAAGTTCAAAAGAAAATGTGCAGATCTTATTTGGTGGAGAGGTGGTCAAGAGAGAAGGACAGTAAAGAAAAAGTCCGAGTGGGGCTGTGATCATCCTGCATAGAGTAAGTGGAAAGTATAGCAGATCAGATTCTCAGGTAAATGGTCATTCGATGGATCTGAGTGCAATTGTGCAGAGTGTCATTATGTTTACTAAGTAGTTTACTAAGAATGACATAATTGCAGGGATGAAAAAAGGCTGCATCCCATTTCCATTTCATCCCATTTCTTTCAGATATCCCCATTAATTACACAGTTGAAAGAGAGAACAGTAATTTGTGTCATGTTTGATTTTCCAGCAATTCACCCTTAGCATCCTCTGCTGCTACACAGGGCAAAGGGGCTTGTCTGGACTTTTTTCCACAAATACTTGGAGATCCATGGGACGGTTGACGACAGTGCTCCGGTTCCAAACTATGCGAAAAACCACGGGATTATCAAAGGGACTGAGGGACTGCTGAAACAGAGCAAGGTAAGGATGAGGCAAAAGGGATCAATCAATCTCTTCACAATCAATTCACACAAATCCTCATGTTCCACATATCTCTCTTAAGTTTGCCCTCAGGTTTCATTGACTTTGGGTTTGCCTCCTCATTCTGAAGCCCAATACTGCATGTTTAAAAATAAAAAATAGTTTTCCTTTCTAATATTTCTTTACTTCTGACCTTATTAAAATCCAATATCTAGAAAAGCAATGACATAGTAGGTTTTCTCTTTAACACAGAGTGGCTGTGATAGCTACTATTAAAAGCTGCTACTTATTTTTTTTCATCAAGCATATAAAAAAAAGTGTTTTGTAAATCGGTTCTGATGCAACTGGACTCTTGCCCAGTTAAAAAAAGGATCTCCTAAAGCCTCAAATAGTTCAGATCTGAGCAGCACATCTAGTCCTGAACTTATCATTTGGACAGGGACTGCATGCTGCTCTGTTTTAGATAAGGGTGTAGGAGAGTCTGCTGTACTGTCCTGTGATCCTAATTATCTTTTCTCATAACCTTTACCAGGGATAAGAACTATAACAAAACTAGAAAAGTGACAGTTAATTAGGTAGCTGTCTCCCAAAATACAGAAAAAAAACACTTTAAATATGTTTTGTACAAAGAATTCATTAAATAATTGATCAGTTTGGCCACAGTTTCCTCTGTGAATTTTGTTGGTCTCAGTGTTTCCTGCCTCTTCATGTGATCCCAGACGGGCTCCATGATGTTGAGATCAGAGCTCTGTGGGGGCTGGACCATCTGTCACAGGTCTCCTTCTTCTTGCTGATTTGGGGTTGTTGTCATGCTATAGAAAGTACTGGGGACTGATCAGACGCCTCCACGATGGTAGTGCATGAATATTAAGAATCTAAGCATCAAAAGTGCTAAAACTTTTGAACAACACTGGATCTTTGTATGTTATTATGTTTTAACATGCACGTGTGTGTAGTATTACTTGAACTTTTGCTTAAATTACATAGGAACCTTTAAAGTTGTGTTCATTTTTTTCCCTGGAGGAAAAGAGGAAGAGCAGATGTTGTGCTGGTGACAAATAACAGGGATCCAAATGAAACCATTATATATTTACAATAAACAAAAAACAAAAAAAAAATCAGGAAAAGTTATGAGGTATCCAGCTGTTACTACAATTTTTTGATGTGTTTTGAGAAGTTAAATAGGACCAAGGACCTCAAACAACCCATAGAGTTCATAGCATTGAAGAAAAAAAAATAGTTCTCTGCACTGTTCGATGATATCAAAATTTTCTGTATCTGCCTCAATCTCAGTTTATGGTGAGCAGCAGCCAATGCAAGTTTTTATGTCCACATTATGAAGCAGTTAGAAAATTATGGACGTGTTGTGCATTATTTTTTCGTTTTATTCAGCATGTCATGTCTAATATTTGAAAATACTGGGATCTGACTGGAATTTAAAGAAATTCCAACCCAAAAATTACTTTTCCATAGGTAATTCTGTAGAGCCAAGTGTAAAATTCATCATTTATTCTGTTGGTAAAGGCTGACACCATGTGGTGATAGTAAAGAGGTGCATGTGTTTATCACATCCATATATCACATACTTTTTTAGTTTTAGGGGATCATCAACTGTGTTTTCATCTGTGGCCTGTTGTAGCCTTTTGTCGGGTTGTCTTGCCCTTATGAAGGCCCCGTCCCTCTGGAGGCCTTAGGCTTGGCTGTGCTTTCCTGAACCCCAGGTTACCAACTCCACAGAGCAGCTTGAACTCACAGGTCTTCAAAGGAAAGCCAAACCTCAGAGAGGTCAGAGGTCACTTTCAAAACTGACACACTTGTTATGATAAAATACAAAAAATATTAAATAGTTTTATCCAGAACCAAGTAATCTTATCAATCAAATTAAAAACAATGAATCTAATGACCAGCAAGTAGATCAAACAGACAAAGCATTCCACTGTCTGTGGTATGTATTATGGAAGGTAGAAATAAATGATTACGATGATAAATGATACACTATGTTTATTTATTATTCCCTATGTATGGATGGTAGATATGGAAAACAAAACAGATGCGGAGATAGCTCTTATTGCTATACTCAATCAAAGTGTAAGTAGATTCTAAATATGGTGTCAGATCTACATATTTCCCAAAGAGCACAGTGGAAATACAGAAGAGGCTTATGTGTATGACACAAAGGGTTGGATGTAATAGCTTCTTCAGCTCTGCCTGCCTGATTCTCAAAGTAAGATATCTGATCTACTCTTATGTCAACTCTTTGACCAGCAAGCAGATAAATCATCACAAACACAGATTTCTATGTTACCAATGATGAACATTTAGAAAAAGAAATAGTGGTGATTTAGCCAAACTGAGAGAATAAACCATTCCAAGGCCATTTTTATTACCCCTCTTTTGGAAAGTTCTCCAAATATTTACACCGATTGGTTTAAAACCAGTTACCTTGTTGCTGATTTGTGTATACACAATACTGTGTCGTAAATGATACAGATGAATCATTCCCTTTTTTACAGATGATATAAAAATCGCTCAATTTCACAGTAATGTGCACAGTTAACTCTTTTTATAGGAAAAAAAATATTCATGTTGGCCCAGTCCAACTTATGCACCTTCATATTTTTTTTTATAGTTTTATTCATTATTTTTTCAGCTCATAATAACTTGCTACTTTTGGGAAATGGTGTAAACATATATATTTCTTTTTATTATCTTGCTTTTTTTGTTAATCTGGGCTCTTTTTGCTGGAAACTCAAATATTCTGCATTTAAGGTCAAAGTTACTGTGAAAAAATACTTACAGCTTACCCTTTTCAGCTCAAAGTCTTTTCAGCACTTTTATTCATTCCATGATCGAAGTGACCTTTTGCAAATATATAAAATAAGCTATTCACGAGTTCTTCAAAGAGGGGAAAGAGCAACTAAGAGAACATGTACAACTTAATTTTGCTAGTTGATAAAAAAATACTGACGCTTTTGCCCCTTTCAGGCAGATCTTCTAAAGCATTGTACAGGTGTCCATTGCTACAACTGACAGACCAAACCACAGCACTGGCCCCACTTCTACCCACCCATACCTAATATGTAAACATCATAATTTGAGTCCTTATAGTATGGAATACGTTCATGTCCAGTTCTATAACTGATTTATTTGAAATATAGTTTTTCTACTTTATGACTTGATACACAGCTGTTGATGATTTCTTCTTTTTTTGCAGCTGCAGTGCAGTCTTCAGCTGTGTGAGATCGACCCCTGATTTGCATCTGCCCCTGTAGAGACTACAATAGGGACCAGATAGCTTAACGCATGCTTTATGCATGTGTCTAAGTGCTGTACAGACAACAAAAACTGCATATGCATATATAACTGCACATACTGCGAAGGTCGATTCTTGGCTTGAAGTACAGCAGCAGTTCATGTCAGCCTGCCCATTTCCAGCTGGCTCAGGTGCTCACAGCAGGAGGTCGACGGTTTGATTCTTGGCCTCTTCTCGTGGAGTTTGCACATTTGTGCAAGTGGTATGAATTTGAGTAATAAGGGTGTGTGTTTCAACTGAATGTCTCAACTCAGAGCTAATCAACTGATTGCTCAGATTTCTGACATTACTAAAGACCATGAAATTGAATGGGGACTTTAAATAGTGTAAGATTATAATAATAATAATAATTATAAAGGTTTTTTTTACTTCACTTTATACAAAAAGGCAAATTGTACAAAAAGACTGTTCAGAAGTTTCACTGAAGATATACAGTGGCTTTATTAAAAAATGCATTTGATAATATTTGCCAGTTGTGTATCAGAATGTTATTATTGGCAGCCACTTTACTGTTGGCCACACAGCAGCTTTGCACTGAAAAACTCACCTCTGACAAGGGGATTAAATGATCCAATCAGTACAATTTCCATATGATTGCACATTTCAAACTACATTTCTATTCCACTCTGTCATTTATCAATATATTTTAGTCATTGAGTATGTTGTCATTTGTGCAAAGACTACATTAACTCTTGTACTGCTGGGGATTTAGCTTATTTGCCCTGCCCAATATGAGATGGCTTCTTCTTTTTTTTTTGACTGGGCTTAAAAACTGACTTTCAATGAGCAGAGTGTGCCATAATCAGCCATACTTGCTATATGCATAGCCTTTAGACACTGATTCACTCCTCGAAAGCACTTCATTTGCCAACTAATGGAAGTGAGTTTTAGTCTGTGAAGCCCCGATTCAGACACAAGAATTCAGCTACTGCTTTTCTGATAATGATATGAGCTGTTCAGAGTGTTTCACAGTCTCCTGTGAACACAAGAACCAGTAAGGAGACCATACAAGGAATGAATTCAACATTTTCCAGTCATCTCCTCGGGCTGTACTTAACGTACAGCCTTGCCAGAGCAGCATGAGTGCAAATGATGATGCAAAATTGTGAAACTGAGGCAGAGCAAGTGAGAGAATGTTGGGTCTAAAACAAACTGAAAAGGCTCTGAAGGGTCGGTATCATCACATGTTGCTCAAGGGCATTACGTTATTAAGGGTAAGGAACATTACATTACACTATGGTTTTCACACAATCAACATCTTAACTGCAAACTTCTCATACTATAATGAAAAAAATAAAGTATCCGGAATATTTAAAGTGTTATGTTCAATGACTTCTTTGCTCAGCACAAACACTTGTTTACGGGTTAATCTTCCATGCTGTACCTTATTGGTGTTTATTGCTGCTGCTGATTAAAGGGGTACAAGGAAGAATTTCCATGAACACAGTACTGTAGTTTAAAAGAATAGTTCATTTTCTTGCTGAGTTTTAGATGAGAAGATTGATGCCAATCTCTTGTTTGTATGTTAAATATAAACCTAATACCAGCAGCCAGGTAGCTTGGCTGAACACAAAGACTAGAAACAGGGAAACAGCCTGGAAGTGTCAAAAGGTAACGCAATCTAGAATATTAAGTAAAACCTTTTTGTTTGTTTATTTCAGAAAGAAGAGAAAAACTATATAAATGCCATTATGTGGTTTTACAGGCATTTATGCCAAGTAACTTCCTGGATTAAATTTCTCATTAACACGACATCGCAACAACCATAATAGACTCTTTGAAGCTACTGCTCCTGTCCAAGAGATATTCTTCTGTATAAACTCCTGTGAAATCTCTTGGGATTTTGAGCCCTAGAGGTGCTATTGGGCAAGTTTAGTCTCTCCATTAGAGAGAGGCAGGTTTTCTGTTCCTCTGTTTCCAGTCTTTGTACTAAACTAAGCTAACCTGCTGTTGGGGGTACTTTTTCTTCTTTAAGTATGAGAGTGATATCGATTTTTCAATTAAATTATTCTTCTCATCTAAGTCATAGAAAGAAAAAGAATACGAATATTTCCCAAAATGTTGAACTATTTTCTTAAGAAGAGCAGAACCACTGGTGAACAAAGGACACTTTATTCACAGTAGTAGACAGAAAAATGAAAATGTCTACATGATAAAAAAGTAATGATGCCTGCTGTTCAAAGACATTTGGAAATTGGTTAACAATGTACATACAACTTATACCAATATTAAGATATCTTTTAATTTGTTTTACTTTTCCTTATAATCAGAACAGATAGAGTGATTCCATGGCTTTGAGCTGGTAGGGATGGGATTGGTGCAAATAGGGATTTGGTGCTTCTTTTCTTGTTGACTAGTAATGGCTATATGCTACACAGTTAACTGTTTCCCCATTTCCTATCAAGTTTATAGAGGGAGCTTCCATGGCGGAAAAAAGAGGATTTCTCAACTGTGTTGATGAATGAGCAGGATAAATCTTTATTAATCAATAAAACTTTGCTCTTTGACAAAGAGATATCGTTTTTCTTAAACATAAATAAATGGTGTTTACATCATCTCTAATAGCACTGATATCATTACCGTACAAACAGACAAATAATAATTCTGTTACAGTCAGATTTATTGTCATCTCAGCTACATATTTCTATCTGTGGTGTGTGTGTGTGTGTGTGTGTGTGTGTGTGTGTGTGTGTGTGTGTGTGTGTGTGTGTGTGTGTGTGTGTGTGTGTGTGTGTGTGTGTGTGTGTGTGTGCGTGTGTGTGTGTGTGTGTGTGTGTGTGTGCTTGTGTCTGTATATGGCTGCAATGCATTCACCATTGAAGCTATAAGGGTTTTTACAAGCCAATGCAAAGCCTATTGTAACAGAGAGGTGGTTAGTATTGCCATCATTATTTTGTGAAACTAAGTAAATTGAATGGTCTGATGCCTATTCTGGGGCAATAGTTATAATCAGTCCATTCATCAATACAAGCAAAATTAAGACACATAAATGTCAAAACAGCAGATATGCAGCCTCAGTGATTTGGCACAGTTCATCAAGTTGCAGAATTTTACATGTTTCTGAACTTTTTCACTGAAAAAATTACATGAATGCATATTCTGTACCAGTTTTCAAATGATGACAAGTTTTGTATTTCCAAAAACAAGAAATACAAGCTGTGGTGGAGTTTGAGAGTTGAAACATTTCAAGGGGGAGGCAAAAAAAATCACATTTCAGATGAATGAAATGCAAATGCAACTGTGGTGTTTATGGGACTACAATTAGAATTTACTTTTTTTTCAGCTTGCACTCCCCCAATTATTTACGGTGAGAGCAACAGCTTCAAAGATTACCCATCAGTAAAGAGTGTAACAGGGCCAGGGCCACAATCACAGTACCCAGCTAAAGTGTCTATAGCATGAATGAGCACAAGATAAGAGGCATGAAAATAAGAAAAAGTGCAAAGAAGAGAGGTAGAAAAAGGATTTTGCTGCAAAGCTCAAAATAGTCGCCAGTTCATCCGAGCAATTTACTCATGAGGAACAGAGCCAGTAAAGCATACTGTTACAGAGACAGAGTTACAATGGTTTGTTCTGTGCCTAATGTGGTGGTGTCAGCATGTAAACACTGTGCTTTGCTCGTGAAAGTCATTGTAAAGATTGTCTTCTATGCATCAGAGAGAGAGAAAAACATTACAAATCAGTGTGCTGTTGGTGAGTTGAAGTGGCGTGAGCTTCACACCTTCAGTTTCCATCTAGTTCCTATTCTTCACATAATGAAACTAAAGATAATACCAATACATTTGCACCTTGTCCAGTATTTCAACTCAGAATTCATGATTACATTTTAGAGTGGATGTAGGCCCCTTCAGAATCACTGTCCAGGGCTTTGTATCTGTCCTCAGCCTCGGATAAATTTAGAATCTCTCCCCTGGATCCAGTGAACTGAATCCTAATTAACTCTCTTGTAATGTGGTCTCCGACAAGAAGGGGGCTCAAAAGCATAATGGAGCAACATTTACAAGAAGAAACATGGCCTATAACAGTTTACCTGTACAATTTCCTTCAGTTGAGAAAATTAAAATATCAGTTTAAATATCAGTTTGCACAGAAGACAGTAAACATGTATTACTTAGGCCACTTCATTTATAATTTAATTAATTTCATTTGTGTATGGATTCGTATAAAATCAATCTATGAATTGAATTCAATTTCATGAATCTTATTTCTCATTAAGCGGTGCATATGTTAAACAAAGCAATCATCCAAGAGGACAACAATGCACATGATTCATCCCTGTTTAAATCTTCGGTGCTTCTCTTAAAATATTCTGGGTAATCCCATGTCTGAGTTTAGGAAATCCACAGTCAATGAAGTTCAGTAAAATAATAATGATTTCTGCTAACACATAATTAGTTATTTTACAAGCTGTCATTCAGCATGTGAAATAATTATCTGCCCGATAATCATTTCTTTTTTTTTTTGAGCTCCATATAATCATATAAAGGAAAATTGTAGAACACAGCTGAACCCTGGACAGTGCTGTTAGATCACACCTACACCCAATCTGAGACTTCCACTTATGTTGCAAAAACTTACAGTGAGACTTGTCTTCTCATTTCACTAATAATCTACAGCAATATTTAAAATAGCATTTACAGAATATATGCACTAGGGTAACCATTTTAAACTATATGCAATAACGATCATCCAAACTTTAACTATGAGATATCCACTCCGAAAAGCATTTTACGTCCATCTTAAAATACCATGACTATTTATGACCCCTGTTACCAATGCAACCAAACAGTGTATTAAAAATATTTACAGATTGTGTGGTTGGTATTTACATTCTGTTCATTGCACATAATAATGAATGATAAAAATGGGAACGTGCAGAAAAAATGGATAGTAATAAGCAGTGAGACATGGGAGAAAACATTGTCATTGCAAATGATATGTAGTGTAAAGGATTTTCCCACATGCTGCTTCATCTATGTTCTTAGATTCATCTCGGCTTGGAGAATTCAAGAATAAAATATTAGTAAAATAATGTTAACAAGACTTACTGCCTTTCGGTTGTATGTTTCCGCTAACTAGTCAAGTTGCAGTTTACACCAAGGTCTGTCCAGACACATATAGTATATGTAGTGGGGACTTTGAAGGAATTTTAAAAAATGTGAACTATGGACACAATCTCCCCCTCTGTTCCTGAGTTATGACATTAAATAATTGCAGAGTTTATGATGACCTTTGACCTATTGGATAAAAAATGCAATCACTTCATCATTTTATCCTATCAGACATTTTTGTGATTTTTTTTTTCAGAATTAACATATAAATTCTTGGTTTATGGCAAAAAAAAAAAATATTTTTGAGTTTATAGTGACCTTGACCTCTGATCTTTGACCACCGAATTTTACTAAGTTCATCCTTGAGTGCAAGTGAACGTTTCTGCCAAATTTGAAGAAGATTCCCTCAAGGTATTCCTGAGATATCGCGTTCACAAGAGTGGGATGGACAACCCAAAACATAATGCCTCCAGCCATGACTGTTGCCAGAGTGGAGGCATGAATAAAAGTAATAAATACCCCAACCGGACTCAGTACAACATTCCATAAAGAAAATCATAAATAACAGTATTATAGTAAATGGTACTGGAAAATTTCCTGCAGAGTTTAATGTTTTTCCCATCTATCAATTATCTAAACCTGAAAGGGTGTTTCAGCGTACTCAAAAGATAAATATTAATGTGCATTTTCCATCTTACCCTTAAAAAATTTCGTACTATTCTTCAGTTGTTAGCTATTGCCTGGTAAAACTTAATTACAAGTTTCAAGTAAAAGTTAAAGAATGGATTTCAGTAAATAACTGACCAAGTTATGAGTGTTTTTGTAAACAAATCAAAAGATCCTGCATGAGCAATATATGGAAAGGAAACTTGTAAAGTCAGATAAAGACAAAAAAAAGTCAGATAAAGCCAGATATATTGAGACCAAACAGGCAAAATATCCTGAAATCATCTCTTGGTTTGTTTTTAATCACCCAGTTTGGGCACTGTGCTTAACTATCAGTAAAAAAAACACCACTGCATGAGGAAAAGTTTGCTAATTTGTGCTTGACCACATCAGATATACTACAGTGGGCTATGCAATGTAATACAAATATGTCAAATAACTAAAACACTGTGCACTTCATAGCAATTTATCTGGAACATATTTGTCCTTAGTGGTTCCTCTTTCTTTCTGCTTGATCTTAGGTGCAGAGGTCTTGGATCAAGGCTGACCTCACTGTGTTCACTGATGCTTCTCAACTTTCAGAGAAAGCAGCGTTGGCTGACTCAGCACTTCTTTCTGCTTCCCACTTCCTCCCTTTTTTCTTTCAGGAACAAATCATGATGTATAGTGGCTGCAAACCCAGCCACTATACATCATGATTTGATTCAGGGAAGAGGCTGGTGAGGTGGTGACTGGCTCACCTTTCCGTTTTAGGATAGAAACAGCTGTACTTTATAATAACTTGAAATAATTATAATAATATCAATTAAATAAATAGATAAATTAGTGGGCAACTTAGCTGAATATGGAGTTTGTATTGTATGCATACACAATAGGGAGACACATTTTAAAAAAAATTTTTATATGATTTTTGCATCAGTTTAATAGATTTAGATTTTGATCCACATTATGCCCACCAAGACAATATCCGAACCCACAAAGACAGATCAACATACTGTTCCTTGCATTGTGACAACTGTGATGTGTGAATGGTTTCATCTTAGCAGCAGCTACTGTGTTTCCTGGTTGAACAAACCTGGCTACACAAACCCAAAAACTCTTCGTTAGCTGTAATTTTTAAACCTGTAGTCTCTGGGTCAAAAAGTGATGAAGAGTGATGAAGCGCTGTCTTTCCAGGAAGAGGTCTTCAATCATGTCCTTTTCCCTCATAGTCTCTCAGATTTTTGTATGTGTCAGTGTGTGTCTGTGTGTATGTCTGTGTGTGTGTGTCTGTTTGCGTGTGCATGTTATGTGTCCATTTATGAATGTACTATATACAGTATATACAGCATATGTGTACAAATGCTTGTGTTTGAGAACATGAGTGTGTAACATCCATATGTATGTGCAGGTGATGTGTGTATGTAACTGTGTATGAAAGACAGAAAGAAGACAGCCAAGGGCAGGAGGCAGCCAGGTGTGTGTGTGCATGTGAACCTGTTTGTCTGGTCAACACACACATTTCTCACTCAAAACGTTCATAGTTCCTCGTCATTCTCACACGGGGAACCATGTCCTTCAGGAGTCTGTGGACACAGAATCAATGAAACAACGATGAAATATTTCAAATAGGTAGTTCAAACAAACGTAGACAGAGGGCTGCTGTTGTTTTATCTCTTACTTGACCCCATATGCCAAAATGATGAGTCCAATAAGAACTCCGATGGTGCCATCCAGAAACCAGACATCAGCGTGGTGCTTGAAGACTTCGGCACTGATCAGAATGGAAAATCCCATGGTAGATCCAACCAAAGAGTTAAAACCTGCATTGCACAAAATGTGGTAAATGTTATGTCTGCTTTTTCAAAAGTGGTTCACAGAAATGAACCTGACCAGTAATCCCTTCTCCTATTGACACCACTCTATATCCCGGACTATCCCAGACCGAGAGCAGTGACAGGAATCCAGCTTTGGAGGTGCTGCTGGGCAGATTTTGTTGCCTTTGTACAGAACCCAGGTAGCTGTTTCCCCTGTTCACTGTCCATATGCTGAGCTAAGATAAGGTAAGCTAACAGGCTGCTGTACAGACATTGATATTCTCTTGGAACACTTGGCAAGAAAGCAAATTTATTTCCAAATTGTGAGAGTTTTCCTTTCACTAGACTTTTTAATATTCAGGTGGCAGATGAGAAACATTCGTTTTGAGTCATTTTTGAAACTAGAAAATACAAATGGCTATAGACTGTATAATTATTGACTGTACTTGAGTTACCCTGTATGGCAGCTAATGTTCTTTTATAATTGGATTTCTCCTTGTGCGAAAGCTTGCACAGCGGGTTCTTGTCTCGCCTGCAGTAAGTGTATAGTCTTGTGGGAAATAAATCCAGCTCTGGAAAGAACACCCTCAGGTTTGCTGGATTGATGCCCTTTGCGTTCTGAGACCTGGGGATAGTGTTTGTTTGTGAATGTGTGTTTGTGTCTATGAGTAGCCAGTGGGTTATAACCTATTACCTCTTTCATTTCAGTTGTGCAAGGAACTGTCACACACTTAAACACACACAGAGACACACTCTGCTTTATGGTTTTGGTTTTAGTTCTTTGGATTCTTTTTCCTTTAGGATGTCATGATGGGGTCGATGTGCCCTAACACTAATGGCCTTTAACAACTTGTTTTTTTATTTTATAATTCTATCTATACTTCTACTTCACAACATTTCAGAGGGAAATATTGTACAATTTACTCTGCTACATTTATTTGACAGTTATAGTTGCCAGTTACTTAAGATTTTGAACACTTATAATGAGCATATGTAATGTGGTAATTGTTGTACAGTGACCCAACCACAGATGAAATAATAAAATTAGCTCCCTCTGGATGAGATGAAATACTGAAAAGCCCTGGGGTATTTTTTTTTTCATAATGGACATCTTCATGCAAGCATTTTTAATTTGTATTATTTCATGCTGATATGCTATATAATGATATCCTAGTTTATTTGTGTTTGTGCTGGGCATCATCTTGTTTTTTTCTACATAAAGTGGCATTCAACCCAATCTCGAGCTTTTTTCCAGTTAAAATTAAAGGAAATTTTAAGGCTGCATTTTCAGTTTCCTCACTCAAAACCAACACAGGTAAATAAATCAGTTTGGCCAATTCTTGTGATTGACCAATTTCTCACTAAAACCGAGCTCCTGAGGGAACGGGGTATATTTGCTATGTATTCTTGAAATACAGATAATAAATTCAAAAACTGAAAGCTTGAAGAAAATGACTGATGAATTATGAAAAACCTACAAACACTATTTTCTAGAACATTTATCTGCAAACACTGCATGACTGCAATTTTCCAGTAATCATTCTATTGTCAATTGAAAGCTGTGTACAGAATTACTAACTGTTGTGTTCTTCATTTAATTATGTTCATCTTTCTCACTGTGTGTGTGTGTGTGTGTGTGTGTGTGTTTATCCTACCATCAGTGATGAGTGCCCGACTAGTCAACACTCTTCCTAACATGAACTTCACCACAGCCAGCACAGAACATGTGACTCCACTCACTATGGCCACGCTGAAGAGGAAGTCATCCTGATGAAAGACATGGGAGAGAAGATAGGAGGGGAGAAGGTGGTAACACGTGTCTTGGATGGAATGAATTACAAGTTAAAAGAATACAAAAGGAGGCATAGCAAAAGAAAAAGCATAACCACCAAACAGAGAGAAAGCTACAGTATGGCCCCAGACAACTTCCACATTATCAGTACGACAGAATGGCCCACAAAGCTTTTGCCAGTTTCACCATTAATAAATATACATGCTTGACCTGGTGTATCAACCTAAAATCATCCAGATTATGCCTCTAAATGAAGTGAGGGTCTGTTGTTTGCAACTTAAGTCTCAAGGAGACTTAGCATAACCAACACTTGACCCAGGGGTGTCTCCCTATCAGATTTAATGGGCTGAAAGGGGAAGAGAGACAGAGACAGGGACAGGGAGGAGGAAAGAAACAGGTATGTACTTTTTTTTAACACATTCGCATAAAACCACACCTCCAACCTACCAACCGGTGTATAGCAGCCGTTGCTTCTTTGGGCCTCTGCTTACACCAATAGATGTAATGTTGACCTACCTGGGTTGGTGTCATCATATTGTCATTGCCAAGAACTGTGACTCAAACAATAGAGTGTATGTGTATATAAGTATATAAGTATGGTGAATCACTGTGGCCTCCAGTCTGCCCTTAGTCCAACATGAGGGCATGAATAAGTAGCACTGCTCAGAGGACGTATTCTAACCTCTTGTCTTGTAAATGTAATGATGGCTGAAGCTCTTGGTAAGCAAACAGCTGTTAATGCTAATGTTGGCTAAGTAGCAATAGCAAAAACCTTAAATATAGCACCTTTAACATGAGATATATGAGGTTTTCAAAATATTTGCCTATTAATTATTTGTCACTGAACTAATTTTATAGTTGACAGGTTGTTTCAAATCTAGAGAGACTGGGCCTGATCTGGTTTTGTACCTGTTTTGGTAAAAGCAAAGCATATGTTAAGTTACTACTGTAGTATCAGATCAGTCCAATAAGCCACAGTGTAAATTCACTAACAGATTTCTAATAAAGGAGAGAAAAAGTCTTCTGCAATGGATGGTCTCTTGTATCCTGGTTAAAGTAATGAGAAGCACCCACTCAGGCACTTGAAACAGATTCCCTTAATCACTCATTCAATATTTCCTACATAATAGATGCGGGATAATTAACTGGATAGAGAGCAGTTATTCATTATGGCGGACACTTGTGAATCATCATCATTCTGTGTCATCACTAACAGGTGTACAGTTGCATGGTGCTACATTTTGCATTTTGAAATCATGATGCCTTGCATTGTCACATTGTTATGACAAAGTGGTGTACATGCCATGGAAGCTTTTTTGTATGATTTGCAAGAATTGACTTTCTAGAGAAGATAAATCTATGAAGTCAGTATTCAGATACTAAAATAAAAGTAGTAGTAGTAATAACATTCTGCCCACCATGATACACACACAGCATTATCCTTTAATTACCATGCTCCCTTTTTACTCCCATTTACCTGAATTATATAGACGGAAATGAATAAGAACTTGTGTTTTGTTGTTTGTATTTTACAGTTGAGACACATTATTAAAGCTGACATTGTTCATAATTTGCCCTTAATATTACATAATTCTGCCCTCAATTCCATCCAAGACATGTATCCCTTTCTGTTCTTTACAGATGATTCCTTATTAATATTGTTATCTATTAAGGAAATCTCATTGAAATCAAGAGTGTGTCATGGCAGGAGTATGTCACAGCATGTATGTATTGTATGTATATATTAACTGCATCAGTATGTGTTCCCCTCTCTCTCGACATGCAGAGCCAATCTCAGTTCTCATTGTTTAATCAGGCAGGAGACCCAGGCAGCCTGCCAGGACAGCAACAACCCAGGTCGTGACGTGAATCTGGATTACTGATTTTCTGCACCCTCTGTTCACTCCATGGGATTTTACAGCCCAGTACTTCAAGGTAAAAAACCTTTACAGTATTCATAGGGTAAAACAATTTTATTCAGGATATTAAATCTACACATGAACAATGAAATCTCTCAGAGGGCAAAACCAGAGAATGAAATTTGGTCAATAACACTATCAACCACAGTTTCTGTCTGGCTCTTTCTGTCTAACATCCAACATAAACAGATCACTGCTGCTATGATAAATCACCTCTGACTGCTGTCTGATGAAGACCTCAGTGAACAAGACTGCTATTGGCAAAAAAAAAAAAAAGCCTGATACAGATGGCATGAATGACAGTGATGAAAGTCAGAAGGTCTGAAAATGAAAGCAGTAAAAATAGGCAAGATAATGATGGGGACAGACTAGGTGAACTTGTAGGGAGAGGTTAGAGTAAGAGCATGAACATAATAATAAAAGAGATATGGAATGAAGGTGCGGAAAGAGTTGAGAAGATAATGAATGAGGTAGCAAGGGAAAAAATTTAAGAGAGACTGGACAAAAAAGGCAGACAATGAGATGAACCCATCCTTTAAACCTCTGCGTCTCCGCATTCAGCCCAGCCAAGCAGCCAGTGAGAGTTTTACATAAAAAGACAGATCCAGATGGCTGAGATCTCTGCAAAACAAATCTAAATGCTAAGAATAATCCACCATAGGATTGTAGAGGATCTGTTGTCCTCTCTCACAACCTTGAAAAGAAACCAGAGATTTCTTAACGCAAACATACATAAAAAATTATATAAATAAATGAAGAAGTAGCAAAGCTAGGTAAGAGATAAAGTATTAGCAGAGAACATGCCTTGAGTATATGAGAAGATAGAAAAATGGTAGGCAGTGGTAATATGCCCTTGCTGGTGTCAGGAAGCTCCTCTGAGACTCCACACCCACAGTTTCTATTAACATAATGGAGCCGGAGCGTCACACACAGTTGGAGCACCGACCTCGACTTGCTTCTCTACTGGCTTCCGTCTCTTGGCTTTATCTTTTTTCATTTGTGGTCGGAGGGGCTTCAGTAACGATGAAAACATAAAAACTTGTTTGTCTACTACAGATGATTATAGAAACTCGTGTTAGACCTGAATCTAGCTATCCTTTGTTTAAATCTTATCATGTCCCTATTGATGCCAATACTCTATTTTCTCTTCACATTACCTGCATCTGTTCTTAACCTGCTGTTTCTCATTCACTGAATTTTTTGTCATTGGATACAGCAGTTGTCCTCTTGTCTTATGGGTGTTTGAATATGGTAACCAATAGGTCTGTTGTTACATGGTTTTTCTCATTCAGTTAATTTACTGTAGTAGCACCCAGATTGTGGTTGGGGATACAGCAGTCTGGGTGAATCCAAGAATAAAAGGTACGTTCAGACTGAACATGGGTTGAATTTTAGATGTGTCTCGGGGTGTGAACTGCCAAGACGCATCTCCATGAGGTGAAATCTTTTCACCTTCAGGGAAAGATTCATGCTTTTTCTAGGATTTTTGAATCTACTTTACAAATTACAGAAAAATGAGGAAAAGGAAAGAGACTGTGTTTATATTTCATAGTAAAAAAAAATGATCCATCAGTAAAATTTGAACAACCAACAAAAGAAATGCTTCTCTTTCTGTCTAAAAGCAGCTTAAAATTGCTCTCTGCGGCACAACTATCAAAATAGGCTTGGCCAGAAATACGGTATAAACATATATACTACTAGGGTGATCGATTATTTTGAAAGAAAAACAGTTGTAATTCAAAATTTACAGTCAATAAGCACAACGGACCGTTTTATGTAGTTTATCTGAAATTTACATACAGCTTGCCCTATTCACTTATAGTAGCAGGGAGAGCTGAGCTGGCCGTGAAGCATCTAGGAAACAGTATATGGAATAATTTTGGGTTTTACACTGTAGTTGGTAAAATTACCAACAAAGATAAGGTTTTCTGCCACACCGTAAAAAGCAGCTGCCTTACTTGTACGGCCATCGCTGATAAAATGGAAGGATCAATATCCGAGGATACAGCCAGTTGCCATTGATTCAAGAGAGGGTTTTCAGGATAAGGACAGAACAGAAGCCTCAATATAAAATTAAAAGTCACAGCACACACATGATGCAGTTTTATGACACCAGAAAAGAAACACTTAGATGGGGGTTTGTTGAATTACTTTGAAGAAATTACATGTTAGTTTGAATTTGTTCGAACTTGACTCTTTTAAAAAGCACAGTCCTACTGACTAAATATATCATAAAGGATCATTAAAAATACTAATATTATGTACATATAACATAATTTCACATTATTTTCCTGATCAACAATTGGAGGTAATACCCCAAGAGAGGGGCGAACATCCGAGAAAATTAGGCAGAAGACGGCTGCTAGCTGGACATGGAAATAAACAATGCAGGTTGGAATATATTTGAAAAAAGTAAATGTAAGCTTTGCAATTGGTTTAATATAAGGAAGAAAATACATTCAACACTTAGGGCCCCCAAGTCTAAAATTCCCTCTCAGCTCACTGCTGTTTTGAAACTGAAGTGTGAAATGTGTTGAGTTTAAAAAAACATCAACAGTGAAATGTGAAGATATTTTGTGGATTTGGATGCATCGCTGGCTCTACAACAAAATCAAGAAGGGCATCTTACAGCCATGAAGCTACATAATAGGAATTTTTAAGAAAATTCTGTACTTTTGCAGTGTTAACATCTGCCCCCCCTCTGTGCCTTAGCTTCACTGGTTATTGAATTGGACAGATGGTGAGGGTTAAATCATTTACAAGCCAAATAGCAGGATTCAAAATGGAGAACTGCAAAGGATGAAATGGGCACTCCCCAAACAGTGTGATGATGGAGGAGCTGGGTTGTGCCCCAGCAACACAAAGGTGAGACTATACTGGGACCTTATTCATAGGTTTAACACCTCCAGAGAGAATCAGGGGGTGGGGGACTCTGACATCTAAGGAGCATAGGGAGGAGAAATACTGTGGCTACTCAGTTGTGTCTTTTCATATACCGTTTTGGAAATAAAGTCCCAGGGTTAAGTTTTAACAGCTGCATTTTCATGCCACTGGCAATATTTGAAAATAAAAGTTTTAACTTTGAATTAGATAGCACTTAATAAATAAATAAGTACTGCTATAACAAGGATCAAACCTGCCATGTGCAAAACTTGCAATAAATGCTTGTGGCATTGCAATGCAGGGGCAAGAGATCAGAGGATCCCCTTTTATAACACGCACGATTTACAGTCTCTTTCGCTTCAAATGTTTTCAAGCCGTACTATGCAGCCAATTGCCGCTCTATGAGATATGTTTTTTATAAACACCTACTTTTGGTTTCATCTTCAAAGTAATTTTTATTTTTTGTAGTCAATTAAAACGACAGGCCAACACATGTCTTCCCACTAACCATCCACGATATGCACTGTGTATTTCTGCGTGCCGGGCAGGTACAACCCATGAAAACGTAAGAAAGGTTCACAGCATGACATTTCTAACCACATCACCTAAAGACACCAGTTATCTTTAAAGTATTCAAGAGTACTGACTTATTCTGTAAAAACAGTTGTGTAATGTCTTTTGTCATTGGCTTTTCAAATCTGAAAAAATAAATACATTTAAAAAAAAAACCCTAAAGTCATCCTCAGGGGGTGCTTAGGAGAAAAGGGTGGGTTTAATGAAAGGCCCAATCTACTGACATTGACTTTGAGCCATAGCAGTGACTAAGAATCAAGATACTTTAACAAATTATTGCATATAGACCAAGATATATATATATATATATATATATATATATATATATATATATATATAAAGAAACCTGCACAGAAGTAAAGCTTGGATCCTCTAAATCTTTACCTTTAAAAAGACCATATACATGTCACACAATTCTGCACTGGCATGGAATATAAATGATGTTCTTGACTATTTTATAATATGAACATATGTGTATGGCTGATAAGTGTATATATGTGTATGTGTGGTCTTACCACTTCTGGCAGCAGCCTGGTAGCCAGATCATGGATGGCCTTTCCAACAATGCAGATGGAGGAGAGAACAAACACAATCCCAAGGACTACACATGCTCTGCAACAAACAAAAGGGCAGAGAGCACAATGTTACGTCTTAGGTCGTTATGTAAAGTTGAGCCAAAGCAACAACCAAAGAGAAGTTAACGCAAGAGCAGTCACACTTTCTCCCATCGAGAAAGATTCAAGAATCAGGATCACTTTTCACTTTCCTGCTGCAGCAGAGAACCAAATAAATGTTCACAGAGACCTAAATAAACAGTTGTAAACACTGGCAGTGGCCTTTGGCAGTCTGGCATACCAAGAAAGGTTTTTGCAATGTCTTGCCATGAAATGTTAAATTAACAGCTACAAAAAAAAATAAAAGAAACACACCATTATTACCTCTTCCCCACTGGCTTTAATAATAGCCAAGGAATCCCGAAAACTTTGAAATTGACATGTACTGTAAATGTAGGTAATAACATCATCAGTAGGATGGAGGTGGTGAGCCAACTGATTCATCAAGTCCATTCAGTATTGCTGAACACTGGAATTAATTTCACAGGCTAATGAAAAAATTAGCCACATGACACTTTGTCTGGCAGAGTGCTCAGTGTGTAACGTTACATCTGACTTCCAAACCAAATTTTTCCAAAAAGCTTTTTCTGAAGAAATAAGGGGATATTGAGGTGGATGTTTGAAGGTGGTGGGATAACTTGCCTTTGCACATTCTTTTCACTATGGCAGCAATGGAATATGTTATGGTGACTCAATAAATCTCAATTGCTTGATCATTTACAGTCCCTCTTCCTCTGACACATCTGCCGGGCCCAAATTACAGTATCTGTCTTCCATCTCTCTCACTGCAGAACAGAGACACAATATCTTGACAGGTGCAGTGATGTGCTGTTTCTCCTTTGCTGTTTCTAAGGGTGGTTGGTCGTAATAAAACTGCCATGGTTCACTGAGAAAAGGCAGCTTTTAAGAGAGAAATGTGGCACTCCACGGCACACTGGAAAGATGACTTTAATTTAGGAGTCATGGTAATTCTGAGTTTCAGATAGACTAACAAGTTTTAACCGCTAAGGCGTGCACGCAAAAAAAGTAACTGGGACAACAACATGACTCCCACTTACCTACAGACGGCATGGAGAGAAGACATATCCCTTCGCTCTCCATCACACACTATCACATCTCCTCATTTATTTGCCCCAAACTTGCTAGAAGTATGTGTAAATATCCCCCTGTCTTTTTTTCTCTTTACATCCTTTTTCACAGTTATTTGTTTTCCTATTTTTTTCTGACTTAAGGGTCTCAATCAGTCTCATTTTAGCACATATCAACCACCAGGAATTCTCTGACTCTGCAGTCTTCTACAACCACACATGTACACAATGCCTTGGTCAAATTTGAACGCTCTGATTTCCTTCTGTCCACAACAGATGGGTCATGTATGGGAGTTGCATGATCACAGTCCCAGTGTGCACGTATGCGTGATTCATTTGTACGCGTATGTACAGTGTGTGTGTGCTGGTTGGATTTGTATGAGGATTCCGCTGTGTGTGCAGCAACCTAGCAATTCCTAACAAAGTGTAGAAAAAATCGGATTTGTGTGTGCTAATTTTTGCGTAGCTAAAGTACAGTGTGTATGTTGGTGAGTGTGTGTGTCCATATAGGTTAATGAATGGTACAGAGCCCAGTGTTTCATCATTTGTTACACATCGGAGCTAAACAGAGATGCTGTTGTAAAACAAATGAGGCTCTGTGCAAACTGAAAGCCACTTGATAACTCAGCTGAGCTACAGCAGGCCTGATAACTGATGGATTAACAGACTTGTCTTTACCCAGTGCTGCACATTGAAGTATTGTATAGGAAAGTACTTTGTTAATATATTATTCCCCTCCCTCTGAAGCTCAAATGAACAAACAGGCATTATAAAATCCTTTCTTTCAGCAATTTTTTGAGCTGTGCACCTGGTTATGCCTATCATAACTAAAAAGCCTAACAGGGCAGAACTTTGAATCCTCATGGCAACGATAACGCGAAAAGTAAAAATGCAAGTAATATGAAAATTTCCCTTTTGCAGTCATTGAGAAATCCTGTATCCTCTTGAATCTGTGACATTATGTGTTAGACCGAGGTCTCCACCACCATGATCAAAACACCACATGAGTGAATATCTTTTGAAAGAACGATGTTCACCCCTTCAGTAGAGTTACAAAGTTGTAGCATCAATGACAAGGAGTATTTTTTCTCGGGGCTCACAGTGGCTCGACATCATACTGAGACACTTTATATTGTTTTTTCCCTTCGTCATCAATCTATGTGTCTGCCAACCTACTCTCATCCTCTTCAGCTAGCATTTGGGGCTTCAGGTCCAGTATGGTAAAAATTACTGAGAAACAGATCCCCACACAAGATGCTTCATTCATATCATCAAGAGTTTAATCAACTTTTGGTGTGTCGTGGCCTTCCCAGCAAAATCAATCATAAGAAATATTGAAAATAATACCCCCGCCGATGTAAACGAAAATTTAACAGCATTGGAAAACATTGCAAAACCAGAATTGGTTGCTGAATAATAAGGGGATTTGTACACAAAATATTGAAGAAAGAAAAGATAAATGTTATAGAAAGATGGGTGAATAGATGAATACATTCAGTGAAATGCAAAAGCTCTTGCTTTTATGCAAACTTATTACTAATCAAGCCTTATTTAAGCTCAGCACTGTGTTCTGTACTCACATATACTCTCTGTGTGCAGAGTGCACTGCTGCTGCATTGCTGTAGCGCCAGAGGACAATGATTGATGACATGACGTCCAGCGTGGCATCAAACTACAGCAGGAACAGACACCATATAACCAAGGAGAGAGAGGAAGATAGAAAAGTTATTACAGTAGCGGCTGCAATGGAATAATACGTTGTTTGGTCTTAAGAAAGAGTATGTTTTTAAAATAGCAGCTAAGTCAATTAGCACCTCTGTGTTTGCAGCATTCAATATGATACATATACCCACACTAAATACCCTGTTTTTTTTTGACAAATAGCTGAAAACTACTTTCGCCCTAACACTTACAATCATCAAATGTATTTTGACACATATAGAACCTGTGGTGTTGGAAATAAAAATACGAGTATGGTGAAAATCCTGTCTAATGTAATCAATGTAATGTAACCTAAAAATTACACTCAATAATATCTTTACTTAAACAGAACAGAATAAAAATAAGCACTTGATATTTTTTGTACTTATTCAGTTATATACTGCGTCACTTAAGATGTCTGAGTGGTTTTGAATTACCACTTAAGGTTTTCTATATTTTGAAACATACAGATCCTTTAAAATGTTTTGCAAAACCAAGAGACTGCAGATAAATTAAGGTGATAAACATGATGATTAACATAATATATGAGTTTGTGCTCCAATTTAGCTTTCTCAAAGAAAGTCCTATCTCCCCTGAAGCTGTTTCATTAAATATGGCTTGATCATTAACTAAAAAAAAGTCACCTCTCCACATCCTAGTAAGTAAAACTACCAGTGATCAGTTACTATGATCTAACCCCTTGGCATTGTCTTCTTACCACTTTATTAAAACTGTCATAGATAGCCAAGCACTGGTTAATTAAAATCCCATTTTTAATAAAGAGATAGCTAGTGCAGCAGATTATGGTTTACAAAATACAAATTCCAGTCACATAATGCTAATCACATCCTTCACTGGCCTAGAGTGTGGATGATTTAAATTTCACTTCACTTTTATTAAACTTGTGTTTTTTAAGCTAAGTAAATTCTCAATCACTTCCCCAAAATACGAGAAGTAATGAGAAACTTTATTTTTGGTAAAATCCAGTAGATCTGCTCAGAAAAACTCAGCATTTTGACATTGAACCTGAGCTCTACGCTCAGTCCCTCTCCTCTGCCCTGTTACCTTGGAGACAAAGGGACCAATAACACTTTGGTACCAGGATTCATTAATAAACCACCAAGACCCAAGTTATGATTAATTTATCAACGGAAGAGGAGAGAAGAAAGGTGGAACTCACGGCAAATCCAAAGGCTGACGCGCTGTGTCTCATGAACGATACAGCTATGGAGAGAGAGAAAGAGCGAGGTCAATTATTTCATTAAATTTAGCTGAGTAAAGGATACTATTTATATTGTTCATTTGGATGCCATATTACAAACTGCATTAACATTACATTTTCATGTGCTTATCTGCACATATGATTTATCATGTGCAATAAACATGCTGCATCTGTATCATATGCCAACAAACTGAAGTAATGAATGTAGAATAAAAATTAATTACAAAATGAAACATTATAGGCTCCCGAGGTGTTTCTCCTTGACTTCTTTATTAGAACTGATTGAGACAACAAGATGAAAGCCACTGTGATGGACAACATGACAAAATGAAATTTGCACAAAGGAAAGGTTAAGAACATCAAGAAAAATATTTATATACAGTATATACTGTGTATGCTAATCAACGTACAGATCGGTAGATTTTGAAGTTTTAAACTGTCCAATTTGTAATATTTTGTAACAGATGAAAAAAGCAACATTTTGGCGGTGAATGACTGATATAAGGAGCTCACTATATATTACAGCACATGCTTAGAGATTCTATAGAAATTCTGCCTCTTTATTCATCAGTGTTAAAAAATCTTTATGATTTACAGTCATTTAAATCTGTTGTTTTTGGGCAATAGGTGGCTGCAAAACAACCCACAGACACACCACTGACATTCAAAGTGATCATCTTAGATTGACGTGCTAACATGTTAGCAGACAGGCGCCTGGCTAAACATCCAGCCGATACGAAGCAACATTAGCCTTCGTTTGAAGTTGTGTTCCCAGCCACCTCAGTATGTAAATCCAGTACTCAGTCACTGCTGAGTGATCCGGCCTCGACCAGCTAATGAGAGAAATGCCTGGCTCTTCAGCGGCTACACGCTCCACTATGCTGTCTATGCTGTTGGGCCAGTGAGTTTATCGTAGGTTGTTTATTTGAACACAGCCGCCCGCTGCGTCTGTAAGCAAGGCTGATGACAGCAGTGAACCCAAACATCAGTGTTGCAGGCAGTAAAACCAAACGAATGAGCTAGAAGTTATAAAAGCACTGGCAGCAGAGTTGGGCGATCATTGTCAGCGGGTGCACAGGGGCGACTCCTTTTGCATTACACATAGTTGATGCATGGTACGTATGTAAATAAAGGGTAAAGGGTGGTGCACATTCACTGAAAGCAGCCCTGGTCTAGCCCACCTGTGCTGTTTTGCCCTTTTGCCTCTTCTTGTCTCTCTGTCTCTCTGTCTCTCCCTGTGTTTTCATGACAGGGTCTCAGGGGAAACTACATCGGCAGTTAAATTACCATGGTAACAGGAGATTTGAGGGCAAACTAGAAGCTGGTTTGAAGACGACAGCTTTCATCTTTCCTTTTCACTTGTTCTTTGTCTGTCTCATCTTCTCAATCTTTTTTCTCCTGGCGTCCTTTTTCTTTCAGGCTCTTTCTGTCAGACAGTTCAGGTTCTGATTTTCTTTGACACACATCTATTTCTCTCTTGCCACATCTTTGAAAAGTGGCCTTTTTGGCTGCTTTGTCTTTTATTCACTCTGGCTACACCTCGCTGTGTGACACTGCCAGAAACTGCGACACTGCATTTTGCCAGGCACTGATAAATGCTTAAATCTAGCAAAATAATTTTTACTTTCTTCTTTCATTTCGCATCCATATCAGCAATGTGAAGAACAGCAGCTTCTCCCTGAACCACCGTTAATGCGTATTTAAAGTGAAGCGTAGTGAAGACGAGAGGAAAAGAGAGCTGAACGGGAAAAACGAGAAATGAGGAGAAGATGAAGAGGGAGAAGTAAAGGTTGTGGAGAGTAGAGGGCAGTTCTCTGATACGAGACATTTGGCACCAGTCAGGCTGGGTGTGTAACACATGACAGCCCACACACACACACACACACGCACACACACACACACACACACACACACACACACACACACACACACACACACACACACACACACACACTATACTGACTGTGTCTGTCGTGGAGACACAGACTCTCCGTCTTTTTCTCACAGTCTCTGAAGTTCTCCCTCTAAATTGTCTCCGTGTCACACACACAGTGTGTGCTGAATCTCTGGAGCTCCACCAGGCACCCTGACCCACCTGAAAAGCCCAGAAACTGAGCCCAGCGGAGACTGTTCCTGCTATCGCATAGATTCAACAACTACACGCAGAAAAATCTGACAGGGCGACTTACTATCAGAACATGAATAACTATTGGCTTAACAGCCCCCTGACCTGCCGGGCTCCTTGGCAAAAGACCAAATAGACAACACATATATCCGATCCGATGCCGTGAGTGTGTTTGCATCGATGTTTGTGTGTGCACGTTTAAGCGAGCACATGCGTAATGTCACACATAGAACCTGTACAGACAAGTTCTAGGCCCTTCCAGGCCAGCTATCTGGCCATCCATGTTCTGGGGATTTTCCCTGGACATCCATAATCCCACACTAGTGGGTAATTCTTCAAGCTTAGTGCTTTGCTCAGGGGCACCCTTGTCTGGGATTTCCGAGTTTTTAGAGGAGTCAAGCCAGTAAAGCCTTAAAAATAAAGGCATAATCTGTCACAGAAAAGTAAAATGAAAGGTCTTTCTTCTCTTTTCCTTCCTTTCTTCAAACCCATTGTGCACTCTGGTTAATTTTTACTGTGATTTAACGCCATTGGATGTACATCCAGGGACTCAGTAGGTTGTGACCTGTGATAATTGGCTCTTGGCTTAAAAAGCCTCCGTGTGTGACTGTCTACATTCCAAGAGAGCCTCTGATACAAAAGGGTCAGAGCTGAAACCTGCAGGCTGAGAAGCCCTGACCCATAAACTATCATGGGATTAGCCCAATTTTGTAGTTTTCTTCTGGTAAACTCAGCTGGCACAACTCAAGAACACATACAATTCCATCTCTTGCCTAAATAACAGGGTTAGCATTGGCAGATTATCATTTGGCTCTCGATGTTTATTCAGCAGAATATTTATGTAAGACATTCCTCCATAGAGAGGAATTCAGATGTTGACACGGCTGACCAATGCTTGCATTTTAAACTTGTGACTACAGTGGGACTGGCATCAGCGAAAAACCATTTCACCCCGTTGCAACTTCAAAGCCATGTGTGATGTTTTCTCATACTACCGTGGATAATGTATAGTGTATCATGTTATCACGCAGTGTCCACATTACTAGGATATTGTGGTGATTAGTTGTGGTGATTTGTGCTTCAGCTCACACTGAAACTGCATATTCAGAAGTAAAAATAATGACAAAAACTTTGTTTTACATAAATTTAAAATCATATTAAAGATGCATGTAAGACTAATGATTTACTGTACAAGGGCAAAAAAGAGAAAATGAATTAGCTGAAAATGCTAAATTAATGAAACTTTTTTACTGCTTCTCTGGATAAAATATTTCCACATAAGTCTGACTGTTTTTGGATTTTCTCATTCTGATAAATCATTTTTCTGACCCTCTATCTTCAAAAGTAGTGCAGCGGGTCAGCAAGAATGTTAATCAACACTTTCACCCGAGACCGAGTTTGTGCACACACACACACACACACCCACACACACACACCCACACACACACACACACACACACACACACACACACACACAAATGCACAGGTACACATAAATACACAGTCTTTTTTCTCACAATGTTCTAGACGTATTCAAACCCCGGAAAAAAAGATGTCCTCTCTGTGTGTCTGTGTCATCTGTCTAGAAGCTCATTTGGGAAGCAGTTAAGCCTCCTCAGCTTTCTTAGCATCGTGGGCATATATCTACTTTCATTTACCTCATGTTTTCCCTAATTTAAACATGCAGTATTAAAAAACAAAAACAAAAACAAAAAAAACCTGCTGAAGTTTCAAGGTCATGATGCCAAGAAGACAGGATTCTTCTCACGATTCCATAAAGATACTAAGTTGAAAAATATTTTTTTTTCTCCCGGCAGTTATTCATTTCGATGCGCCTACCATCTGTGTAGTTACTGCCTGCCAAAAAAATCAATGCCTCTCATGAGGAGAGAAGTCACTCTCCTATATAACATCCTTTGGGTTGTTAATCAGGGAGGAAAGTATACAAGACCAGTACTAACTAGACTGAAGAAACAACAGAGCAAAGAGAGGAGGTGGTGGAAATGAAGTGGGACATGGGGGGGGGGGGCAGTGGGACAGTTTCTTGTCTCTAAAAGAACAAGGACATATGCAAAATTTACTAATAACCAGTGTTTTGAGACAGGTGTCAGTTTTTTTGCCTTTGTTGTGATACTTTACTTATTATAAGAAAGCATAATGCTAATCCTAACCCTCATCAGATAATTCCCCGCCTTCACAACAATCCAACATGTGGCCACAAAGTCTTATTTGTCCATTTCTATTCTATTCCTTTCTTTTTTATGTTCCCCGTAGTCCACTCGTGTTCTGCAAACACCTGCAAAGCTCACCACAGCTGTAGCAGTGGCTAAAACTTGGCAGCATTTAAACCCTAATTATCAGTCCCAACACTTAACATACTCTCTCACACGCTCTCTCTCCCTCGATGTTCTTTTAGCACTGATTATAAGCAGAAGACAGATGGATAGATGGATAGCATCTGTCTGACCAGACTTTGAGGATGTTCGGAACCCCAAACATCTAATAATCCATTACAAAGTATATGAAGTTGTTTGAGTTTTCTGCATAGGCGTGCTGCTAAAATATATTCCACAGACGCCCTAGAAGGGCTTTGGTCCTTTGTTATCACACAGACAGGCAAGAAAATTGTCTAGAAAATTGTCAATTTGTCTAGAAAATAAATCAATAAACAATACACTACCATACAAATTAGATTATATCAGGAATGTCAGATAAAATCAATAAACATTTAGACATTTAGACAGTTGTTTGACTGGCTAACACTCACCGACACACTCTGAGCCAGAATTCTTTACTATTCATCATGAAGCAAGATCATAGAGGCACTGATCTGTTGACATATTATGGCTTAAGAAATTTTTTTGGCTATTGTGTTAGCAAAGAGTTGCCTATTAACACATGCAGCAGGCACACATTAGCATCCCGCTCAGTCACTCATTTCTGCTCCCTTTGTCCATGCATTGGTCTTTTACCAGTTAGATGCTGAGACTTTGCACTTGAAAATAACTCCAGTACAATGAGTACATTTGATGCCCATTAGAGGATGGCTAACATACAAGATAGAACTCAGCAATAGAACTCGATAATAAATCTCAGTGGGTTCATCACGAGTGATGTCTCTCACATTACACATTGTCCACTGTATATATATAAAAGTATTGACTATAGAAATATAGAATTTAGCTAAAATAATAATCAATTCAAATTGATTATTATTGCAAATGTGTTTTGAAGGAAATGTAAGCGAGACCAAATTATGTTTTCTATTAAGGTAATGACACCCCTTTCCACTCCATTTACTTATTTGGCAGATGATTATAAGCAAAGTGCAAGGTTATCAGGTAAAGACGTGAACTAAAAGTGCACAGAGATCTTAGTTAGGCACTTTAGGGTGTTAGAGGTGTTAGCAGAGGAGGCTCTTCAGGAGATTCTTGACGAAAACAGTCTGGACTATGGTTGCGTTGTTTCCAGAGATGGCAATGCCAGACAATGAGAAGTAGGGTAAGCCTGTATGACCCAGAGGTCACTCTGCAGGCAAGCCTTAGTGGCTTGAATTTGACCTGGGTGGCCATAGTAAACCAATGGCAGTCAACGAGCAGGCGCTCGTGCCCTTTTAGGATGATTGAGCACCAGACGTACCGGCGCATTCTGGACTGTGTACTGAGGTAATGTAATTAACTTAGGTATTTGGCAAGTCAAAACTACTTTGACACTGCATATATCATTTTGGTATTTAGAGACAACTAATTGTTTTCTGATAGAATATCTGAACTTGCAGTACAATATCCACCTGTAGTGACTACAATATTATTGAACATTTTTTTTCTGGCTACATCTAGGCACAAATAGCACTTGGTTAAATACTATGGTTTCTTACAGAAAAAGATCACAGTGATTAAACATCCATATTTACATTTAACCAAAATCCCAATCTTTCCCTAACCTTACACAAGCGCTCATTGCCTAAAACCCAACCACAGATGGAACTCTGGATGAGAACCTGAACTCTGGTGCAACAGTTGTGCACTTTGTATATCCACTATCTCTCCCAAGTGCCTCCTAGTGAATCCACTGCCAATAATGAATGCAGTGTTTTATTCATTCATTCAAAAAAAAAAAAGTGCGGTGGGTGGAGTCAGACATAACAGCACAAAATGCTAGACCATCTAAACCATCACACAATTATGCCGAGTCAACTGGCATCTCCAGGCAGAAAGTGTAGAACCTCCTGTCTTTGCATATAAACTGAACCAGTTAAATGAGTGTGTGTTCCTCTAGAACAGCCTACTAAACCAAAACTAACTTTAGCTATTTAAAAAGCTACAGTTTTCATTGCTTCATTATTCCTTTATTATCAATGACTAATGCTGAAATAGCTGTAATATTACTAAAGATATATGTAAATGTGTTTAATCTTCTTATTTAGGAAAGACGTCAAACTTCACACTGGACTCATGCTTTGCCCAACTGTGTGCTGACAGATAGAGTAGTCCAGATAGACAATTTCTGCACAGACTGCTTACTGTTTCATCATCCATCAAACCACCGCTGGTGCTGACTGTATGAAGATAGTCCATATCAAATTTGTAGAACAATTTTCCGCAAAACAGGGATGTTATTACGTACTCTTCTCTGTTCCTCAAGGCCAAGAGCTCAATTAAGGGATCTGAAATTGAATTACATCACAAGGAGTAAAGGACTAGTTGGGGAGACATGGAACGAGAAGGAGAGTGATGAAAGAAGAAGCAGACAGGGAGCAGATGGACAGGCACACCCGGTGAGTGCGAGTGAAGTGAGCGACTCTTATCTGCCAATCAGAATCTCCCTGAGCTTCCAATCTAATCAAGGTGACTCATCTGCATTAGTGCTCCAGAAAAAAAAAAAATCTCCCAACAGACACATTCATTGAATCTGAGGAAAATCACTTAACAGTCCCAAGATAAGGAAAGGGGCTCAAAGTGTTGAGGGAACAGATGTGCGGTTCACAAACGTTTCATCTTATTTCTGTACTATGTGGTGATGGTCACATGATGAATGTAATGATGAAAGAAAGGAACAATAAATACAGGCAAATAAGTAAACGGGCAGAGAGAGGAGTGTGAGAACTGGACAGAGATAAGAGGTTAAGAGAGTGGAGGAGGGGACAAGGAAGGAGGAGGGCAGACAGTGAAGAGGAATTATGCATCATTAGAACTGGATAAAACGCGATTTGTATGCAAATACACCTGTCCGGGCTGAATTGTGCAGCTGGGTTGCAATGGAAAAGAGCATCCCAGTTCCACTGTTGGATGTACTGTTGATTTCACAGGTGGGAAATCTTGTGCAGGAAGAATCTCAATTCCAGCCAAACTTCAGCTTTCAATCACTAATACTTTTGTTTGTGAATGTGCAAGGTGACCTAGTGCAGCTTTAAAATTACTCATATTGAGTATGAAAACCAACTAATGTAAAATTTACATGGAGTAATTTGCAAAAATACACATGCATGTGTATCGATACATGTAAATGTGTGAGTGAGCATATGACGGCCTTTACACTTGCATTTTTGGAGGATTTAATAGCTATCGGGCATGAAAAAAAAACATTGAAAAACTGTAAATGTATACAAGAACCTTCATCATGGACGTTCGGAGAGTAATTTAAGCTGCATTCTAGCCAGATGTTCATAAAGTATGAATTGAATGAATCCATGTCTCCAAAATACACACTAATAATCTTTAGTACTATTTTAAGTTGAGCTACTGTAGGCCCTACATCAGTAGGGGCTCTGTGGAAACAGTGACTAAGAGGGTCTGTCCCCTGATCTTAACCAAAATTAAACTGAAATCAGCTCTCACAATGTCTCATTAAGGTGAAAGAAAAAAGCAGCTCTGCTGATTTCAATGATATGGTGCTATATAAATGAATTGAATTGAACATATGGCATCATAAAGAGGGGCTTTTGCAGTGCTTATCTTATCAGTGGTCAATGTACCTGCCTTGTACTCTATTTGTGTGAGAGTATTGATCTGTGAGCCAACGGAACTGTGAAGACAATCACACCTCTGGGTCATAGCCTGTTAAAATCAAATCAGCCAAGTGTTACAATAACACTTTAGCTTGCTAACACTAGCTAAAGTGTTATTGTAACTAAATTGCGAGAGTGCAAAAGCTATTCTTCTGTAATTTTTTGGTGTAGTCAGCGAGGAGCTTCTGGATCATTATCGACACCTTCTGTGGTGAAATAGGACCGATTCTGATTTGCATATAGCCCAGGAAACCTGAGACGAATGCAAACAACAAAGAGCCATGTACTGCAAGTGCCTTCAATCCCATCTGGCTTATATCTGGATATGAGACACCTACTCCCAGAGGTTATGTTTATATAAAACTAATTTTCAATAGCAATTACATTTTGAAGGAATTGTGATTCCAGCCAGATTATTTTTCCCATGAGAACCTTGAGGAAATGATTTTCCTATAAGTATCTCATAAGCCACAAAAATGTTAATACTCATTATCTGTAAAGTGTTTGCTGAAAATGGATTTCATTTGTTTTCTGCCAAAATATCTGATCTGGCAAATGATACTGGCTTTTTATGCTTATGCTTTGGAACTGGCAGAACTTGCTTTTAAGATTAGGAAAAGATCATGAAAAGGTTAAACACACACACACACACACACAAAAAAAGTGACACAACATAGATACATCAATTCATTAACTGACAAATCTTTGGGTTTCAACAGAATCCATCTGAGATTACATTTTCCATTACAACTTAATTGAGAAAAAAAACTATTTTATTCCATATAAATTAAATTATTGGAAGACTAAGTTGAAAATGTATACTGTAAGAGGGGAATGTCTGTGTGTATAAACCCATTACAAGATGCGTGTGTGTGTGTGTGTGTGTGTGTGTGTGTGTGTGTGTGTGTGTTTGTTTCTGTATGTATGTATCTTAAATTGCTGGTTGCTCTCCACTGTTGCACAGAGTTAAAACAAAAGCCCTCTGGAGGTTGCTTCCTCATTAATTAGTGGCTCTAAGTGAGTATACACCACTTTTGATGACCACACAAACACACACACATAAATGCACACACGCTAACACACAACCTTTCTCTCTTAAGCAGACACATCCAACATGGCTGCAGCCGTTTGCTTAGCTGCAAAGCGTTGTGTTTAATAATTCAGGACCTAGTGCTCAGCTCGCCCTTAGCTCTGCACCGCGTCTTGCACTCCGGCTGAGTTCACCCTGCAGATAACCCTACTAGGATTCTTCCTCTCTCCCTCCTTTCCTCTCCCCTCGTTCCTTCCTGCCTCCTTCTTTTTATCCTCCCCCCTTTTACTGTCATCTGTTCCCTATTTCTCCCCCTGCCTGTCGTCCCTGTCATCTTCCCATTCATCTCCCCCCTTCATCCTGTTTTTGTTTTACCATTAATTATCCTTCCACAATCCCTCCCTTCCTCTCTTTGCTCTTTCCTACTACCTATCTATTTCCATCTCTTTCCTTTTGCTCCTTAATTTGTCTCTTCTGTCTCCTTCCCCGCTCTCAATGGCCTTTGCATTTCTTCTTTCCAACATTAATACATCTATATTCCTGACCCTCAAATGCTTTAGGATGTCCCTCCTCAATCCATCATATCTCTCCCCTCACAGTAGCCCAGCAGTACTGACTTGCATTTATGATATATATGGACGGGCACAGTGAAGGAGCTCCCATCTGCGAGAAGCTTGGCATGGGGGGCTCACTGGGGTTTGTGCGGATTAAGATGGGACAAGCATACAGCTGACTGGAATAATGCTTCCTACACACCTGCAGGTTTTAAAGAGCTTCATGCTGGAAACCTTTTAGCAGTTTAGGAAGCTATCAGTAGAGTTCAAGAATTTTCCTGGAACATGATTTTTTTGCAGACACTAATGTGTTTGGTGAAGTAATAAGACATAATATCCTCATAAATGGGTTATGTTGGTATCATTTGTACTGATTTCATTTTCCTTTAATGTCCTCACATCTGGGAGAATTACTGTGATGCAGTTAGCTGAAGGACATCTTGTGGCAAGCAATGTGACAGTGTTTTGAGGAAATTCATTAGCAGCAGAAAAAATGTCCTCTGCAGGTTTTCAATGCTGCCGTTATGTTCAGCTGCATCACAGTGGCAGTCAGTACTGTAGTTTGGCACAAGGTATGGTTTTAGTTTTTATTGGATAGATTGTGTGAAGGGCTGTTTTACTTAAAGGATCTAACAAAACTGACTGTGACTTATGACCTTTCTCTGGTTTCCACAATAATTTACAGTCTTTGAGTCAGTACCTGAATTCATGTAAAGATACATGTATCTTATCAAGTAAGCATAGTTTTCAAGCTAAATAGGCCAAAAATATAAAACTATAACATTCTTCATCCTGCAGGTGTACTACTTCTGCTTATTACAATATAAACAACACCTAATTGAATCCCACAGGGAATAAATCTGCAGCTGTGGCTTTGGTTACATTCAGTATCCTAGTCTAACAAACTGCTATATCTTTCTTTGTATGGGAATCATTTAATGAAGAAAACAGAACAAAGCTGAAAATTGAACAAAATGAACAATTTGAGACTGATCTGAAATCTCAGCAGACAACTCAATTCTCAAACATCATCATCAAAGGAGTTCATTATAAATGATGTAATGGAGAAGTTCAACAGAAAAAAAGATTTTTTTTAAAAATCACACTAAGTAACTAATATTTCCCGTTATGCCTTATATTGCTGTTCTTTTATTCAGGCAGAGATACCATCCCCAAATGGACAAAGTTAAATGTCTTTCTAGATGAGATAAGAAGCCCTAGGGGAGCTCATAATCACCGAAAGTTTCAACTTCTACAGCACCATGGCAAATTAACAAAGTCAGGAGGAGGACCATGTAAGACTGTGCAAAGCACTAGAACAAGTTGTTTGTTTTTTTGACTAGCCTAAGAGTTCATCACCCATAGGAGGAGACTTGAAAAACAGTAAACAAGACTAATTCAAAACCTAGTATGTGGCCAGACCGTCATTTATTAGTTTGCTTTTCTCCTACTCTGTGCTCACATATACAGTGATTTAATGCAGCTGAATTCCCAACAAAGCTGTTCTCATTTACATTTTTTTTCTGTTTCTCTTGTCAAAATATAGAACAAGTATGACATAGTGACTGAAACATGGCCCATTAAGATGACGTCTTAACCAGCAGTCACTTATAAACCATTTCCTAGCCACTTCCCGGCGAAAAATCTCGATTTTATATCCTGATTTTCACCATACACGTTAGTGTATTGAGATAACTGTTATGCTGTGATTTCAGCTATATGTACTTGTAAAATTATCACTCAGAGAGAAAGTTAGAAGCTTGTTCATGTCTATTTCAGCTGCCATGTGGTCAACTGAATGAAATGCATAGAAAGGTTTGTCTTTGGAGTAAAAGCCCAACCTCGCACTCACAGGGTAGCACTGGCAACTCTCTGCTATGGGAAGTAGCAAAGGTTTGTCCAAAAAGTCCCTTGATCTGTTGCTAGGTGCTTTTGTGAAGAAAAGATGCTGAAGGGTTGTGGAAAGTTGGTAAACCTAGCGACAAAAGTGCTAAGGTTGCAACACTGCCTGTATATGGCCAGGCACCATCCTATCTTAAAGAGCTCATAGTACCTTATTATCCTAGTAGAACACTTCGTTCCCAGAATGCAGGTCCACTAGTGGGTCCTAGAGTCTCCACAAGCAGAATGGGAGGCAGAGCTTCAGTTATCAGACTCCTCTGCTGTGGAACCATCTTCCAGTTTGGGTCCAGGAGGCAGACACCCTCTCCACATTTAAGAGTCGGCTTTAATCCTTCCTCTTTGATATAGATTATGGTTAGAACTGGCTCAGCATTAGCTCCAGCCATCACCTCACTATGCTGCTATATGCCTAGACTACTGAGGGACTTCCCATGATGAACTGAGCTCCCCTATACTCCACCTCCTCCTCTCTCTCTGTAGCATTAACACCTCAAAAATGCTTGTTACTAACTGTTCTTCCTCTCTCCTGTAGTTTCATGCTTCCTCGTCTCTCTCCTCTTCCCCCTGTTGCTTTCTGCAGGTTTTTTTTTAATGCTCCTAAGTCTGGATCCATGGTAGCAGACCATCTACTGCCCCATGAGCCTGATCAACACCCACTGCTATAACTATTATGATTGCTACTGTTACCATTTCATTTATTCCTATTAGAATTATTATTAGCATTAGTTAGTAGAACTACAGTATATATAGCTATTAGTCCCATTATTATGCTATGCTCTCTCTCCTCCCTCCTGCTCCCCCTTTCTCTCTCTCTCTCTCTCTCTCTCTCTCTCCCTCCATGAGCCAGGATCTGTTCAACGTTTCTACCTGTTAAAAGTGAGTTTTTCGTTGCCACTGTCACCAAGTTCTTCCTCATGGGGGAAATGTTGGTTCTCTGTAAATAATAACTATAGAGAGTCTGGTCTAGACCTCTATATGAAAAGTGCCCTGAGATAGTGTTTGTTATGACATGGCGCTATAAAATAAGGTTGAATTGATTTGAATATGCCCCCTAATAATGTTATAGAAACTGTTTGTGCCAGTTCATTTGAAAGAGCAACAGCCAGTTAGGAAACTCCAATATGTGGCTTGCTTACCAAGGGTGTAACTTCGTTAGTCAGTCACAAACATTCACATTTATAGGGCTGTCCCAGGGTTGCAGTACAGCCAACAGGACAGAAGAGTGCGACATTTAAAGTAGCTGCTGCATAGGGAGGATAATCCCACACACTACACTAGCTAATCAGACTCAAATCAGCTCAGTTCTTCCAAGACACCTTGTCTACACTTGATGCATATCTATAGCAGCAAATAAGTAGTAGTAGTAGTAGCCCTCCATCAGTGTTTACACTGGCTCTGCCATGCACTTCAAAAAAGCATTGAAAAAAACTTTATTTCAACATTTAAAGTTACATAACTGTGTCATTTGTGCTTTATGTGGATTTCTCTACCAATCAGCCTCTATACTCCCCCATTTAATTTTGACAAAAAAACAAATTCATATATAATATTGTGAGCACTTCCTCTGGGTCTATCAGCGCTCCAGCTGATAGGAGAAAAAAAAATAATCTTCCCCACCGTTTGCTGTTTACCAAACTAATTTATTTGCTTTGATATGTTCCAAGTCTTCCAGCAGTGCCTGGTAGGAATACAACGGGCAGTAATGACGAGGAATCATCCTGCTTCATGATACCAAACTGGACGGCTGCTGTGGTTAACTCTGACCTGTAGGGAAGAGTTTAAGCACCAGTTTGACACTGTGGTGTGAGTGGTAACCACCATCTACATAACTGCTCTGACCAGATTGGCTGCTCAGGCACAGAGATAGATATGTAGTCTACACTTTGAAGTCTGCACAGGTCTGAGGGAACCTAATGAATGAGGACATGACCACACACAAACACACATACACACACACACACAAAGAAAGAGAGAGAGAGAGAGAGAGAGAGAGGGAGGGAGGGAGAGAGGGAGAGAGAGAGAAACTTGCTAACATACTATATTTTTTTCTTTTGGCAGATGGAGTCACCTGGGTCTGACCACTCTCTGCTTTAGCCCAGCAGTTAGAAGTTCTGACAAACACCTGAGCCACCATAATACCCCTCTTTTTCTTCATGTCAAAATATCTAAGCCTGGGGGCATTTTTCTTCAATCTTTCTTCATAAGTGTTCCTGTGTTTAAAAAAGGCTGAACTGTGAGATACCTCACTCAAGGAAGAGGCAAGTCCGTGTGATATTCAATCTATAGAGCAAAAAGTTTTTGGGGAAATATTCTCCTCATTAGCATTTAAATCACTACAAGTTCTCACATTTTAACCTTTTAGATGATGCTTGTTACCATTGATTAAACAAATATTAAATAATGTTGGTTGTCAAATTCCACCAAGGTCAATTTCAAGAGATTTATTTCCATTTTAATTTCAGCAAAACGATAAAGGATATGTGAGATGCACTGACAAATCTTCTAGTTTGTAATTTATGTTTAGATACTTGTTGGTTGACATGAAATGCATTATTTGGCAGGTTATATGAAACATCTTTTCTATTTCAGATTTTTTTGCCAGAATAGTTTCCAGTCTACCAAAAAAAACACAGAGAAGACTAAGAATAAGCTCTTAATGCAGCACTTCTTTAATTTTTGAATTGAGTGGCCAGTTGCATTTTTGGTAAGTACGCATTTGCCTGTCTTAATAACATCAGTGAAATTGTGGTTAATTACAAGAAATTGAGAGTAAAGTTGAAACCTGTAAATTATATGTGTTGAAGTACAGTTGTCATTATTTCATTATGGTTATCTGGGCTGGGTATCATACCACTTACACTGCTTAGTAAAGGGCTGATTTTATTATTCTGATGAACACTTATGTAGAGTCCCATCTTTGACTTATTTGTAAAACAGCTTTATAATACATTCGTACAGTGTCACTCTTTTGTGACGTGATTGGCTGATCTATTCATCTTTCAAATCAAACTATAAACACAGAAATAGGAGACACTTTGATGTAAGTAATTAAAGGAGGTACAGGTAGTGAAGACAAAATGGTAAAATAATGCCATGCCAACGTGTGTGCATGCGTGTTTGTACTCGTATTTCATTCACCCCTGCGTTAATCAGTTCTGCCCTAGGACAATCCCAGTCTAATAAGTCTGGACATGCCACTGCCTAGTATGTAAAATACTGATTGCATTTACTTGTCCACCCATGAGCAGGCAGTCAACCATGTCTTAGGAGCATTGCCTCGCCAGTTATTTGGTAGCCTCGATTACCTTGATACAAACTCTTAAAGCTTGCAATTTCAACTTCAACTTGCAGTTAATTATTATCTCAAGGAAAAACTGCACCTTGTAGGTTTTGGAAAAAATAAGATTAGATGTTGTTAGACCTTGGAAACTTAAATTATAAACGTTTAAAGTAAAAACTGAAAATCAGCAAAAAATGAAGCCAGTCTCTTATTTAAATGAGTATGGAGTCCTGATAACTTAGAATCTTAATCTGTGGTTCATTATAAGCAGAGAGAGTTCCTTTAGCTTGTATTTGTTAGATTCACATTTAAATTGAAATTAAATGATTGAATTAATAATTGAATTAAACTAATTAAATTATCATTTTCAAAACTAATAATCATGGGTTCTGTTGACAAAATGTCCAATTGATTGTTTACGGATCTCATTGATTAAGTTATTTAGAAAAAAACTGTTAAGCTTATTTTTACATACTTCCCTGCAAGTTTTTCATTAAGGTTAAATGTCCCCAAAAATCCTTCTTTTTTTCTAAAAAGAAAAAACAAGTGATATGATGGAGGCTGTTATATGTCTTTAATACATGTCCCAAGGCTTCTCTCTGATCAAAAGTAAAAGAATTCAAACCACGTTGAAGACAGGTCTGCACTTCAGACAGTTCCTGCCCTCTTCTTGAGTAAGGCACTGGAGTAATATGGTCAATAATGAAGAACAATACTCCTGGGACGCACTGTGACAACTGGCATAGTGAAAGCTGTTATAAGAGTTTCAATTTTACTGGTATTTGTTGCCCTGAAATTTAGAGTTTTATCAACTTCTTATTTTTTCCAGTGAAATTTGACGTGCAGGCGTGAAACAGTTAGAGCTTCAGTCTCTACAGTTTATGTACATAAGTTACAACACAACTTCAAGGCACACCTCTGTGTCTCATTGTCAGTAAATTCAGTATGTTGGTCTCTGTCTCTCTGACCTTCAGGAGGAGCTGATTCAGACATAACTAGGGTGCGGATTCAGCAGTGGATTTCAGCACACACAGAAATTGAGAATGAAAAAAGGGAAAAATGAGAGTTAGACACACTGACAACAAATTGATATGTGTGGGTGTACCTATGCAAGCATGCACATATGGTATTTCTTTATAACCTGTAGATTCTTGTATGTCTAAATTCAACTTTGCACACGTGTGTAAAGTAAAAAAGACAAGGAAGTGAGACAGTGTTTTGTCTGTGTTTATGAGGCTGTCAATCCAAACAACATTCACAGTACAGGTCTCCTTTGCAGCTCTGACCACGAGACACTTCCTCCAGTCTAATAATGAGCTCTGTGGAGACTGTTCTGCATAATCAAAGTGAGATACACATATAGGCAGAGAGAGAGATGCCTGAGACAGCTACACAAGTGGGAACACATAACAAAAACACACGTACAAACACACATACAGTATTGCGGGTGCTTAGTGGAAGGTTTAAAGATTATCTCAGCTGTCAAACACCAATTACTGTGATGTTTGTCATCAGTGATATCAACGCTACAAGAGTTAAAACAATTATTTGAGCTTTCTCTGTTTATAGCTCTCAGTTGCTATACTTGTGTGCATCAGTGGAGCCTTTTATCTGTGATGATGCCATGCAACCGTGAACACCTAAGAAACAGAGAGTAAAGGCAGATAGAGTTTGACTTCATTCAAAGACAATGCAAGTCCTTACTAAAAAGACAGTATAAAAAGCTAAACAAGAGTTTAAAATCTAACACTAATACTCTAACCCAGACACACTCTGATAAAAAGTGTTGAACACAGCTGCCCCACCACAACCCTTCACACCTCATCTCTTTTACATTGTATTTTGCAAATTTTCCTAAAATTCAGCAGAAGAATTATGTAACATCTGAGACATAAGAAAGCATAAAAATAAGAAGATATAAAAATACTGACATAAACAAAAGACAAACACATGCCAGCCCAGAAGGAGTACTAAACAGGCCTACTAGGCACAGGTCCAAGGGCCTAGGAGCCACTGGCCCCGAGCCGGAGCTTTTGTTAGAAGTAACTCTCAGTGTTTGTTGTTAGAATGTCAAACAACTATAGAGACACAAAAAAACCTGCTAAAGGCAAAAGTGACCTGAGAGACACAAAAAGACATCAGAGAGAAAAGAAATGATCAGAAAGAGACAGAAATGACTACAGGTAGACAAAAAACTGTCATGATAAAAGTAACATGTCCATAATGAGTTGCAAAATGACCACAGCTACATACAGCATGGCTTTCAGTTTGGGTGTCGTGCACCTTTGTAGGGGGGGTTTGGGGCTTTTTCCATTTTAGTGCCCAGGGGCCCATTGTCTCATTATCCGTCCATGCATGCTGGTCTGGTAAATGTCCACTCACCCTTGTGACTGTTGTTAATATTTAATGCCCCTGCTTGTCTTTCACAGTCTCAGTCTCTCAGCGGCTCTCTCATTATGAGGCTGAGCAACATAAACAAACCTTAAAACCAAAGAAGCCAGCTGCTAATTCGTGACATCAGAGTCCCAGTGATAAATGCAGAGGCTGTGATCATAATCACAGCTTCTGCCATCTCTGGATCTCAGTGGACCACTCACAAGGTTGTTATGAATCTAAGAATAATGGATGAAATGCATTTTGGTATATTTAATCACTATTGGAAAAGTGCCATCAAGGATGTTATGCTTTTGGTAGGAACAAGCTACCACTGCGAAGATTATCCAAGCATTACTTTTAATCAAAATTATAACCATCCGTGGGATATCATAAATCACAGAGAATCAGCTGACTACAGTGCATACCAATGACTCATAATATCAAGTTTAGTGTACATACACTGTCCTCCTGATCTCCTGATCTTGAAACAGTATTACGGCAGAGGGTAATATGAGTGGGTAAACGATATTTTTAGATTGAGTGTATCGCAAAATCATTCTCTAAATCTTTGTGTTTATTTCTTTTACGGTTGTATATCACACAAAAAGAGGGGGCAGAGGATTTTCTGGATGCACACCCTGACAAGCAGTCCTGACACAGCCCCCTGTATCATCGTCACTGCCTTTGGTAACAAGAGCACAGAACGTGTTGATAAGTCACTCAGTTGGAAAAAAATATGAGATGTATCGGACTCAGTTTTGTTTCGTAGCTGGGGGGAGGTCTTAAAGCTCTTAGAACTGTTTTAAAAAGTATAAACAGAAAGGAGTTTTTATATAAAAAGATGCAAGACATTCAGACAGTATTCAGACCCCTGCATTAATTTCTAACACTTTGTTTTTGCTTTTTCACAAAATGTGAAAAAAAGAGTTTGAATGCACTGTACGTCCCATTATGCCTCAAAAAAGGATTTTAATTTGTCTTCAGGAAGAAAAAAACGAAATATTCTGTTGCTTTGAGGAGTTTATTGAGCAGTGATTTTTGAGAAGCCATGTTCAACCCACATTTATGCAGAAAAGCTGTAGTGCAGTTTCACTCATGCAAGCAACTCTGCACCGCATACATAGTTTCGTCTTACTTAAAAATGAATAAGGTTTGAGTCATGACCAGAAACTATTTGCATCTATTTAGATTCTGTGCTGTCACTTTCTATTTGAGTTAACAACAAAGGGCAGGCAGCAGATAAGACTGGTCTGTTTGGCTGTGAGCTGGGCTTGTCAGCTAATTTAGGCACCTTTGAAGAGAGGACAAGACCATATTTCGTTTGCATCAGCATTTAATGTGTTCCAAAATATAAGAATCTCTCCATCTATAAAGAACAAAATAAGTGAAAACTATTCACAGTTGCAGTATGGCCAACGCAAAACATTTAGTCAGTTGTGTTTTCTGTGTAGTCACTGTGAAAAGTAAGAATGCAGATTTTCTAACATAATGTGATATAAGTTACTAATGTAGTTTTATCAATGTATGGACAGTTGCAGTGATCTGAGATCTTCCAACAAGCCATGTCTTTCAGACAACATCAGCATACTAACATCAGCATGCTAACTTTCTCACATATTCAATGATAACATTCTGATGTACAGCATGTATGATTTTTACCATCTTAGTTTCCCTTATTTGGCCACGTTCATAGACATGCCTATAAAAGATTCTCACTTAGAACATATGCCAAAAATCATCTGCCATGTCCCCATGGGCTTAACTTTCCCATTTTTGTGACCATAGTGCATGCACACTAGATTTTGTTTGCTTTTCAATTTGGTAGGCTTCCCGCCAGCTCCCCATACACATGAACTGGACAAAATGAAATAAACCGTCTACTGTTTTAGACTTTCCAAATGTTTAATGTTCTGAATGGATCAGATTCTGATAGTAAAACAAGTCCTTTTTCAGGGTTTGTGACAAAGAAAATGTATTAGCCATCTCCCAGCCACTCCTTTTACATGCAAACTGTAGTAACCTGGTTTGGCCACTTGGTTAAAATTGGTGCAAAGCCCAGAAAAATTCCTTGGGTCTTGGTGTTTATTAGTAAAGGTCTGCATGCTAAAACACACTGAGCAACACAACATTGCCATCCCCCGTGTCATCCAACAAGCGCTAAGAAATGGTATATGCCAAACTATAACACATAAAAACAACTACACGCATGTAGGTGAAAATAAAATATTATGACTATTAGATTCTCCTCTTACACTATATCTTAAGCATATTTCTTCACCAGTGCACATTGGATACACACCACATAACATACAGCTCATAAAAGCTTAAATCTCAGTGTCATGTGATCTGTCTTATGCTCGGTATTCACAGACAACAAGACCCATGCTTGCCAGAACATGCTGCCCGACCTTGTGTCTAATTAAAAAAAATCAGATCTATGATGTCATCCACCCCCCCACCGTGTCTGCTGTGCTGTTCTGGCTTAATTCAGATTGCAAATGGCTGACATGGGTTTGTCATCAGTCATTGTAGCTGAAACTGTCACCCTGAGCCCTCTAAGAAATGATTCTAGAGGTTATCCACTCTTCATTACTCTTTTATCTCACTTAGGCACATAGGGTTAATGTAACTCACCTACCCAAGTATTGCTTTTAATTTCTGAGAGTAATAAATGGATGTGCTAATAAAGTGCTCAGTGGTGCCATCCTGCATTTTTTATCTTCTTTTCATTTTGGTGCCAAATCAAACTCTTCCGGCACTGTTTTCATTGCCGAAAGCAGAGCATGGATTTATTGGTAATTAACGCTAATGCCGACTACCACATTATACTGTTTAATCTGAGGTATGTTCACACAGCATAGATTATATTTGGTTAAGAATACCTTGTTTGAACTACCTCCATGTGAAATTCACTGTGCCAGGTTGTGACACTCTAATATTAAGAAGATATGTACAATATGATAGAATTTTAGATTAGCATTGGGGAAGAGAATACAGTATAAAGGCAGACACATCTTTCAGGTATCTACAGCTAGACATTTTTAATTATACAGGCTGTAACATCCATACGTTGTGATCCTTAATCATAGATGTCACTGAGACTCTTTAAAGGTAGGAAAAAAGTGAGGGGGGAAATAGGAAGTACACACGTAACAACAAGGGATTAGCATTCATTTAAAAAAACACATTTTTATGTTCTAGTTTTACACTAATGATGCTGATCTCCTCCCTTAAGCCACTACAAACACACACATATAGTACATTAAGTCAAAAGAGACAGCAGGGATCGTTAACCAGTTGCTAGCTATCACTTAAACAACTACATACACATGTTCCCTGTTCACCAGCTTGATAAAAGGCAGTAGCCATTTTGGTCAACTACTGCTGTGAATTAAAACCCAATTAATTTGTGCAAATAGGACTACTGACTTGTACTGCTGACGTCTCATTGTGTGAGCAAAGACAATTCAAAATAGACTGAAATAGATCAAGACTAGGGGCACATGCGTATGAACAGGTTGGTTAATCAAGGTGTGTTGACCTTTCCACACTCAACAAATAACACTTCCAGTGACACTGGGCACATGCTGTTTTTGCTCTGATCTTAAAAACTGGGAGTTGGCTCTGATATCATATGGTGTATTCCTAACCTTAGTGAGAGACTGCTAATGTAAATGCAGTATGCACTTGTGGAGCCTAGTATCAGATGGGGACAACCAAAAGCCTGATGTCATCTGAGACCATTTTCTTCTTTTGTTTTTTTTTAGAGTGAGTAAACAACATGGAATCACTCTTATATTAGTTAAGTTTACAACAAATAGAAAAATGTGTCATGCATGACATGCCACAAAATCAGGGATGGACATGCTGTCAACATATCAGAAAGATGCAAGACCAGAGAGACCTCTTATAAAGCAGTGACATGAGGTGTTGTTTCTTGCTGAGGCAGAGTGAGGACAGGCCAAAGGGCCGCGATCACATCGGTACTGGTCATTAACTTACAGTAAATGCCTTGCAAGCATCTGTCAGCCCATTCACACCAGACCTCTGACTTCACACATGCACCTGCGGTGCATGATCCGTCAGTTTCTTAGCACATGATGACATTTTTTCAGCAGGCTGTTCATTCAGTAAAACATGCTTAATCACTGTTATAAAAGACTACAGATTATGTCATTGAAAAGTCTATTTCTGTTTTTTCAGCTAGGATCTTGCTTTGAAGTCACACACACGCACGCACACACACACACACACACACACACACACACACACACACACGCACACACACACACATGCACACACAAACACACACAAATAAACACAGACAGGCAATATGATCTAAGTAGCCTTGGCTGTTTCAGAGAGAGGTGGCTGGAAATTGAGTGCATATCAGTCATCTGTCTCAAGTGCGTGTGCATGTGTGTGCATGTGGTCCTGATATGGTTTTGAACGTGGCCTGCTGCTTGAGAGATTCAGACTAATCTAGACAAAACACTTGTAACCTCTCAGGTTCAAATTGCAGCAAAAGTGTAACGCTGGTATAAGTAAACGTGATTTCAGCTGCACCGGTTCATTCAGAGCTGATGACCTGTCACTCATGCCATATAATTTCTGCACGGATATTGCTATAAATCAAATTTTCGTATAATTGCTGCTCACTTGTCTGACAACCACACTTCCTCTCTCCTCCATGTTGCTTACCCTGTCTGACTATGCCTCACTGGGTTGAGCGCAAAGGAGGGATAGTTTGTTTCTATCCCAGCCTAGCATGAGTGGGTGCTGGGTTTCTGTCTGCTCAGTGCCCACAGGAGGATACTATGATTCAGTGGTGGATAGAACAAATGATCCCTGAGCTGACAAAAGTAACTTGTGCAAACTTTGGATGACTGGACTGTGCATTTAGCAGGTAGCATGTGCGGACAGCATTTCCCCTTTGTTTCCCGTCAACCCCTGGAGGAAATGCATGGAATTCCTCAACTCAACAAAAACCAGAATGACTATATTGATTTCTGGACAATATTGCTGTTTAAAATATGTTCTATTGTTAAAGAATGAATCTTTTCTTCTAAACGGAACATTTTGTGACAAAGGCATAGAAGCAAACTGATTAGAAAGTGGTTATCAGATTAGTACCTCAGACATTCCAACATAATCATCAAATCTGAGCCTAATGTCCATTTATTGAATCACTGAACCCATGAACCACTGAACCATCATGGTTCAGCTAAATAAGTGTACAGATAACTGGACTGTTCCAACAGAAATAAAATACACGCAAAACTCTTACCCCTAATTCTGTAAGTAAAGTCATGTTGAGCAGGGTTCTGCAGCCTTTAACCAACTCTGGTTCAGCTGCTCAACGGTGGCATGGTCAGCAGCCCTGTTCCCTTTTTTTCTCAACCTTGTTCTTTGCCATTTTAAACTCTATCACTCCTTTACTTCTCCCCCTCACTGTCTGCTGTCAGTCTTTTTTTTTCTTAATCTATACTTGACTCCATTACCTTTCTCTCACCCTCCCTCCCTCCCTGTGCTCATACCTGTGTCATCTCTATCTTTTTTGAGTCTCAGTTAGGAAAATCTTGATGGGTGTAACCCTGTTTGTAAGCAACAAGAGAGAGAAACTGAGATGCTGACATCTGTTTCACCACTTTTCATAGTTGCTCTCCAAAAAGATGAGGCAAGAGAAGGACAACACCCTGTGAATTGACATATCAATTTTTGGCTGCTTTCACTTCCTCGCCCCCTTATAGACTTTGATCCTATTTGCATGTTCCATCAGTTCAACATTAAACAGCTCAATAAAACATTCACACATTAAGGGGAAAATTACACTTTCCCTGTTTCTTCTCCCTGAGGCCATTCTGGCCACAATATCATCTGTTCCTAGGTAACAAATTGCAGTATTAGGAAGCTCATGCCTCTTGGTAATGGATCCCTTTCAAGCATCAGTTTACCATTGATCACAGAGGAACTAACAGTTAGCAGCCCCGGGAGTTTCATTGCCTGATCTCTTGTGTGCCCTCCCTTCATGAAGTAAGAAATTAATGGATTATTCAAGAAAACCCCAAGAGAATAGTGGAATGTGGGTATAAAGCTAAATGTGATGGTTTTATGATTTTTGATGAGCTGCACTAATACAGAGCTGCGCTCTGATTTGCTGGTGACTAGAATGGAGTGACTGACATGATGGTGAGAAGCAAGTCATTGTGAAGTGGAAAAGGCTGAATATGGATTTAAGAGGCAATTCAGTTTAACATCCTGAAAAGATCATCGGTCGTGTTGCAGTACTCGTGACAGGTCTTGACTACTCCTCTTACAATACTGTCTTGTATGCACTAAGAGTAATTATATTGATTTTACACTCCAGGATAAATTTTCTGGCACTAAGAAGTGAACTTTTTTTACCTTTTTAGTCTAAGAAAACCGAAATGATGACGCCTACTAACTTTGCCAATGCCCTGACTTTTCATCTAACACCGCCATCAGCTCAAAATTTTGACTTATCCACTGAAATATCTCAACATTTAATGTACAATGCAACTTCTGACTTCATCTGGTACCAACCTCAGGTCGAAATCTTAATTTGTCGAATACGTTGGATTATTGACCAAATATGTTAAATTAAGATGGTTACCATTGTAAACTTCATTTGCTATACATGAGTATGTTAGCATTAAAAAAACAGCAATATTTAACTGGATTATGGGAACTCTAGTTCTTGAAGCTTTGCTCATGTCAAGGAGTGAAAGTAAGGATATCTTGGCCTCTGCTGCTTTGATTCTGAACCAACGTTTTTTTACTGTTACATTGTACTTGGGAGCCTCTCAAAAGTCCCCAAAGTACTTTACAAAATTACTGCTATGCCCCTTTCTTCTTCGTTGTGTTTCCCAGTGCATTTTAACAAAATGTTTTCTTTCTTTTTAAACATTAGCAGAGAAAAAGAATCTTCTAAACTGTTAAGTACCTCACATGGGCTTAACCACAACCCAGCTGGCCCAAGTTAATTGAGCCACAATAAATATTTAATGACATTCACAAGAGAGCTCCTCTCATTTAATATCCTGTCCCTTACACACATACAGACTCAGATACAGACATTCTCTTCTGATGATTATATCTGATAGCACCGCACCATCTCAGGGATCCTCAACAGTGAGGAGTAAAAATAGTTAAGTGGGGCTGAGTGATAAGAGTTGGTGTGAGGCTGCCTGGAAAAGCTCCCCCATATATGCTGCAGGTGGAGAGTTGACAGCCAAGCAAATACAAACATAAAACACTCCATAACTTCTGAAAAAAAAAAATGCCTACCCAGAGTTCCCAACACAGCAAAGTGAAGATTTTGTGAGTGACATATTTGTAAAACAGTGTGTAAACCCAAAGTCAATGAAACATACTAGTCAGCATTGTTTCTTAGAATTTTCAGCTTTGCCATGCTTTTATACCTTTTATCCAACAGTGTTGGCACCTGGTTATTATTCTAGTTTTAGTTTTGATATTTTGATGGAAATGTGTATTAATTTTAGTTTAATTTTAGTCATTTGATTTTTTTTCATCTAGTTTTATGCCAAAGACTAAAGGCATTTTAGTCTCTGGGACTTTCTCACTCTTCTTGATAGCAGCACAAACATGGAAAGTAACAATATGTCACCTCCACAAACTGTTTTACTAATCAGGAGCTACAGTTGTGTGGTCTCATAGATGCAGGTTGTTGAATATGACTCTGTATCAAAACCTGTACATTCGTCTAGCTTTGTTTTCACACTTGGACCATAAAGTTCTAGTCCTAGAACACATTTCGAATTTTTATCGAGTATGTGCCTTGTACCTCAGAAAATAAAGTATCTTTTACCCTGCATCTGTCCATCAGCCTTGCAGGGTTTTCTAAACAATTTCTCTTGAGAAAGGGATCAATAGTGTAGTATTACTGCAGTGTGATTTTATCTTCAAAGCTGCAGCATCCATCTACATGTGTTGGTATGGCTAATTGGTCTTCACGTAACCCAGGATGAATATCTATTACACTGCACAAACAAATTTCAGCCCAAATGTCACAAAAGGGGAAAATGAGGGGAAGAAGATGTAGGAAAGTAATATTTTTACAACATGTTTAGCCATTATTGAACTCATTTTACTCTGATTGCAGAGCTTCTCATAGGTTCCAATTTTTAGCTTCCTCTGTGCAGGAAAGATTTTAAGTAGTTGCACAAGAAATGAATGGAACCAGGCTAAATCTCTAACATCAAAAAGGAGAATGGATGTTTCTGTTTCAGCCACTTTCCTGATTTAAGCCAATAAAACATCTTTAACATTCATACTGTTATATTTCCATTAACATCACGTACTCAAATAAAACCTACACTGGACCTTAGAGTGGGAGAATTGAATGATTGGAATCACGGCTTCAGATTCAATCTGGCCTATATACTACATCAAAAGCAGCAGGCAGCACAACTATAACATCTGACTGCTTGTCACATCTTTGGTGTTCAGTACAAGGCTGAGCAGCAACGCTGAGATGGATGAATTCCCACGAGAACAGTGACAAAGCCTGAATCCTAAAGAAAACAAAATGTTCAGCCTCATTACAAAATGCAGGAATGTTTCTCTGTTTGAGTTTTTCATTTTTTTGTGTCTTCTGTTTCACTGAACAAGTGCTACACATGAGAAGAAAAACAAAGAAATGCTCAAACCCACTTTAAAAGAGAGAAGAAATCTTCAGTGTGAAATTCATGCTGTTAGCTACATTCACTAAGACTGTGTTGCGCAATCTAAAGAGGCTATGTGCTTCTGTGTATGTGTGTTTCAGGTTTCATAATTTATTTAGTTTAAACCCAAGATCCCACTGATGATTGTGTAACAAACCTTGTATGACGACATAATATCCATTAAACATCAAGGGTTTTTGGGCACAGCACAGGTGCATACACCCACCCCACCCCCCACCCCCCACCCCACCCTATAGCGTCATACTTAATGCGTTATTTCTATCATATAACCATCCTAATATTGACAGTTGGCTTAATCTCTTTGAGAAGTACCTAAACACGCTCACAAGCCAACTCTTCATATATATATATATATATATATATACTTACGGCAAATCGAAGATCCCATGCATTCAAATCAAATATATTTCCATAAAACTCATACACAGATATATAATCAATGGGAATTTCATAAACTTAACTAAAAGTAAAATAAGTAAAAATTAATAAAACTACTGTAGGCCTAAGGCCTTTTTCTGGTAACAAGTGGAATATGAAAACGAAATCCTACTGACTAACAAACAAACCAACAAACAGACACAGACAAAAAAATAATCTCCTTGGCTGAGGTAAAAACAGAAATCTACACAATAACTAGTCCCTGCATCACCTTGATACATTAATGGATGTAGAGGAATGAATATGCTAACAGAGAAGAAGAAAAATGGGTGTTCTAGTTAAAGGGGAAACATTAAGACTGTGATTTATAACTCTTAAGATTTCATAACCAGACTTACGGAACAAGAGTACGGTTATGCACACACCCATGCATATTTATGCACACACACACACACACACACCAAAGCAAAACACCCAGTGGACACTTCAGTCACTAACAAATAAAATTAGACCGTGGCTTAAATAAAATCCTAGAAATGGGAGTCATAAGTATGAGCAGGACAGGAGCTGTTATAAATGTGTAAGATTTCACCTTAATTTTTTTATTACCTTTGGGAAGCTACTAGCTGTCTATTCAAGTGTTTGCAATACTTCTGCTTCTACTACTTTTAGTATAGACATATCTTCAACCTACATCATTTGCTGGCATGTGAAGATGGCACGTCTATATGTGTATGGCCATGTACGTATGTATGGAACATCTGGTGAGAGGAGTGGAGGACACTGATGACACCTCATTGCTGTGCAAGGAGGAGCTTCAAAGGGTGTAAATAGCAGGGGATCTGTTTATTTTTGACAGTGTGGTACTTCTACAGAAGACCATAGATTAAAGAGCCACGCTGCAATTTATAAGTTCAGCTGATTAAAATGTGTTAATACAATAAAATCCACAACAGGTAATCAAAACTGTGTGGTAGTTTGTTTTCAAACATGTTTCATAATAAAGAAGAATAAATGATTAAACAATTTAATAGCCTTTCAATCTCTAACCAGGCTCTATCATTTATGAAGAGCAGCTATTTGTTACAACATATCAGGTTGAAAAAGGGTGTCTGTTCCATTACAAAGCCTTTCAACTGTTTCCAATATCAGCAGATAGATTTACTAGTTGGTGAGCTTTGGAATTCATGGAAAATCACATCATTGCTATCACAAAATACTACGGTTTGTCTTCTTTGCTTTCACACGTTAAAGAGTCGATCAAGACCCTCTTTTTTAAACTCTTTACTCTTAAGTAATAAGAGTAGGGCTCACAGAGAGATGCATTAGAGAGAGTGGTAGCTAAACACCTCAGTAACCCCACTCTGTCCCTGCTACTATTCAATGATGTGTCATGCTGCTGAAGCCAATAAATCCTGGACAAACTAGATGCCATTCATTATATAATTGCAAGTAAATGGCAAATACAGTGTCAGCACATGCCATCAAATCACGGGTTGTAAAAGACAGCATTCTCTTCTTCACCACACAATACTTACAGCAAAGAACGAGATATTTAAGCACTAAAGATTAACATACCGGTAAACAGCCACTGTGTGACCCCATTCAGATTCACTATTCTACATTGTCTTTTATTGCTTAAGTGTAGGCCATTCCGAAGAGTTATCTGCGAAAAGAATATCTGTGATTTCATCTGCCATGTTTAAAACTTGTGTGTCTGCACTTACTGTTTAGAAAGTAGGGATTTCTGGGTCATCTGATAATAGCAATCCAGTTTGAATGCACATGTTTTACCATAATAATGGGTTCCTCTTCTGGCAGCTGGTAGCTAAGTGGAGGGGAAGCTCATGACATTTTACATCTGGACTTAAAAGCAGTAATTGAGGAAAACACCATAGTCCTTGATATGGTTCTGTGAAATTACATGTGGAGTACATAAAATTTCACTGTTGACAACCAGTGAACCTCTTGGTCAGACAATTTGATAAAGACAAATTACCACTAAAGCACTTCGGATTTAAGATGTATACAATGATGCATGATGTATTTGATGCAGTTAGTCTGTCTGCCTTTTAATATGAAAGTTATGAATGGATTTGCACAAAACCTTGTTTTCTAATAAAAACGCATATAACAACTTCATAACAACAACTATTCACATTACAACAACTATTCACATACCAGGAAGGTAACCCAAATTCATTAAAAAAAAAAATCAAGAGAAGCTTCATTGAGTCTAAACAAAAGTTGTGTAACTTTTAACGGCCAGGTTGAAAATAAATAGGAAAATATAAAAGGAATTTTGAACATTAAAATGGTTTTGATAAATCTGCATCATTAAAGTCATGCTGCTTTCACTGCTTTGGCCGCTTTTGCTATGAATATTACAGCAAACATCTGGCTGCCCTTGGTTTCCACCCCAAACATCAGCAGACATAACTAAGGGCAAATGTGCCATTGCTGCTCAGCTCAATATGCAGGCATTGGACATAACAACAACAAATGTCTCTAAAACCTATTGTCATTGCAAAGAAATAGGCAGCTCCATCAGACCCAGAATAAATAAAGTAGTAACGACTGAACACGGGTTGTGATGAAAAGAGTAATAAAAACAGCTCCTGGTGTGAGATTAGTTCCTCAACAGAAAGGTAAGAAACTACCTGCTTCTGTTGAAAGTTGAAGTGACGTACAATATATTGATAGTGGCAAAAGTACGACACTGGTATATTCATGCTCATCTCTGACCTCTGTACCACTGTACCTGTAAAAAAATGCAGTTACACACTCAGACGGTTTCTCTCTCTCTCTCTCTCTCTCTCTCTCTCTCTCTCTCTCTCTCTCTCTCTCTCTCACACACACACACACACACACACACTATAGATAAATACATTTTAGGATTTTTAGGAATAACAATCATACTGAAATAAAAAGGCTGCTGACTGTGGCTGAAAACACAATGACACACCACGACCATCTGAACCTGAAGATTAAGTCTCATCTGAAGATTAGAGTCTATGCTAATCACAAAAACAATACTCATCTGGACAGCGACATAAAAATAAAAACTGCAAAAAAAAATTCCAAAACACAAAATTAATAAACCTACTGTATGTATGATAATGGGAATGCAAACAAGGCAAACAAAAATGGCTAAAGGCACAGGAAAAATGATTGCAGAGAAGCAACGGGAGGTAAATTATTTTGATTGCTAACTCTGACACCATATAGCCTGGTACTTCTTCCTTGCTGGCAACTTGGTATTTTACCAGCATATTCCTTGTGCAGTTTAAATAATAAACTGCACAAGGAGGGAAGGGGAAAAAAATGAATAAATGATTGTGTTTTCTACACTGAGACAGACAGTACATGGGGGCGAGGGTGGTGTGTATAAGTGGGGTGGAGGGAAAGAGAGAATGAAAAAGAAGATGAAGAAGGAGGGGGCTTGGATGGCAGAGGAACAAAGGAGGGGAAGTAGGTGTGGATGCGGGATTGGGGGAGTAAAGCCCAGAGTGAGGTAGAACTGGAGCACGGGCGGGGGGGTAATTGATACTAGTATGTTTCTGCAGCAACTGCCCAGATATGATGAATAGCCTGCAGACACCATTCTACAGCTGAATGCAAACATCTCCACTGTGTACACTTTGCCTTCTGTGATTCATCATTTGTTTTTGCCCTGGCTATGTTATTCTTTCAGATCTAGCAAAAAAAATATTGAACGCAGCAGGAGTCAGAAAATGTATCTCTAATAACCATAAACTAATCTTGATAATATTACAACACTTTATCACAGTGTGTCATTCAGAATTATTCTCCTGTGACTTGTCATAGTACAGACATCTTACGTCTCAGATACAAACATGCACGTTCCCGACCAGCATAGTCTATCATATCTGTCAAATTCATGCCACCCTGAAATAACTTCAAGTCACATTTTTGCCAATGAATAAGACTTTCTATATTTTTTTATTTTCAATAAATCCCATGAAAATACCAAACCCAACAATGAATTTTATAGTATATTTATATTTTTCATAGCCTCGGGATTATTTGCGCCTTCTAAAAGTATTTCATCATTAACAAATTCATTATGAAAGTATTTCATATACTTTAATCTTTTAAAATGTCAAAAGTTATTGTCTAAAACAATTGGGCAATGTAGTGTTTAGCAAGTGTTATTGAAATAAGAGGAAAAAGCAAATTTGTTTGGGACTATTTTCTATTTAAAAAAATCAAGGCCCTTATTAGTAAACATTCACCAACAAAGCAGTCTCGTCGCTGTGTGATTTTAGAAGATAGAGATCTTGATTTTCATCTCCAATGTAAATATTTCAAGAAGCTGCCAGTGTAGTGCTTTCATTGATTAAAATACTTGTATTGGGTATTATTTCGTAGTGATTCGTATGGAGCTACAGTCATTGAGCTGTATTGTGTGAATGGAGACAACCAGATTCTCAGTCTTGTAGGTCTTTGAGGTAAACAAGGGTTTAAGTGTGCCGTCCTTGCTACAAGGTACACATGCGATTTTTGTGTGAAGGTTGTAACACAGAGATAAGTTTTTATACACTTTCTGGCTCAGGTCCTCCTATCCACATGCACAAAACCATGGCTCACATAGATATCCATACAGTGATTGTTTATTTATAACTATGTTGGGCTTTTACTTTATGTATCTGGGTTAAATCGTCATAATTACAGCCCTACTGCAGAGACAGAAAGAATGAGGGAGCAAACAAGGAACACAGAATGAGAGAAAAAGAGAAAGAATGAGGATTGAGAGTGTCTTGGATCAAATGAATTGAATCCTTATTTCTTTCTTTCTTTCTTTCTTCCAGCTGTGTTTTTTGTTCTATAGTACCAAATCATTCCTGTTCAATCTATCACTGGCTAATTAGCACCTTTCCATCTTTCGATTTCTTTCTGTCTCACTGTAACTTTCTCCATCCTCCATCATTTTTTTTCAAGGTTGAATGCAGGAAAATTTCTGTCCTTCTATCTCCTTATTTTCCTCTCGGTCTCTGCATTGTTCTCCTCCTTTATCCCTCTTGTTCTCTCCCTCTTTTACCCGCCCTCCCTCCCTTCTCCTTGCTCAAACATTAAATGGCTGTTGGCAGTGCCACAGATTGATCATGGGGCAGCCTATTAGTCTACAGGCCAGGTCCAATTGCCTGCTTCTAGAGAGCCTGCAAGGCAATCTGAAAACCATCATTGTTTGGTTTGGCTGTGCAGTCCATTGGCCACATTGAATATGGAACAGCTTTTCATGTGGCTGCTTAGCAAGCACAATACAAATGCATCACATAAACACCTTACACCCCTTATACCTGATAATGAAACAATATCTATTCACCTAGACAGTGATTTCAAAAGGTTCAAAAAACACAAGAGAAAAAATACAATTCCTCTTATAGTTCAGCACAGCTAGAGTGCAAGTAATCCAGTGCAAAAAAGACTCAAATTAAATAATTGAAGGTAATGTGAATATTAAGAAGCTATGGCTGCAAAAAAAATAAAAATAAATAAACCTTCACTTTGTTTCATTTGTATTTTATATCAGTGCCACAAAAATCCTCTTCTCCGACTGACTGGAAATTGATCCATTTATGAGAAGGGAAGAAGCCTGGCCGCAAGTTAACATGAATGTAAACGATGCAGGTGTCAAAGTGTCTTTGCAAAAATTTTACGAGAAAGAAAATGCATTTTTCACATTTATTAGGCCTCAATGGGATACACAGATTGTGCTTTGGTGAGAAACACTGAATGTATGCAGAATCATTGGTACAAAGAAAATCAGCAAGGCACCTTTAACCAAATGAATAATGATTTGACCTCAGCCTTTTATTTCTTTAAGTGTTCATATAAGTATAGAAATTCAATCTGAGAATAAAAAAGTAACACTAAGATAACTTGTGTATTAACACCTCTATTAAGTATTTCACTTGGATTTTTAACAGAAAAGGCACAAAAAAAGTAAACAAAATATTTCTTTAAAAACTGCCAATAAAATTAATCCCTAAAAAATGACAATACAATGATGGTATTAATGCAGTAATATATACGAAAATGTCAGGTCTCCATTATTTCCATAAAAAGTTTTACATTTATTCCATCAACTTAAAAATGTACTATAAAAGATCCCCATTCGCATGAGTGGTCACATGCCTTACTGACCTTCATCACAGAACTGTCATCATGTGGTTTACCGTGTCTGTCCAACATAAATCTCAAAGTTTGTCTCATTATTCCTTTACACACTGCTGCCTAGTTTAAAGCCAGCTGTATGACACAATAACCTACCTCTTTAATGTCATATCTGCTCACTCTCTGAGCCTGATATGTCTATTAAGGCCTCAAAGATCTGTGCCTCTTTCCCAGGTGAACGGCTAACCGAGAGAGCACAAACCACAGCTACTCAAGAAAAGTTGTGAGCAAACATGGAGCAGCTTTCCACGACCGAGACATTAAAGAGTCAATTTAGTCGAAAACACAACATAGGAGGGTTGTTCTTGAATCTTCACCCCTTCTCGATGTTAAAATATTGCTAAAGGTCTCTAGAATGGAAGAGGATCTTTGCAGTTTTGATTTGAGAGAGAAAAAAGGGAGGCAGCAGAAGAAAGAGGAGGAAAAGAGTAAAGGCTAGAAAAGAAAGAGAATGAAAGATATACACTATGAGTGGATAAATACGACTTTGACTTTTACTCTGCTTTATAAAAACATGTCCACTAGGGGGAAAACTAAACTTGATAGAGTCAAATCATCTTTTGACATAACCCACATAGCATCGATACGAGCAAGGAAAAAAAAATCAAGGAAGCACGTAAAGGAGACATAAAGAACGTAGAGGGTAAGGAAACAAGTTGGTGAGATGTAGAAGATAAACGATGGACGATAGTGAGAGAGCAAGAGAGAGCGAGAAACTAGGGCACAGGCAGGAGAAAACGGCACACTGGTGTTCTTTAAAGCTGAGCCATCACAACCACTAAATCCCAGACGCTGGCTGCCAGGACTCATCCTGCTTTGTCCCCTGGTACCACTGCACCTTTCAGAGCTTTACTGCTCACCTCTATATCCATCTGTCTCTCCGTCTCCCTGGTCCCTCTATTCTCTTTCACTTCGTTGCCCCTCTGCCTGTCTTTCTTTTTCTCCTCCTCTCCATGCTGTGTGGAGACAGTAGAGGGAGGCGTTGTGTTTATTTATTCACTACCTAACCCAGTGCCCCTGACCCGTCCTCTTGAGGCTGCAGTTATGTCTCGTGGAGGGGAGCCTGTCTACGCCTCCCTGCACCCAGCCCTCCTTTCTCTTCTTCCTTTTTGTCTCCCAGTAGCTAGGCTGTTTCCCCCGGTTCAGGTGGTTTGTATTTTTGTGGGTCATCATGTTCTTCACGATGATGCCACAAAATCCCAATTTCTCTACTAGTTTCACTTTGGGAAATAAAGAATACAAATCAAGAACAGGAATGCCATTCTCACTTCACAGGTTATCCATCTCCTGGGATCTGTATTCACTCAGTGAGCATTTCTATTAGAGTTTCACTGCAGTTTCAAATGAAGACCTTGGGAGAACCAAAAGCACTGATGTTTTCCCTCATGAAGTTATCCACTGAGTACAGTAATAACTATTGCCAATCTTTCTCAAAGTAATTTTAAAGCACCAAGACTTGATTTTTGTCCACTTTAAAAACAAGCTGTGAACTTAAGGCATCCTTTACGCATCCAGTGGTTACAGACGAGCATTATCATTCATCGTGGGTTTTTGTGTCTGGCCACCAGAACAGCGGCAAAGGAAGGGCTCCAAAACTCCATACAGCGAAGGTGAACTTCAGAGCTGCTTGAACATTATCTCTGTGTTTGTTACTACAAGTGACAACTTTCAGATGCAAGTAGTCATATGATTCATTGTTAATAAAACAATATTTATAAGTTCAGCATTAACTAACACAAACAATTTGCATTAAAATTCTAAAAGCTCTGTGGCTAACTGAATAATCCACTAAAGTTGACATAAAAGACATTTGTGGCAAATTAAAAATCTTGCTTTTGCAGTTTGCTTTATGGCTTCTTAAGGTGTGTTATTTTTCCAATGATTTTTGTCAAACTCTGTGCCACCCAATATATTTTATACATATTCCATCAAATAAAATTGCTTTTGTTTTAGATTAGAAAAGAGGGATTTTGATCAAATGTTATATGTAGACAAGATCTTTTACAAATGCTCATGTCTCCCTCTTAAATTTTTGAAGTCCTTTTCATTGTTTCTCAGTCTAGAAGCAAGGACATGCAATCGCTTAAAAACAAGTCTGTGCCTCATATAGCATAGCATATCAAGGATTAGACAGAGGGTTTGATTAGATGACATATGGACTTGAAACTGATGCTTAATTAGATGACAAAACCACATCCCCTTTTGCACTCCAAACAGGACTGTACATGTCAGACGACAAACAGTGCATTGAAACTGTTGCCAAATCCTTTCACAGCATCGGTGGTATCACTAAGGTGCAGCGTGTTATAACCTGAAAAAACTTCCAAAATGTATCACTAGACAGAGTCTAAACAAAAAAACAGATCATTTTTGCTTCAGACCTGAGGTTGTTAGGCTATTGAGAAGAATAAATCTTTATCAGGCAGGAAAGAGAACATCAAAGCACTCGAAGACTTATCATGGACATCAGTTTGGTCATACCAGTCACCTCTAGCTATGACACTAGTTCTGTGGTAAAATTCTGAGGGGGAATCTGAATAAATAATGGGAATCTGCAGTCTACATTCTTCGATTGCCTCGATCCTCAACGAGGTATTGACAAATTTATTTTAGATTTATGAATTCTCAGATTACAGTATGTCCTTGTGTTATAACAGTATACTCGCACCTAACCATTGTTAATGATGTGTTTATGAAAGGATAGCTGATGAAGAGTGTGAAAAAGTTCTGTCGCTTACATGTTATATTTAGGCAATCAGTCTTATTGCCACAGAAGCGGCTGTTAGCTTGAAAATGGGAAGTTGTTCAGGATGGAAAGTCTGAAAATTTCAGGTTTGGATTAATTGCCCATTTCTGAGCAGGAACAATAGTTCGTAAACCTCTGTTGAATCGCCAGCTCTGTGAGTAAGCACAAACTATATGACTGTGACAAAGAGGACAAGCCTAAGGCAGAACATTGTGTGGTTTGTTACTCCTCATTAGTGGACAAAGATTCTACCTGAAAGAAAAATAATTAAATTTCACAGCATCTGTTGTTTTTCTCTGCTACATTTTCAAGGAAATGTGACACTCATGCTCCTCCACTATTTCACATGTGGTTAACACTCATTCTGCTGATTTCTCAGCTGTTAAAAATCCATTGACATAATTCCTTCAGCTTCCTTTCTGAACAGTTGACCTTCATAATGGCAGCATATGTACAAAGCACATGCTCTTTGTCGTCATACTGCTCAAAAATCTTGTGTGATCTTTTTATTTTATGCTTATTTCAAATTAGTGACACATTATTTCGCAAGGCTGACAATCAGTTTCCCCCCTTCCATGACTGAATGAAAAAGCCTTGTTTTAAAATACTAAAATATGTGGACACAGAGTCCATTGAAAATGTGTCCTTAATGCACTGCTATCCACAGAATCAATTACCATCAGTTTTTTTCATCCGCGAATATATTAGCTACATACACATTTGTCCTATTGCATACTGTCCAGTCTCTGCTCCTCAGATACATCTCACTAAATTCAAATCCTTCTCGGTATTCATATTATCAAATCTTGTTGTAAAAACTTCAGTCTAATAATTATCTGCAGATATGTAAGTTGAAAGTTTCATTTAAATTCTGATTATCTAGGCTTTATTTTGCCTAAGTCTAAATGCAGCATTTCATGACATTAACATTCAAATATATAAACAATATAAATATAAACCATAGTAACTGCTTTCTATCTGTGTAGAACAATGTAACTCAAACCATCTGCTTCTTTTCCAAATCCACATTGTAAAAGCTTACCTAGTAAAACAACTTACAACACGTTTGCTCAAATACTGAAATACAGACATTTAGGTGACAACATCTCCTCTTAGTCAACAGGGAAGTGCGACGTAAAGGGACTCTCAGTAAGTCTACTCACTACTACACAGCGCAATATACCAACAAAGTTACTTTATGACACTGCAGTAAATTCTGGATGTCAATAAAGGTGTGTTTTAGATGCTTACTGAAAGCTGCCACAGCCAGTATGAGTGTGACAACGATGGAGGTCCAAGAGACCCAGAGAGCCTTCTTCCTGTAGCTCTGGGCCTCATGGGGCTTCAGCCGCATGCTGCTCTCAAGGAGACCTGCAATGAGACACGCAAACTGTGTTACAAGAACAATTCCCTCTTTCTTTGTTGTTTGTTTGTGTTTTGCAGTCTTCATTTTATGCAATGCTTTATCAACTGATCAAATCAGAGATCTTGGTGTAGCATCAGAGGCTTAAGGTTGTACAAGACTAAGATAGGAACAAGACTATCTTCAGTCTTGAATAATCAGTACTTAAGTCATTGAAAAAAGGTTGAAGTTATAAAGTTGGTGTATTCATCTTGGAGTTCTACGGACCTGTCAGAAACAATAAGCTAAAAATTCTGTTGCTCAGCTCAAAAATTATTTAAATTCAGCATTTTGAATGAATTATTATATTATGTCTTCTGGATCAATTGTGTTAGACTAGCCAATGAGGTTAGTGGTTAGTGTAATATAGTGTCATTCGAAATAATAAACAACATATAAAGCTAACCAGAAAAGCACATTACAGGCGAGTGTGTCAACTGTTCATGTCTATTTTAACCATGTAGGGACATTCTCTTGGTTTTCCTCTGTTAAAAGGGATGTCAGAGGTCAAGTTCTGCTCAATAAATGCTCCTTAAACCATCTGTTCATACAAAAGCTCATTGTACCAGGCTGTTTGATAAATCCAAAATGAGAGGCCTGGTAGACAGATCATTGAGTGATTATTGCTGCATCGGTAGATCGGTTTCTTCCACCCTCCATGCCTCAGTTTCTCAAGTTGAATTTTCTTTACTGACCCACAAAGACTCACAGACTCTGCACCTGTATCACTCCAACATGCAGAAAACTCACAGCTAGGGAATCCTTGGTAGTATAGTCATAATTGCTTGTGAGGACCATTAAAGTCTGCCTTTTTAACCACCCTGAAAAATCTTTATTAAGGCATAGTTCAATTCTCTCATCTAACAGCCAAATCAGAGACAAAGTGATACAATTCCGATACATTTCCTAAAGGCTCTGTGTGTGCGTCTGTGTGAGAAGTCTTTGCCTGAAGTCACAGACAGAACTGCCCAGATTCTGAACTTCCTGAAGCTGTTCTGTGATCATGAAGTGTGAAGCCAGCTTGGCAGATTCATGGAATATTTTTAAGACTAAACTTTTACGTCCAACAAACCTTTATGCAATCAGCTGTCATTCTGAATTTGACCCAGATTGCTCTTTTGAGCTATGAACCCACTAGACCAAATGTTTTGGATGCAGGTCAGTAATCCTAATTGCATATTACCTGAGTGTTTTAATTTAGGCTCAGGCTTTTATATATATAAAAATGGCACTTATATATCTTTATTTTTATTTTTATTTTAATGGAAACTTTATCAATGGAAAAATAATTTGTTCAAATGTTTTGAGACATTGAAAAATTTTCTTTGTATATAAAACTCCTGCTTCTTGGGGGAATTTCTCTCACTGGCACAGATGATCAAGTGATGGAGCTTCAATTGTCATTATGAATGGCAAAATTCACAATGTGACTGTGGGCTAAGAGAATATATGTACGTCTGTGTGTGTGTGTGTGCGTGTGTGTGTGTGTGTGCATGTGTGTGTGTGTGTGTGTGTGTGTGTGTGTGTGTGTGTGTGTGTGTGTGTGTGTGTGTGACACAGAGAGGGAATCATTCCAGAAACAACTGCTAAAAGAGAGCTGATAAAGTCACATGATTTTTTTATTTCATAAAAAGCCCTCTATACTACTTCTAAGAACTCAACTGATGACCCAGTCATTCTTTAGAAATGCTAAATCAAACAATTTGTAAGAGTTAAAAGAGAAGCACAGTGTTTTAGTTTTGCACTAACATAACAGTACAAATCAATGCAGTCCTTAGTCAGGTTAGGTCAAGCTTCAAAAATTCTAGATCATACATTTACCATAATGCAGCCCGGGGCTCTCCTTGTCTGTCAAACGCCCTCATCTTTCAAATTTATATCCAGATTATTTGTTAAGAATTTGATCCGAACCCAGGACTTCCCCTTTAAATTACTAAATTCCCCTAAATTTCAAAAATTTCTCGGAGGAAAGCTTGTTGCTGAGACAATGCATCACAATGCACTTTACCAAGGTTCATTTTGCACTCCTATAAAGAAATGGTTTAATCATACCAAGCCTATCAACATTGTTTGACTCGTTTTTTTTACATTTTCACATTTTTCACACAGTATGAAATGGCCAGTTCACTCTGCCTGCAGTTCTTGATGTTGCTATAGCTCCCGCTGACTTGGGTGGGTGTAGACAGAAGGGGAGAGAGCAGACAGAGCACTAAGACGCTGATAATGCTGCCACTAGAGTACAATCCCTCGGCAGCTTCCCACCAACTGTGTAGTTTACTTTAGTTTAGGCAGTTTGTATATGCAACTGTCAAAAAATTTTAATATCCAAGTACATACCAAAAAAGTCCCTTGCCTTGGGCCCCTTATGAGGCTGTTAGGATACATCCACAAAAAAAATATAATTTCTGATACAAAACTGTATAGCTCCTATATAACAATATGAGGCAAATATATCTGCGTTTAACTAGTTGAGAAATCTGGTAGCTTTGTCATTTCGACCTGACGTTTTTGCATTGTGTATATTTAGTAATTTTGTATCCATAATTTATCACGACCAATGACATTCTTATATTGGATAGTTAAAACAGGTAAATTTGTTGACATGAAGAAAACTTCAGCAAAAGATTTTTGATGATTGTGGGAAGGCCTCAGTCTGGGCAACAGCAGATCAATACACTGCATTATTAGCAAATTAAGTCAACTTTCACACGGTGCAAAACACTGAGCATCTACGTGTGCGTGTGGTGGTGAGGGGATATTGCAAAACACGCGTCTTATAACCGGCGACTGGTCGTGTTCTGATAATGCTGAGCAAGTTTGTAGGAGCCAGTTATTTATCTATGGATTTCATGGTTTCATGAAATGCTTTCCAGCCCAGTAAATGCAAGATTTCTAGTAATTGAAGCTTGAGTGAGTGGAATTTTCCCAAAAAAACACTCGTCCCTTCTTAACTTAAGAATTGAAGGTGGCCACAACAGAACTGGCTATTATACTACCCAAGACTACCTTATTATATATAGCATGAATAAAATTGTCCATACATTGCACTCAAAAACTTTTTTGAATTAAGCCATGTGGGCTTAATCGGCTAACCAGCTTGTGTATGTGTTTGTGTGCGTGTGTGTGTGTGTGCGTGTGTGTGTGTGTGTGTGTGTGTGTGTGTGTGTGTGTGTATGCGTGTGTGTGTGCGTGTGCGTATGTGCTGTGGAGGGAGGAAGTGAGACAGCGTGGTGAAATCTCTTCTCTCACATGATCTCTGGCTGAGGGATCAGACAGAAGGCATGTGTTCAACATCTCCTCATACAGCCCTCCGTGACAAACTCGCAGGTTTGTGTGGGTGTGTGTCTCTCTTGACACTTGTCTCTGTCATTGCTTTTCCTTTCTAAAAATAAAAATCAGACACCTTCCTCAAAGGGCTGATAGCACACCTCCCATACAAAATTGCAAGTGAAACACATGACTAAATATAATACTCGTGAGAGGAGTGTGACCTGAAGAAGATTAGAAAGTAATTTTTGAAATAATCTTAAAGCCTGCTCTTAGCCTTTACTATATTTCTTGCTGTAATGCCATCAGACATCAGACATGCCATGTAATCTATTAATATCTTAGCAGGATAGGAAAAAGTCCCTGGCATGGATAACCATGATCAGGGGACTGCAGTGGTTTTCGATCAGCATCGACAACGACATTTTTGTAAATAGGAGAGAGATGAGGAAAGCAGGGGCAGGAGAAGGTAGACAGGAGACTGTGAATGTGTGAAACCCATTGTGCTGACATGTGTGTGCATGATGTGTGCCTCTGTTTGTTTAAACCTTGCTTTTGCTTGAAATATTTAAACCGCTTGACTGTTAAAGTAAAGCTTTCTCCTCGATGCCTGCTCATATAGCTTTTAACATCTTTGTGAGTTGAACTCATTTTTCAGAATAGGCAATGACCTTTATTTACATTACCTCAGCTGAAAGCAACAGCAAATTAACACAACTGATTTCATACATTTAAAGGGATTCTCCACCATTTTTCAAACAAAAATCACATTACTAGTGAGGTAGGGAGAACTACTAGCGTGTTGAATCCATTGAATGCTGGTGTTGATGGTTCTAGAGGAGTTTTTGTTAAATCTTAAAAAATAACTCTGCTGATGTCATAGTGATGTCATCAGGGTTATCATGGAGTTTTGAGACTAGGGCTGTTTAATGCCAAAGCCTTTCAATCTGACAGTTTGACGTTAGAAAGACTATCACCAGACAGAGAGACACTAATGAGAGACACTACTGAGCTGCACTGGATCCCATGGAGGATCCAGTGTTTTGGAACTTGACCCATGTGAGGGACTAAAAGTCGGTATATATGAGCCTCTGCTGCTTTGATTTCAACCGTTTCCACCATCTGTCACTCACCAGATCCCCCATAGTGTGACACCAAATCACTGGTGTACTCCCAAGAGATTTTAACTCCCAAGAGATAAAATCTTTCAACAGACCAGTGTCTTAAAGCCATTTATGGAATGACAGCATCTTCAGCACATTAAGGAAAGTAGACAAAAATGAATGCATTGTCCTTTTGAAATCCTTCACTCTGATCTTAGACCTATCTTTTCCTGAGTTGGCAAAATGTGGGAAGGTTTGGTTCTGGCTCTTAGAAAGTAGCTAAAGCATACTAGTAGATGTCATAACACTAAAGGCAATAACCATTTCTGTTTACCTGTAATATGCTCAAACATTTTTGTTTCATTAGTAGGCTAAGGAAAAACTACACGGTTTAGTTGAAGTGTCAGTTATCGCTGGAAATCAGATCCAGGAAAGATACATTACATTCAATAAACAAACTGAATGCCTACATAAAGGGAGCAGCAGGCTCAGGATTGATTGTATAACTGAGGCCCTTTTCTTATCCACTGTGGAATGTTTTTTTTTCACAGGTTTTATGCATATTACATGATGAATTGGATTATATTAGTTTAAAAAAATTACACACAAACACACATATACACGTAAACATGGACTTACGCAAATGTAAATGCAGACTTAAGGGTTTGTATTTATGTGATTAGGATTAGAATTTAGCGTTAATGCAGAGTGAGTTTGTGGCTCTGGGCGCATGTTTTAAGAAACATTTTGATTCCCACAGGCAACTCTGTTCTGTCCCTGGGGGGATGTAACGTCTAGAACTGGAAGAAAATGAATGAATGAATGAAGGAGTGACTGAAAAAGGAATTGAACGACTGGACCAGAAGCAAATTAACAACGGCTTAAGCTTTGATTTCAACTTTTGCTTTGCCCTAATCTGAATCCTGCTGATGATAAATTATTCAAGTAATAGCGGACTAAAAATACCTCTCACGGGTGGGGAAAAGGCCCCTCCATCTCCCCGGGGTACCCCCGACACTCACGCGTTCACATCCATAAGTTTTAAAACCCGCATCCAAACATGAGAGAGACAGATGAAGTTACCTTCTCCCTCCACGCTGTCCGTGATCTTCATCTCCTGGCCCGTGGTGATCCGCTCGGGCTGGCCGGAGGTCTTGGCTGGCTGGTGATGGTTGTTGGCCAAGCCGTCCGTGGCGCACTGGCCGTTCCGCACCGGATCCACAATAGTGGGGTCTGGGACAGGGTAGGACTCGTGGGTCGTCGGGTCCGTCATTGTTGCCGCGGTTGTTTGTTTGTGTTTTTCGGGCTCAATGGCCGAGGAGGACGAGGATAAAGAGAAATTATTAATGATTCACCACCGGTTCGCTAAGTGCAGCAGCCATCCAGCTCGGCCAATATGCCACCGGTGTCGACTCAGTTGCGCAGGGGAGGGAGATAAGAGATGGCGATAAGAGGAGATGGGGGTAGAGGATTTATCTCCCGGGCATCAGCGGCAAAACAACTCGCCCTGTGTGAACTCAACACTTCCAGGAACAGCTCTGCAGCCTGGATGTAAATACTCTGCCCGGCTCAGCCTCTGGGAGACACTTTAGGGTTAGATGCGGCGATGCGATAAAGCGCGGAGATCTGCTGCGAGTCTGGCAGGCGGTGCCAGCAAGTTTTTCTCCTCCTCCTCCTCCTCCTCTCCTCCTTCCTCCTCCTCCTCCTCCTCCCCTCAGACCTCAGCACTCACCGGACGCCACCACATGAAACAGCCCCCTCAGTCACATCTGCCCCGAACCACTCAAGGGTGTCAAAGTTTCCCATCAAATAAGTTTGAATTCAGCATTTGATGGCTCTTATAGAGCTGTTATATGTCAAGCGTCAGACAAAGTCGAAACCAGTGCTTCCATCGTTTCTACTGATGACCCTATAATACAGTCACATGATTACACTTTACAGTGTTTTTAATCTAATGATGGATTATACATCTTCGTGGTGAGCTCGCCGCCTAATCCCGGATGAGGTGAGTTATTCTCCCACATCTTCAGCAGACAACCTGCTCGTCCGCTGCCTCCACGCTCAACGAGTTCATCGCCAGGGGGCGCCGGAACACCTGGCCGTGGGCAGGTGAGATCCCGAGTAGGGAAATCTTTACAGGGAAAATTCAGCCAGCGTGACAGGGAATGACGCAGCTGTGTGTCGGTGTCGGTGCTGCTGGTGTCGGTGACTAAATAATGATATTCGAGGCCGTATCCCTCTGTGGTCCAGGATATCAAGGGCCCGTTCAGACTGCTGGACACTGCCTGTTTAATAGCTGAGGTAATGAATGACCTGCCGCGTTCACCTGCCGGTCGTTGATCTCGGGCCGGGGGCGGGGCGGGAACCTTCAGGGGGGGTTTGCGCGCATTTATTGCAAGAAATCTCCCACAGCAGGCCGAGTTTCCCCGAGAGCCATCGCGAGGATGAAGGTGGACATTCACAACCATATTTTACCCAAGGAGTGGCCCGATCTGAAGCAGGTAGGCGTCGCAGGTCTCCGGAGGATCGGGGAGGTTTTCCTAACAGCCGTGCGCCTCAACCTTGAGCCCTGAAGTGCGCACGGCGTACGGGCCACATCCCGTTCATCGTGGTTCAGGGGCCTTGTAACCTGCAGACGTTTTCCAGTGGAGCGTCAGCGGGGAGTGGGACAGCTCCCTCCCCAGGTCTGTCCTCTGTGGATGGTTAAACCTGGATCAATAGGTGGCACCGGCCTCTGTCGGATCCGGCCTCGCTCTGTCGGATCCGGCCCCGGTGTCTGTCACTGTGAAGGCCTGGCTTAGCTGATGAATCCCCACATGTAGCGCTGGCCTGCACATCGGTGTCCTCATAAGGTCCCCGAGCTATTCTATGCATTTCCCGCTTTTCTTTCTATAAGTAATGAAATGCATATTGTACATGTCTGTGCAATGACCGTATATTCAGTTGTGCAGTACAGCTACACTTCTTTAGATGGTTTTCTTTAGATGCATGCAGGCTGAAATTTCGCAAATAACTCAAATCAAAATTTAGTCTGGTATGACTAGTCCATACAACATATGAAACATGAAAAATGGTGTAATAACAATACTTTATTATTCCTTTGTTATATATTTACAGTTGGATGTAGTTTGTGGTGCTCTTAAACTGCATTGCTTTGTCTCTAAAACTATTTCTCAGCACAAGCTGAACATTAAACCATTAGTTTTGCCTAATGTGTGTACCCAACAACTGCTTATATATATATATGAAAAGGAAATAATCGTCAAGTTTTGTTATTACAACATTTTTTTCATGTGTTATGGGCCGAAGAAAATGAAGAAATAGCAGTTCAGTTCGTTTGCCAACAATTCATTCACAGACAAAAAATGTAGAGACATTACTTGTGTTCAGGGTTGATCAGACCCCAGAGAGGACAAACTGAAATCCAAAAAAACTTTTTGGGATTTCTCTTAAAAGCACTAGCAACATCAGTCAGGGATAAAAAGCATACCAAAGTCAATGTGTTAACTATATTTTAAAGCTGGGGTCTCTACTGCACCATTGAACTTTTTGACATGTATTTCATCGAACACCTCATCACACCTTTAAAAGTTAAATTGTGCAAAATCCACTTTCAATTTTGAAAAGCTGAAGCTGCTAAATGGCATCTACTAAGTACACAGTTGTGCTGATCTGTAGGGATATGAAATGTAGCTTTACTGGCTGCATTGCTTGCATAGATCATTCGAGGCTTCATCTGTATGCAAAAACAGTCCACAGCCTCAGATGGCATTCATTCTGAGTTATTCAGGGCATTAGAGTAGAAAGTGAGCTCCATGAAGATTGAACCCTTGTAGATGGGTATAACACAATCAATACAGGATTTTTTTTAGCAAGGTGCATATAAAGATTTTACATCAAAATTAAATACATGTAATATAATGTAATGTAATGCATGGTGTATATGGTTTATGATATGGGTTTATGTGGTTTAAAAACTCCACAGTTCCTACTCATGTTTTTCAGAGGTATGGATATGACGGGTTTGTCCAGCTTCACCATCACTGCAAGGTGAGTCTCCATGTGTGTAAATATGTGTATATATATATGTATATATATATTTTTTTCTTTTTTTCTACAGCGAAAGGGCACACGCACATGAGCACTCATGCAATTGTACTGCATATGCTGCACACACAGCAGGTTCTTCCTGGGTGCACCCCTGTGGACCTGTCAGCCTGGTCCTGGCTCTGTGAGCAGCTGCAGAATCCAGCATGGTGCCACTGCATCAGCAGAGAGATTCAAACACAACACAGCACAGAACAGAAACACAACAGAACACAGACCACCCTGGCAATGCAACGTTTTACGGCAGACATTGGTCAAACATTTGGCATCAGCAAATTGCACATGTTGACGAATAGTTGAATTGGTCACATTATTGGATACAAACATAAGCTTTGTCTAGTGTTTAGCATCTATTTAAGTCTTGATGTAAATGTTAAACCAAATATCTAGGAGGACTCAAATCCACATTGGAGCATACAGTAAGAGTAGGTTCATCCAAGATAAGGATTTTTTCATTTTAGCCATCATTAGAGAGAATAATCTAGCCACTGGTGTTTTGTTTATGTTGTTTTGTATTTAGGTCTGCAAATAAATATATAGATTAAATATATATAAAAACACAAAAAGACATTTCTGTTATAAAATTTGGACATGTAGCATGTGTACCATTAAAGTATGAATCAGCTTTCTGCTGCCATCATGTGGTTGTATTTTGAATGTTAGGAAATCGAAAAGTCATATAACATAATGACCTTGAAAATTTTAAACTTAAAGAGTGACATGAACAATCAATCTGCCAAAGTGTCCAGACAATGGAGAGACATATTAAAACATATTGATCACAGTCATATCTGTCATTAGAGGTGTCACTGGTGTTAATGTTGGTTTCCAGGGTGAAGCAAAGATGATGAAGGATGGGAAGCTTTTCCGAGTGATTCAAGAAAATTGCTGGGATGCAAACGCACGCATAAGAGACATGGATCAATATGGTACATGCACAGACATGAAAGACGCAAACAACTGTTGAAGCTTTTCATCTTGGTGAATAAACACGATGTTTCTATCCATGAAATTCAGGTGTGACAGTTCAAGCCCTTTCTACTGTTCCTGTGATGTTCAGCTACTGGGTGAGTTCACACTGAGTCAGAGCAATCTGGATCAAAAACAGTGCAGCTACTGTATTATGTTTAATTCTTGTGTGTTTAAGTCCTGAAACTACAGGTTTTTTTGTGCTGCCCTAACTTATTGTGAGCTGCATCTACCCACTGATGTTTAAGAAGAGCACAATGAGATTTAAGCTTTTTTTGTACAGTACCATGGTAGCTTTCATACTTGCCTGCAAGGCTTTTTAACTGTCTTTTTTCTTCTTCAGTCACAGAAGCATCACCACCTTGGTGAAGCATGTACTGCATGATTAAAATGCATTTCAGCTTTCACAAATATATTTATCTGTTTTAATCTTATTTTTGAATTATAGGCCAAACCTTACGACACACTGGATCTCTGCAACATTTTAAATGACAATTTAGCCGAGACAGTGCGTAGCCACCCGAAGAGGTTTGTGGGCCTGGGAACGCTGCCCATGCAAGCCCCTGACTTGGCCATCCTGGAGATGAGGCGCTGTGTGAAGGAGCTGGGCTTCCCTGGGGTGCAGATTGGCTCACATATCAACAATTGGGACCTCAATGCCTCTGAGCTCTATCCCTTCTATGCTGTGAGACATTACATACTAGAGTATACTGTAAGCTTATGCTATAACATAATGTTCCTGGTCACAGTAGGTTCAAATGTACCTGTGTTTACAATTCACTGGTTGGCCTAAAGACCAAAGTGACATTGCTCTGTACTCATAGGTCAAGTTCTCATTCACGGAGAAATGCTGATCTTGCAGTGTTTCCTCTCCACAGGCAGCTGAGGAGCTCGGCTGCTCCATATTTGTCCACCCGTGGGACATGCAGACAGATGGGAGGATGGCTAAGTATTGGCTGCCCTGGCTGGTGGGTGAGGGAGATGGAATAGGAGCAGCAGATATTGAATATCCCCTCTGGTCTATAGTCAATAGAAATTCAAAACGCTCTTTTTGGAATCTGTTAACCTGAAATGACTGGAATGGATCTTTTGATTGTCTCTTCATGACAAACCAAACCAAAAGCAAAAGCAAAGCATTTACATTATACCTTATATTTCCTAAAATGATTGATGAAGCCATCAGTGTGATTCTCCATGTGTTTAAAATGCTGATTTTTCTCTCATTATTTAGCTTTCACGTTATATTTGTTGAATTGCGATTGTGGCCAATGCTCCATTTTGTTTGCTACTTCTAATACTAACCTATAATTTCCTGTCTTACAATAACAAGACATTGATTTAGTGTGTGAAAGGAGAGATTTTATTTTGTTGTCTTTTCCATCACAAAGGCATGCCCTCAGAGACAACTATGGCTATTTGCTCGATGATATTTGGAGGTGTCTTTGAGAGATTTCCTAAACTGAAAGTCTGCTTTGCCCATGGAGGTACATAAGAGACCAGATGTTGCCTGTGCATTTTAAATGTAATACATTAACGTCACAACAGAATAATATAAGCACTAAGGTGTTAATTTCAAAGTATTCTTACTTCAGGCTCAGTTTAAAGTACAATAAGCCTCTGTGTTGTTGTTTGACCTTGAATGGATATTTTTTTCATCTGGTTACAGGTGGCTCTTTTCCATTTACCGTTGGCAGAATTGAACATGGCCACACAGTCCGCCCTGACCTGTGTGCAGTCGACAACAAGATCAGTCCACGGAAATACCTTGGTTCTTTCTACACGGACTCCCTTGTTCACGATCCCACCTCCCTGAAGCTGCTCATTGATGTTATCGGAAAAGTGAGCTTCATTCATTCAACATGTGTCATGTGTTAATGTTGGTCAGAGAGGGCACATGCACTGTAAAGACACTGAAGGAGTGATGTAGTTTTGAGTATGGAGAGTGAGTGTATAGTTTTAGCACATTTTAACATAGGATAAAAGAAAAATACGTACCAGGGCTTATTAAGGTTGTACAGTGCTCTTCTGATGTGTGGAGGCACTCTGCTTCTTTACCGTGGTTCTACTGATGACAGGAACAATTCCGGCTTTCATCCCTTTGACAGGAATATTGTTGATGTGCCCAACACTGCAATAGATTTCTAAGTTAACAAATATGCTTCTCTCTTTCAGGATAAAGTGATGCTTGGAACAGATTATCCATTTCCCCTTGGTGAACTGCAACCTGGATCTCTGATTGAGTCAATGGATGAGTTTGATGAAACACTAAAGGTAACAATATATTCCTCTTCTTCATTTAGAAAATGCAGATCAGTATTGCTTGCATGAATTGACTCTCTAGAATATATTTGTCAGGGACACAGTGCAGTTAGTCTTCCAAAGATTTTGTTTTGGTCCTTAATCCTGCTATATTTCAAAAGTAAACTGGGTTAATTAAAGCATGAAAAAGTTTTAAAATGTCAAAGTACTATATTCAGTATTTAATCTGATGTATATTTCTTTGTTTTGCAGAATAAATTGCTTGCTGGAAATGCATTGGAATTTTTGGGACTGAGACCAAACCAATTTGAGTAACGCAAAATATGAACTCCAACTGCTGCACCCAGTGATTTGCTGTCATTATTTTGTGAATTGCCTTATTTGTTGGAACTCAGTATAAAACATTTGTACTTCTGAGAAGGAAAAATGGAGGCTGTTAATAATAATATGCAAGAATGGTATGTGATCAATCTAAGTTACTTGTAATGGTAAATATAATATTCTTTCCATCGCTGTTAGTGGTCGGATCAATCGCTGACCTAGAGATATTTTATAAGCTGCCACTGATGATGACATCTTATTGAACAACAGATAAGTTCTCTTTATAAACTTGATGAGACTAATCCCAACAGTCCTCTCCTATTAATTTGATCCCTCACTTCTTACCAGTCATTATGCTTGAATTGTTAAGAAAGAATAAATGAATAAACAAAAGGTGCAGTGACATGTGCTCTACTTCCAAAGGAGTTATGCGGTAGCTCCTCTTAATACTCTCTCTTGTTAACATTAATTCAGCTTCCTCTTATCTGTCTTGTCTAGTGAAGATAAATGAAAAGCTATAAAATCATGCATCCAGTGAGGACTTTGTGCAGATTTATTTTTGAAGCCACGCCCTTTGCTGCTAGAGTGATGTAGTACCTGATATGTGACATATGGTATCTTTCCCCTAGTTATATAAGAGAGATCCCTATTTCTCAGAAATGAAAGAACGGGGCCCCGTTACTTAGGGAAACCATATATTGTAACAATTTCTCATTTACATTAGCCAATACACAAACCTATATAAGCGAGATTTGATCTGTGATTCGGAGAGAGACTCATCCTGGCTCCGAGTCGTCTCCCAGGCAAACCATGGTGCCTGATCGACGCTGGTCTTCTTGGCAATAAACCCATTTTATGCAATCAAGCCGGTGTCAGCTAAGTTTCCTTCATCATCAATGTCTGAGAAACACCGACAGTGACAACTAAATTCTTTTTTTTTTCTTGCCTGCTTCCTATATAAACACACTAATAATATTACTGTTGTCGGTCATTTTATCGTTTTGGTTAACTGGCCACGCATATTAATTCCTAGTAAAGTAAACACAGAGTTGTCCAACTGCGACCGGGTGAATAAAAAAAATTACTCCTATTTGTAAAACAACGACAGAATATTTATAACGTGCGCGTCTGTGCCACACGTGGACGCTCCGCCGCACCGCGCTCCCGCTCCCGGACACGTCGTGGTTTCCTGTGCGACAGTGTCGTCACGTCCGCTCCGTCGATGCCCGACCGAAGGCTGGAGGGCAATGGCGGCGTGCCGGGGATCCTCGTCGAAGTGGTTCTTCACCCGGGAGCAGCTCGTAGACACGCCGTCCCGCAGATGCGGAGTAGAGCCGGATCGGGAGCTCTCCTACCGACAGCAAGCGGCGAATCTGATCCAAGACATGGGCCAGAGACTCAACGTGTATCCTTTGTAAACAAACTTATCCCTCGACCGGACCGGACGGAGCCATGGCGCTAACCGTCGGACGGGGCCTGTTACCGTTGGCTAATTTCTACCTGACCGCTGCGGTTCGGGTCCGAGGCCTTTTGACTACTTTGGTTTGTTTTGGCTTTGGTGGAAACGTGGTTATATTTATATTTTCGCATGTTACTCCGATGTCACAGTTTTACGTTTAGCTTCGTGCTAATATAGCAAGTTAACTAGCTTGCTAGCTGAGGGTTGACGGCTGAAAGGCCATTAGGCGGGTTTGCAGCTGTTGCTAACCGCTTCTTGCTTCCTCGACACGACATAGCTTAGTTTAACAATTGATAATAATATGATTTATAAGAGTGCGTAAGCTTAGGTGTTAAGATTTTATTTGCCACTTCATTGTTTTGATTTAACACTAGTGCATTTAACATTACGCCAAGTCACCTGCCTCGCAGTGTCGTTGACTCAGTTCCTTATTTTACTTTACTCCCGACGGCTCTGCTCGTTTAAAACGGTTGTTTAGTGCGAAATAATCGCCCGGTGATGCGTGTCCTGATTTTTAAAAATGCATGATAAAATGTCATATAGCTTAATTCTTCATTGATGAACTCAGTCATTGCTCAGAATTATCCTTGACCCCCCCACCCCCAGCTCTCAATTAACAATAAACACAGCTATTGTTTACATGCATAGATTTTATATGCACCACTCATTCACCAAATTCCACAGAAATGTAAGTATTCTGTTACATCCTACTGCTGGTGACCTGCAACCAAGTATTACGTGTTCGGTAGACTGTGACAGAAATGGCATCCTTTAGGTAGTGTGAACTGCAAATGTCTTGATTCTTTTATACAGATAATATCCCCAACCACCTTGTTCTTGGCCGCAAAAGTGGAAGAGCAACCTCGGAAACTCGAACATGTGATCAAAGTTGCACATGCTTGCCTAAATCCCCAAGAACCACCTCTAGACACAAAAAGTAATGTAAGTTCGGGAAAGTCTGCATATTGTATGGCTGAAAGTTTTGGGTTTTTTTTACCTCTCCGCATCTATCTTTCCAGTTCTCTCAGTGGTCATGGTTTCCCTGTGTACAGTTAAGCTGTGTGGGCCACATTCCATTGCCCTGTACAGAGGGCCTGATTTTTACTCATCTGGCCTGCTTTTGGTGTGCAACAGACACCTACAGCTATACAAGACTTACAATAATAGTAAAATGAGCCACTCTGCTTGGAGTTTTGGCCAATTTAAATCAGTTTTTAGAGGGATAGATTAATAGACTCATTACAATTGTGTTGTAATGACTGTCTATCAAACTTCAGGCATACCTCCAGCAAGCTCAAGAGCTGGTGATACTTGAATCCATAGTGCTGCAGACCCTGGGTAAGTAGTGGTGATTTGAGTGGATGACTTGAGAGAGAGAGAGAGAGAGAGAGAGAGAGAGAGCACTTTTGATTATCATAATCATTATCATTGGCTTATCATTATCAGTAAGGGAGTAGTGCTATTGATCACTATTAATTTTGATTCATCACAGCCTGTTCAGTGAAATGTTTTATCAGCTACTGTATGGGTATCTTGTCAAATATGTATTTCAAGAAGTCATGTAAAGGTGACATGTCATTCTCTTAAAGCAGATATCAGTCATGAACTGTGATTTTAATAGGTCATTTATTGAGTGTTGACCGATCTTCATTCCACTTCATTCCAACATTTTAATTTACGGCTAAAAACAATTTTTGCTCACTTTCCATTTTGATACTGAGAGATGTCATTTGGCGTGAAAAGTGGTTTGACCTGAGTTGATTGCACATAATTTATAAAAGCTTACAGCGTACAAAAATGAATTGACCATCCAGTTCCACTATTCACATTTAACATAAGAGGCGAACTACTGGAATCTGAATTGCTAGTTTTTAGATTGAGTGCTAGATTCGTTTGTTAATCATAAATGACATGTCACCTCCCAACTGTGTTTGTGTTGAACTCACCTGTCATGTATTTTGTTCCAGGCTTTGAAATTACTATTGATCACCCACACACTGATGTGGTGAAATGTTCCCAGCTAGTGCGAGGTAGAGGCTTCCTTCTTTGCTCTTTGTGCCCTCTGGTCTTGTTTGTCCCACCTCAGATATGGGTGGGGAGGGGGGTGAAAACCTTGCTGATTTAATGGTTACATGTCCACACGCCTTGTTCTTATGATGACCTTTTGATTTCATTGTATGACATAACATATAAACAGCAACATTCACTGACAATTATTGGGCCAAGGCAAAGACTGAATTCTTACAATTTAGTTTAGGGTTGTCACCATTTCAGTTCCCCAATGAGGTTAGCACAAACTTATAGACATTAAACACTGATAGTTTATTCTTTTGATATTTTAAATAGGTATACAAAATCTTAATGTTAATTGATCAAGTTAGTGCCTTGAACTTGTTCCATTGTTTAACTAAGCCTTGAATTACTTGTCTTTTTTGTGAATGTGCTTTTAGTGATTAATTTGAATATTTGTAAAATGATGACATGATTTGATCATGATACAATAATGTATAAAGCAATTCATTAATAGTATCAAATTATCTCCAAGCAATCTGTGCAGAGTTAATTTAGAAAATCATTAAGCTTCCTGAGTTTCCAAAATATAGCAGCAGTTTATGTCAAGGGTGATTTCAGCCTTGGCCTTGGCTTAATCAGTACAATGAAAATTAACTAAAAAAAAAGGCAAACAATCATTTCCTGTCCTGATGTTAATAAATTTCTTTGGCTTTCAGAAATTCTAATATTTTTCCCTTCCCTGTCTTTCTCTTTTTCTCTTTGTCTGTTACAGCGAGCAAGGATCTGGCACAGACTTCCTATTTCATGGCTACCAACAGGTTGTTATCCTGCCCCTCCTTTGTTGCACTTTGACTGCACACCATAGCTTCCTGTAATGCAGGGTACCCTTTCAGTGTCCAACGGGCCCTACTTGCGCTGGTGGTTGTTGGGATGCTTGCCTCCTCCCCTCAGCTCCCCTCCCTTGTTCAAAGGAAGTGGGACAAGGTGGCTTGTAGCATTACCGGCCCCAGTCGCAGTGCGGTGTATTGTACAAGGGACCATGTGTTGGCACAGATGGGTTGAATGCAAGATGTGAAGTATAGTGGTGCGCTTGAAACCCACATGTTTGTTCGGTTGCGAAAAAGTGCATAATTCTAAAAGAGAAAGACACTTTGGTAGCCTGAATAGCAGCTAAAGATTTCACAGATGTAAACATTTCTCGTAGAGGTCATTCTGGTAAGTACCACAAATTCATATTTAAATTTTTCTTTTTCATATTTATTTGTTCAAAATGCAATATCTCCTCAGATATTTTTAACTTTTGCAATATTTGCTTGTCTTTTCTTGCTCTACAATATTTCTTATGAAAAATATATTACAAGAAAAGCCTAATCATGACCCATTAAGGACCAGTAAAATATTAAAAGGATATAACAAAGCCATTGAATATGTCTCATGTAGTAATCAAATTATATTTGTTGATTATGAATTATTCTAAAGTCAGGACAAATTTTTTTTTCTAGACATATTTTTAGTAAAACAACTGGGTCCTTAAAGGGTTTGTTCAAAGTAGGTAGTATTGGAGAGGAAATGGTGTTAATGTAATTAACTTTGTCTTCAACTACTCCAAATCAGTTGACAATGTCTGGATGCTGACTGGGAATGGTGTTAAATGTTAAGGCATTTATTGACAGTGAAACCTAGAACCTACTGACTGTTCTCAAAATAGCTCAGTAGTCTTAAAAAATAATTTATTTCAATTTAGTCATGAAGTCTAATGTCCTTAATGTTTGAGAAAATTTTGGAGGCTTAGATTAATGGGGGACCAGAGTTTGAAATGCAGTCATCAGCCAGATGCTTGTTAAAGTTGGCTCTGACTGATAGTTTTACTTAAGGCCACCATAACCTGGCAGACCAGACTCCAGACATTGTACTTGTCTCACCACGCAAGGTTACCATCCAGCTTTTACCTAATGCATTTAAAATGCAGCAATGTAAAGTTATAGCTGCTCGCATTGTTGAATCTAGCTATAATATGGACTAAGTTTTCCATTAGTCTTTCATTCATCAAGACTGAAATGTAATGTTCATGGCTTAACTTTCTGAAATGATTGTGGAGAACCAACTTTCTACCTAAAACACAACCTTTGTGCTAATATTGATTAACTGATTTACATCTCATTCACCAAAGGTCAACTTGTCTTCACCTTGACAGCAAAGAACCAAAGCATTTTGAAATAAAAATGTTTAGTAGCAGCTTGTGTCTGTGTTTTAGCTTTCAGTACTTGGATGGTAGCCACTTGCCTAGTTTTATTTGTTGTTTTGGATGTGATATGCATATGTTGTACAGTCAAATTATTATATACTGTTCTTTCATTACTCTTCACTCTCGCAATTCCTTAGTTTTAGAATGATATTACATTAATTTAATGGGGTTTTACCCTTGTATCCTGGATAAGTTTGCTGTGATATTTAATTTACAAAAGCTCTGAGTTTTTAGCGTATGCACTTCAGTATATGCCCAACAGTGGCAGCCCTGCTATATTTATCCCTTTTTAACACAGTCCAAAGAAAGAGACCAGTACAGAGAGGGTTGTAGGAGCAGCCCCTCGTGAGTTCACTGTACAATGATGCAACTGTCACATGAGTGGTCGTGGGGCTCAGTGTGTTTCACAAAGGGCAGACTACACTTAGCTACAACACACGGCCCCCCACTCGCTTCCCTCACTTTTGTTTTGATCTCCTAACATTTAAACCAGCAAAGTTCCTAGAAACCTAAATCATTGTCTCATGACACAATTCAGTTCTTTCTTTAATCACACTGGGAAGAACATCCTTTTACATTACATGAATACTGACATTATTAGCTGTCACCTGTATTAGTACCAAAGATTAATATGAAAAGCAGCAACATTATCAGACCAAGTTTAATGTATCAAGACAGTCAAATTATATAAAATCCTTTGCAACCTATGCCACCAGTAAATTAAAGCTGTCTGCTCCGTCTTTTTTTTTTTCTCTTCTTTTCTCCACATATGGGACTGATCGTGACCACACCTGGCCTCAACTGACTCCCACACCTATATCCTCACATATATTCATTCCTTCTTACACACGCTGCATAACTCATCACTTGTGCATACCCTCACACACTATACAGTCTACACCTCACTACCTTCTGCCTCCAGTACAAGCCCACAGTGATCGCCTGTGTGTGCATCCATCTGGCCTGTAAATGGTCCAACTGGGAGATCCCAGTTTCCACTGACGGGAAACACTGGTGGGAGTATGTGGACAGCTCTGTCACTCTCGAGCTGCTTGATGGTGAGATGAAATACTGATGATGTGTAATGTTGAATAAATTTAACCTGGAGAAAATGTCTTATATCTTGCTATACTGTATATTTAGTATAGTATGGTTTACTATTTGAACTTTGTAAACATTTACCCAATGAAAGCTCAAAGAATTTGCACATGGAAGAGTCTAAATGAGAGAAGAGTTGATAGCATTGTTTAAGTTAGCAGCAGATTTTAAGGGTGTTTGATGACAACATTCATGTTTTATACCTGCAGAGTTAACCCATGAGTTTCTGCAGATTTTGGAGAAGACGCCCAGTCGGTTAAAGAGGATACGCAATTGGAGGGTAGGATATTGCTGAACATTTATGCGATCTTTTGGAACAGCAAAAGGCGTGAGTGCCATAATGTAGATCTGAAAACAGTTAAAATGGCTGTTGTATAGGAACAGTATACTTACACCCTAGTTTGGTTAAAAAAAAAAAAAAAAAAAATGGCAGTATTGGCAAATACAAAATTTAACTTGGGTAGGATTGGAAGTTGCAAGAGAAACCTCACTGAATCGATTATTTTAATCACTGCAACTGTTAAACTCCCATCAGAGAGCTTAGAGTTAACTAAAACCAAACTCCACATCGCCTCACAGATTTCTTTCCCCTTTAGGCAACACAAGCTGCCAAAAAGCCCAAGACTGAAAGCGCCCAGTTGATGGACAACTCCTTTGCTGGGCCTTCCATGCTCCAAGACCACAGTGATGCCTCACTTCCTGGAGTCTCCTCGTCCAACCCAAGTTTTTCCAAAGCGGGCGCTGCCTTCACCATGCCCATGCCTGGCCAGTCTGGAGGTGTGCCCCTGTCTCTAGACACCATGGCCGGCACATACAATCCTGCTAGTCACAGCGAATGGCCCCAGGGCAAACAGAGCCAAGCCGGGTACTCTTCCATATGTTTAAAACAGGAACCCCTCAGCATCCCTCACCAAGAGCAGACATTGTCTTTGCAGACCTCTACTTCCTCCTTGCTTCAACATACACCAATATACAGGAATGAGAAAACAGACTTCAACCCTGTCAAACAGGAACAAAAAGGAGCTGGTGGGGGTGGAGTGGGCAAGCATCAGCCACCACCTCATTCTGCATACCCTCCAACAGTTCAGCCTCCTCCACCACAACCCTCTCCAGCTCAGAAGCTGTCTCTGGACAAATACAGAGAGAAACATGCTGCAGAGCTGGCTGTTTCTGGGCAGAAACGCCGGCAGGAGCAGCATGGCGGAGTAATGGATAGTGATGTGAGGGGAGAAATGTCGTCTTCCACTTCTTCTACCTATGCACCATCATCCATGAGCCAAGTAGACCACAGAAAACATTCACAGCCTCACCAAACATCCCATGGTGGCGGTGGCAACACCACTGCCTCCCCGATGAAAATGAAAGCTCCTTCCTCCTCAACTTCAGGGCAAGACAGACGTCATCACAGCGACAAACGGGATAAAGGTTCACTAAAACTCCGCCTGGCTGTTCCTGGGTCTGGCAGCAGCTCCCAGCTAGATAAAAGTGGACACTCGAGCAAAGATGAACTTAAGATGAAGATAAAAGTTTCATCATCAGATTGCCACAGCTCATCAGATGAAGGCTTGGGGGCCAACAACAACAAGAATAAACATTCCAGCCCGCTGGTGAGCAAGGAGAAACATCGTGGAGCAGAACACAACCTCCATCGCCATCACAAGCACAGTCACCCTCACACACACAGTGGTAATGGGCGAGGAGGCCCCGAGGGCTCAGGTGGTGGGGGAGGCCTGCTACGGGGCACCCCAGGACTGATGAGCATGGAAGGAACAGTGCTTGCTCCTGCCGGATCCACCTCTTTGTCTTCGTCCACATCGCACAAGAGGGCATACCCAGAGGTCAGCCACAATCACCACCCTCCCTCCTCATCCTCCACTTCTTGCTCCAAAGTGAGCAAAATCTCCAAGGGTGGCACTGGTGCTGCAGGTACTTCAACTTTTTCTTCCCTCCTTTTTCCCCCTTGCTCCTCTCCTGTACTGCAGTGTGTCTCATCTGGCTTGCAGCTCTTTGGCTAACGTCCCTCCCTCCCTCCCTCTCTCTCCCTCCCTCTCTCTCCTCTTCCCTTTTCTTGTTTTTTCCTCCTCCCCTCCTGTCACACCCAGGTGGGCTGCGGACCTCTCAGCAGTACTTTCCTCCTAGTGAATCGCCACATGAATTGGGAGAGCAGAGACACTGAGTCCACCACTGGCCAGCACATGGAAATGGCATCAAACTACCCACAATTGAGACTTTGAAAACTATGCTCACCTCCTTGTCAAGTGCCCTAGAAAAATAACACTTTATGTGATGATAAACCCTTTACTGAAAGGCAGAAAAACTTATCTCCAAAAAAATGAAAAGTATTGTTGGACTTCTCAATTTCTGAGAGATGAGAAAGATGAAAATTTATGCTTCCTGACTGTCAAATCTCTGGGCTATGATGCTCAGCCCTGTTTTTCTGTTTATGTGTAATTTCTGCTTGGTTCTCCTTCCTCCTCAAATCGGTCTAGGAATGTGCAACGGTAGGGTGGGCTTGAGTGTGATGGGCAGGAGTTGAGTGTGTGTTTCCATCGGGTGGGGAGTCCTTCCCTACATTTCAGATCTCCATATGGGGAAACAAAAGTATTACAAATACTATAAGTACTTTAAGTACTTTAAGTAAATCACATTTCTACAGTTGTATGGAGGAAGCCAGTGCCTAGCTGGAGAGGAGCTCAAGTTATGTTGGCTGGCATTCCATTTAGTATTGTTGATGGATGCAATTTTTTTAGGTGTAAAGTTTCATCTCCTCAATTACTTTCTTGTCTTGATTTCTTTTTATACTTAAGTACTGTGCGTATGATTTGCATGTTTCAATCATCAAAGGGATTTATAAGGAGAGCACTTACTTACTGTTTACAGGAAGTGGAGATAAATGTACATACGTTTTTGTATGTTTAAAGAAAAAAAGCTATACCATGATTACTCAGGTTTGGAGCTGCTTGTAAGCATAACAAGATGACTATAGTACCTATAAAAGACTTTTATTTTGTTGATTTACTGTTTGGGCATCATCGGGTGAATGACTGCAGCATTCCAGTGGTGTGTGTTCCTCACAGCCTTCCTACAGAGGGCGCTGTACTGTGTTTTTCCATTAAAGGAAATATCAGTTGATGCCCTCAACAACACAGGCACAGTAAACACCTACTAATTACATCAGAGCAATGCAATTTGTACCAAAAATATTTTTTGGACCTCTTAGTAGACCTTAAGCTGGATGCCAAAGGTTTTGCCTCAACACGAAAAAACTGACAGGGACCGTAGTAGTGTGCTGTTAAAGTTTACATAACCCTTTTCATTTTGAAGTGCATCACATAATTTCAAGGCATGAAGCTGTAGCCCTTTACATGTCAGCCCATAATAGGTATACATGTAATATTCAATCAACTATTAACAGGGTACTATTGAAGAGAGAAAAAAAACAAAACAAAAAACAGTTGTTTGCTCTTTCGATTACAGCAACAGTTGTTTAAACCGTGACTAACTGGCCATATGCAAGATGACCAGCTGGGTATGTCTGAAACCCTCAAGCATCTGTAATGTGGATGTGCTTGATAGTTTCTGTCACTGACATCCTCATCCAGTTGGTTGAATTTATATTTACAGCCATGTACCTGTCCAGACACATCTTTACATCAGTTTCATACATTAAACTATATTGTTCTAAGATCTTGAAATGACCCAGTCCCCTCTGTTTTTGACTGGGTTACTCATTTATTTTAGAGTGTGCTACATACCTAATGAGCCTGAGGCTGGACTGTTTGTATCCTCATTCAGGATTTTACAGTTGGGCACACAGAACAACAACAGTTGTGGACAAATGAGCATAAGCCACTCTTGACATCCTTTTTTCTTTTCATTTCAATATTACGAATAAACTTCGAAGTTGCCGCTATCCTCACACAGTATAAATTCTGGTTGTTGCTGTTGTTTTATTACACATACTGTATACCCATGTTGTTAGGCTCTAGGGGTCAACAATTGACATGCCTGCACAGTAACTGAGTAATGAAAAGTTCTTATCTGTGGCATGTCTCTTCAGCAGAATTTTACATACATATTCCTCAATAACTGAGGAAATCTAACAGGAAGTGATAGTTACATTTTCAGCACCGAAAAATAAAGGACATGGTAACTATAATGTAATATATGCTGGATTAGACATAATTTATCTGAACCTAAATAATATCAAACTCCAAGGAGACCTAGAATAACACCATAAATGTGAAACTATTTTATTTAGAACATTGGCACATTTATAAGATTGCTATAAAAAATACCTGATGTCAGTTACGAAAGTGTGAAATCTATCTTGATACATCTTATAGGTTCTATCAGTGTGCCAAGTGAAATATATAAAAGTGCTTCTTGTGTAGTTCCATTTAAAATTCAGCTTAAGAATGTAATGACTACATTTTCTTTCTTCTCTTGATACACTTTGTATTGTAGTGTTCAGAAAAGTCTAGGACATATGGCCAGTGCTTCATACTCCTAGACTCTGACACTGCTAATGCATCAAGGGGGAGAGGTGCAGATAAATTTTTGTTTTGATTCACCAAACTAAATTAAATCAATAAATGACCCCTTGTGCTCAAAAATATTCTGTTTTAGTGTAAGTCCTTGTTAACCTCACTGTCCCCGTGGGTGACCACAGCAGTTCTTTTTCTGTGTTTCCCAAGAGTTCACTCCAGTCTCATTTTTTGGGATGAATGAATGCTTCAGGAGCTGGTCTGCAGATGGCCGTAGTCTCTGGTCACTGGAATTGAGAGAGAACAATTGAAAATCAGAGATTCTACACATCTTTGAATAGGAAAAATATGAGCTGGATTCTGTCTCTGACTCGGTTTCAAAATTTTAGCAAATCCATTTATCAGGGTAAAGGTAAATGAGGCTATGAAAGGAATTTTCCATACATTCAATGAGAGAATGTGCACGTTCTCACCTTGTCAAGCAGATTCTTACAAAATCCTTGGCGTTTTCGGAGAATCTGTCCGGTAAGGAGGGCATCAACCCTCTTTGAGCTCCAATGTAGAACAAGGCAGCCATCTTGTCCATGTGTGCCAGTGGTGGTTTCCCTGTGGCCATCTCAAACACTGTGCAACCTACACTCCATATGTCTGACTTCCTGCCATATCCCGTCTCACTGATAACCTAAGAGGTGAAATAGATGACAAAGGTCAGAATTTTAAGCTCAGTAGACCACCTGAGCAAATACAACTAAAGCAATTCAAAAAGTCATCCTTAGAAATGAAAAGACCACCTAAAAGACCTCCACTTTTACCTCTGGTGCCATCCAGTAGGGTGTTCCATGGACAGACTTAAGCAGGTCTCCACTGTTGCTTGCAGTGTGGTTCAGGCAGCTGAGACGTCGTGCACAGCCGAAGTCTATAAGCTTGATGATGCCAGTGGGCATCAGCATGACGTTGTTTCCTTTCAAGTCCCGATGAATCACCCTGTTCAGGTGAAGGTAGGCCACCCCTTTCAGGATCTGATGGGTATACAGAGCCAGGACTCGCTCTGGCAGAGGGCCAAACCTGAGGGCAGTAAAGGGGATGATGTCTATTAAAGGCACCATTGTGGACCATTTATTGCAAGGTCGTGCTGTGATGTTTTGTCACAAATGAGGCATTCGTAAATCTCAGTGTTTCAACAGATACTTCAAGTGGGTAAGTGGCGAGTTATTTCAAATCAACCTAACCTGTGAAGAATGCTAGCAATGGATCCTCCTGGGATGTACTCCATGAAGATGGAAACCACGTGCTGATACAGCGAGGTCCCCAGGAAGCCCACAATGTTGATGTGTCTGAGGGTTTTGAGCAGTTCCACTTCCTCCTGCAGACGACTGTATTCCCGCCTTGCAGCATCAGGGTCAGACGTGTCCAGACTGGCCTGCTTCACAGCTATCAGTTGGCCCTGGTTGGTCAGGCCACAGTACACCTGGTAAGAAGGCCGCAATGTTTGCCAGAGTTAGTTGAGCATCTGAGCGTGCTGCTGTAGATGATTTGGGTATTGGTGTAGGATTAATCCATAGTGCAAGATGATGTGAAAAGACAACACCCTTTCTTGGTAGGAATACTGACAAAGGAGATGAATCTTCATTTTGTTAAGCCTCACACAGAAGGAGTTCTGTCAAAAAAAAACTACAAAGCAACACTCATGAGTGGCCTTACGTTGGATAAATTGGAGATACAAGGAGACAGTATACTGAGACTTCATTCTTAATCTTGAATATATTATTAGCTTTACTTTGTTGTTAAAATTTAGCATGCTTACTGTCCCATAGGCTCCCCTGCCGAGCACTTCACCCTTTGTCCATGAGATGGTGTCATCTACAGCCACCGCAGTGCCCGCCAGAGCTGCACTGTCTGTTGAAATAACCTGCAATAACATCCATAGAGTGAAGGCTTGCAAAGTAACAGCAAAGAGTGTTAATGCAGGGTGAACTGGATAATCCACTAACAATCCTTCATGAATTTGCAATGCATTTGTACAAAAAACAAATGGGTGTTCCAGGCTTTTGTGGGATTAGGATAATTTTGGTTTCTGGGGTTAGGGTTTTGAATGAGTTTATTGAAAATGTTTGGTCCATAGATTAGTTAGCTAAATATGAATGTCCTAATTGCTTGTATGAAATGGATGTTATAATTTTATCAGGGACAATAGAAATTATTAGCATGGTGAGGGAGACTGAACTTCATGTTTCTGTTTGTAAAAGTATTAGGCCCTCCCTAGTTCAGGATTCTCTTCCACTGCATAGGAGATAGTCCCAGATGGTTCCAAAAGCTCTGTGAGCACTTTCTTTAGCAGTTAATCCTCACCCTAAGGGCTTCTCTCTCATAAAACTTAAAAGTACTGTTTGACAACACCTCAAATGAGGCATTAAACTCACCTTTGAGTAACTTGTCAAAGTCCAGGTTTTCTAGTGCAGCTTATTCATCACATAATTGTGAAAGTTATCGATTTGATGTTTATGTAATTATTAAATATATTTAAAAGAAAAACTGAAAAAAAAAATCAAATTTAGAGGAGAAGAAAATTAAACACCCTCCTCTGCTCTCTCAAAAATGTCAGACTATCCTACTCCACCTAATATTTTGGTACAGTCCCAAAATTTGTCAAAATCGTGGACATTTCATATTGTGAGAAAGAGAATTTTTCTTTTTCTTCTTTTTCTTTTTTACAAGAACATTTTTTTTGTTTCCTTCAACCACAATGCTGACCATAAGTTTACCTCTGGAAACACATTTCTTCCTGATACAGGATCTTCTTCCCTGTTGGACACCTTTTTGCTCAGTTCCAGGTCTTCAGGACACGGGTCTATGGATATATCCCTCTCGTCCAGTGAGATCAGCTCCTCGGCCAGGCATTGCAGAAGTTCATCTGTAAGTGGCCCATCGCCCACTTCATCCAGAAACTTCTGGTAAACTGGTGACATAACATCGAGGCTGCTGCTGCTAGAAGATGTCCATGTGTTGATCTTCAGTTGTTGTGAGCCCGGAGGTAATATGGGATCAGAAACTAGTCTGTTCTGATATTCTGTTGATTTCCCAATTATTTCCTGCATGTTCATGGACATATGACTATAATCTTTAGCACAAGACGAAGGTGTGGGTATAGTTGGTGTTTTGTCATCAGGTTTTAATGTTTCAGATCCATACCTAGAAAGATCCTCCTCTATGGTGGATAACACATGATCATCAGCCTTTTTATAAGAACTATTCTGACAAATCTCACCACGCTTAGGGAGAACTAACTCGGCCTCCACTTTCAGCATGTTGTCCCTTTTGGCAGAGCCTTTCCTTGATACAGGTGTGAGGTGAGGTTTCGTCCTAGAGGATGCAAGTCTGACTTTGATTTTAGTCGAAACCACCATCCCCTCCCCTGGGCTTCTCCTCACTTTGGACTGTGGTTGTTTCAAGGGTCTGCGTTTGACTTTATGGGACTGTTGCATCATGCCAGATGGTGCAGACTGCACTTGTCTGTCCTTTGTTTTCTCACGGTCGCTGGAAACCCTGAGGTTATCACAGATAGGGCCAGCAAACATTTCACAGATGGCTGGTCCTTCATCCCCGCTCTGCATCTGCTGAAAGATGTCTTTGTAGGGGATGAAGTTCAGAGCGGATTTAGACCTCGTTGTCCCCGCTACACTGTCTCTCTTCAACTGCTCGGTGCTCTTCAGCTCCTTCACTGGTGGCTGAGCTCTGTTGTCGATTGACTTATCTAGATTTGCTCTTTTGCTCTGTAGATTATCAACAACCTTCTTTCGTGGCGATGGGACATCAGTGCTATGATGAGTACCCTTTACGGATTTAAGCTTTGATTTTACTTTAGTGATTTTGGCCTCTCCACTAATAATTACCTCAGGGCTTTTCCTGGTTTTATCCTTGACTTGTGTGGAAAGTGAGGAATACTTCAGATTGTTTTTGGAATTATTTCGACTTATGATACTTCGTTGCTTATGTGCTAGTAGACTGAAGGACTGGATTGTTTGATTATTTGCTCTTAGTTCACAGTTCATGCTGGTTTTTCTCTCCTTGTTTTGGGCAGGGTTTAAGGCTTTCAACATCTTCTTATCTTTCTCGGGATCCACATCTGATGCTGGAGGGTTTACAGCTGCACTATAGAGCTGAATTTTCCCCACAGCAGTGCCAATGTTTATATTTGCTTCCTCAGCACTACAAAGGATTGAGTTATCTACCTGAGTTTCTTTTTCATAGGCATCCTTCATTATCCCTTCTGTCTGTTTTACATGCTGCAATTCATTTCTGTAATTCCCTCCAGAGGATGCAATAGCATCACTTTGGGCATTATTCTTATTAAATATAAATCCATACATAATGTCAGTCTCAGGGTCTGGAGTGCAGCCCACATGGTTCTTCTGCTCCTCAGACTCCGATGTGATACATATTTCATCGGTCACAGTGTCTTTAATATGGTTCATAGTGTCACCTTGTTTTGCATAGTTAAGTTTTATAAAGGAATCACTATAAACAGGCTCGTTTGTGTAATTCATATTGGTGGCTTTGCCTTCACAGTTGGTAGTTTCCTCAGTGCTAAGAAGATCACCTGTGGAGCTCTCATCCTTCAAATGCTGCAACAGCCTGTCTTCAACAACACTTTTCAGATTGCTCTCTTCTGAAGCTCTCTCCTGTACATCCCTCTCATTGTCCTCCAGATTGATGGAACTCTGTCTGCTGCCACTGCTGGAACTGCTCTCATCGCTGCCGCCCTTAGTAGTAGTCAGAGGGCCAGTGCGTGGGCTGCCCCAGGACAGCCTCTCTCTCCTGAGCCAGGTCCTGGAGCAAAGGGGGCTCTGGCTGATGGGCTTCAGAGGTACATGGTGCTTTAGTGCTGGCAGAGTTACACTCTCTCTGGGCTTGTTATCAAGTGGTGCCAACAGCTTTGGTGTTCGGGGATGTAGAGCTGGAAAGAGACCCTGCGAGAACTGTAGAGTAAGGACATGAACAGTAATTCAATGGATATGACTTTCAAGGTAGACAAATTATTGTATCAAGTATGTAGAGATTTATTTTTTTTTGTTGAAACTCACCTTTTGTTCATTTACAGTATCTTGAGATCCCAGTCCTGAGAATAGGAAATAATAAGAAATTATAAATTAAAACTACATGCACACAACTGAAATACTTTGATTCATCTCATTTTAAACAAATTACATCACTATTAAATATTCATACCAAAATTATTTTATTTATACTTTTTATGAAACACTTTGTGCTGAATATCATAATATATAAGATGGGACTAAAATATAAAACTGATTTTTAATTCTTAAATGAGTCTAAGCTGTGATAACTAAGATTATCTTACTCGTAGGTTTATGCACTTGAGCTGTGTGTATACTTACGGCTCTGGATATGTGCCCTGGCCTGCATCATAGTGTTTGAACACAGTAGTGGTACCATGATGCTGGGGGCTGACTGGCTGAGCTGACTGGACTCGGCCACTGACAGCAGGCCGGGGGAGGATGGGGATACAGCAACTGCACTTCTTGTCCTCTGTCTGTGAGAGACAAGTATCAGAATTGGGGTTTTAGGATTTTGTGTGCATATCTCAGATTTATTGTGTTTCTGACTACACAAAAGTGAGCCACTCCAGCCTCAATAATTAAAGGGAATGGAAGAAATGCGGGCTGGGAGCAATGCCAAAGATAAAGTTGTGACAAAGGAATTAAATTGGTACCAACCCTTAACCTCTGACCCTTAATTCATGTGTCAGGGCACAGAATATGGCTTACAGTCACTCAGACGTATGTGTTGTCATTTTATTTGATTAAGGAGAATTAAGAAGAAGCGCTGCAATGTCGGGGTAGGCCATAGGTCAACGATGAAATACAAATCAAATCATTTTTTAAGTGTATGTGATTCAGTGTCACATGACGCTGGCACTATTTTTGGATGCTCCACTCTCCTTATACCTGATGGTGGCAAGCCGGGTAATAACCTGGTTATCTACTATTGATTGGTCTCTCTTAAATGATGTCAAATGTCTAAGTAATGAGTCAGCTACAGCATGTACCTGCGTCTAGGGCGCATGGGGACGCAGGGGGTCCTCGTACTCAGCAAACAACCTGAAGGTGCAGCATCTACATGGCCACAGCGTCTGATGTTGTCGTTCAGGCTCGGCAGAGACAAATCTCTGCTGAGGAGAAGAGAGGAAAACACAGAAGAATTATATGGTTAATCTTGCCATAGAGATGCTTACGGGTATTTGATGGGGTCAAAAGTGAAATTCTCATTAACAATTTTAATTTAAGAAATGCTTCTGAGTTTTGTTTCCTTGTCCTGTACTCAACATAATGCAGAAAGCCTCTTTTTCCTCCCATCTCTCTCTATTCCTGGAAGCTGTTGCTGTGAAATTAGACACCAGCTCAAAGACCTTTATTCTTCTTGGAGAGCTTGGACTTGTTTCAGTGGTGAGAGCTCCACATTATGGACAATGGGCTGATTCACCAAAGCCCCCCCCCTCTCTGTTTCTAACCTGTTCGAGTAGAACAGGTTGTCCTCTGGACACAGCGACAGGTGCCTGCTTAAAGGTCCACGGGTGTAACGAAGATTACACCATTCTACTGTTGATGTAAAAGTAAGAGGCAGTTGTTTACTATAGCCCAGTCACAGTGTGGTGTGTATACAAGAGACTGGGTGTTGGGGGGATGGAGTGTTAACTGTACACATATAAAATGTTTGTGTTTTTGGTTACGTATGAACAGATGCTGATGTGTTCTCACGTATGTTAATTCTGTCTGCTCAGTATCATCAGCTTTTAAATTATTTCTTCTTTATTATATCTTCACATCCTATATACATTTCAAAAATTTGCACATCAGTGTGTGTGTGTGCGTACATGCGTGTGTATGTGTGTGCCTGTGTTTGAAAGAGATTGTGAGATTTCATCCAGCCCACCTGCTTCCCCTCCCTGCATCCTGGTAAACTTGCTTGATGTCTCTCAGTGTTTCCATGGCGTTTTGGAAACAGAGGGGGATCCCCTTATCTGCTTCACACACACACAGACACACACAGGTTAGGACCCTCTATATCCATTGTATTCTCAGTGTTACACACTAATTTGAAACTCAGTTATATGTACCATATTTCTGGCCTGACAGAAGCCAGTTTTTAAAATGTTTTTAAAGCGGTTTTGCAGGCTTGAGCTTCATAAATGCTCCTGTAGCACCTGTATCAGAATGCACACAGGGTTTTTCTTCTAGATTTCCGTGCCACATCATAACACTAGAATGAACCTTGATAACCACACATGGGTGAGAGCAAACTTACATCCAGTCTTTTGAGTTCACCAGCTACTGCTCACATTGAATATACTGTATGCACATAGAACATATAGAAATAAAATGCTCGTATATGACAAATTCATACTTATCATAGAGAAAACAATACAATACCTGTTTCTGAGGCCGTTGGTCCCCTCTGCTCCCATTACAAGCGTATGTTTAAAAGACTGAATCGGATACTGTCATTTCAGTCTCTGTTGATTCTTTTTTTCTCCACGCCCAGGTAAGACCTCATGATCCCGCCTTTATTCTGTCTTTCCTCTCCGTATACTCTACATGTCTATTCCTCCACGTAGCACTCTTTTAGTGCACGTTCCGTCCTCTCTGTATCTCAAACGTGCTGCTGTAGCTGAGGAAAAAGATGGGCACGCTCTGCTGAGAGGTCGTATTGTGTGAGACCCCTCCCATCCTGTCACGCCTCCCTCACTCTCCTCCCTCTAGAAGGTGATTTGATCTGATGACCTACTTGGGATGATGCTGACCATTTGTCTTTAAAAGGCCTATTTAAAGGAATATTTTAAAAGGATTAGTGAAAATGGGAACCTCTTTAAGTAGTTAGGTGATATCACCTTGTTGTGTTTTCTCTTTACGCCCTTTATCCTCCAGGTATAAGAACAAAATTGCCGTCCTCTAACAAGAGTGCAGTGAAAGTTTTTTTGCCCCTGTCTCATTAATTAATAGTTCACACCTTAGTCCACTAAAACCCCAGGAGTCACTGGAGGAGTTCTTACCTTGGCTGAGACCTTTATGATGGTTAGATATGGGAGGGGACCCTGGACAGTCAAGTTCTTCCTGGACAGAACAAGAGTGAGCACTTGGTTAACTGTATGTGGCCTAATCTTAAAAGACTAAAGCTGGTTGGAGCACTGCAGTTGTACTGATGCAAACTGAGAAGGCTTGAGTGCCAAATGGAAATTTCAGTGTGAGTTCTTTTAATTCAACACAAAAAAATTAACAGAATGCTTTTTAATACAAATTTCCAAGCTGGAGTAAATGATGCCCCTTTTTCATCTCATATTTATTATTTTCATTTACTTTTTCTAATTTATTCGATGTATGCTTTCTGAAAACTGCAGAGCAGGAGACAAAAAACCACAGTCCTGCTGCCAAACCACAAAGGTGTATATTTTATTGATTGATTTATTTTTATTTCAATGATAAAGTTAAGAGCAACAAATTGCTCAGCCACAGCTCACACAATGGATCTTTAGTTCCAGATGTATCTCTCCCGGTGGTTTTCAAAGTCAGTTTTAATATAACAATTTTAATGATGTGGTTTTGATTTATTCTAAGTAAATCATTGGCATAAAGTTTTTCGTTTTTTTCAGTAGCTTTATTAGCATGCATGTACAAATACACTACAGCTGAGTGTGTCAGTGGGTCTCTGAGACGTGTACTGTAGCTTTTCCCTGTAAACCACCTGTTCCTCCCTTCCTGCTGACCAGCTGCCCTTCTTTGTTCCTCCTTCTGTCAGAACACCCAGAATACGGTATTATGGCAGCAAAGTGTCAGTTACACAGAGCATCCCTCCTCCACACACACACACACACACACACACAAACTTAAATAAACAGCCAATTACTGCTTCCACATATTTGTCTTTTGAGTGACCACTCACTGCCAAGCTGGCTGTGTGTTTGTTAACTGTGCCTACTTGAGAGCCGCAGTCACACTCTGCACTTAAACCCACATGTTTAAATACAACACAGACTGTGTTTGTCAGATTCTTTGGATGTTTTAGTGAAGCGTGCTCTGTGGGTGTATCTTAAGACTTGGTCGAACATTGCAAAAAAAAAAAAAAAAAAGAATTACCATTAATCATTTTGTTAAATATTCAGATTGGTAAAGTGAATTATTAGAAATTTCACACTAGTGTCCATATAGGATTTGTTGTTGTCATTGGACTTTGGTTCTCATCATCATCTGGACATTTCAATCAGTTAATGAACACAAACATCTCTCTCCCAAAACACAGTACAAGAATGACGGGAGCCTTGACAACTTGATATAAAAGTGACCCTTTTCAGCATTTTCTCTAGAGTTGTTTGCCATTTATCACTTACCCCTTTGTGGCTGTAGAGGAGAAAGCGCCGTTGATTGGTGTGTGTCTGCAAAGAGGAGGCTGCTGTCGACTGATTAGGATAAGGGCTATCAATTTCCAGCTTTATGTCAAAATCTTCCAATTCTGAGTCCGAATCCTGGCATGAGTGTTTGTCAAGGGCTAGAGTTGACACAGGAGCAGCATCTGAATAAGAATAGAAATAGTTTTTGAAAATTCTAGCTGAATGAAATGAATGAAATATCAAATACTCTCTCCCTATTGAGAGAGTCATGAACATAAGAGAAATACTATGAATCCATGTATGGGTCCACACCCCTGCACCCTGTCCTGTTTACACAAGCTGGAGGTTTAAAAGCAATAAAAAGAAAACAACCTCTTTTACCTTTTTCTGTTTTTTCCATCTCTATTTATCCATCCTCTCTGTGTCACATTGTTTCTGTATTGCCATCCTTGATACAAACTAATTCACAGACTCATGGAGGCTCTTACTAACATGGTCACTCACACATACACAAACAAGCCTCTCATACACCGTGGCATATAAGTGCAGGCTTTGAGTGTAACTGCAGAGGTTTTACTCTGAAAAACAGGATTATGAATGTGCGAGAGAGAAAGAAAGAAAGTGTGTGTGCTTGTACATAATCATGAATAGGAGGATATATTTAGAGGTTTGACCATGTGCACATATATGCTACATGTATAGTTTGCATTAAACATGTGGGCAAATGAGTAATTGATCAATAAATCAGTGATCAAAGGGTAACTGATAAGAAGATGTGAGCAAGTATGAGCACTAACTTGACATCAGCTCCATTTGTTAATTCAATGTTATGGACTGGCAATAATACAAAGGACAATCAATAGCTAGCTACTAATTAATGTATGTAATACAGGATTACGTTTCTCTTGTCAGTTTCCATGTTTTATTTTTTCAGGTCATATGTTTTATGTGATTCTGTACGGAAGAATAAGGTGAAATGCTACTGTGTAGCATTTTGATCTTTCGAAAACTTTTGTTAACTGTGTGATTCTAATCAGATTATAATAATTATTGAACATGAGTATACAAATAGCAGTATAATCCTTATTTCTCCAGAGCTGATCACATGCACTGTTAGGATTCAGGTCAGAATTTTCCCACAACTTTAAAGCAGCATTAACAGATTTTTTTGGCCACATTGTGGCAGCAGAAAAAGCTGTTAACACAACAAAGACATTTCATCACCGTATGAAACTAGTTTGAAAACTAGTTTTGCTCCGTGTCTGCTGAGGATATAACTAGTTTTCATTTGAGGCGTTGTTTTTAGAAACGTCTCCTTTAAACTGGTTTAATCTCCACTAACTCCTGAGGGAAGTATCTGTCTCTTTAGGCACTAAATGCTCCACTATATTCACCATCTAGTCACCGACAGCGTCTGTCTGCTGTTTGGTACTGAGAAGGTAGTGTACGTGGGTTTTTAGAGCTTTTTGACTGAATTCAGATGCTTGCTGTGGCTGATAACGCGGCAAGCGTGGTGAGACTTCACCAAAACAACAAAGCTGCAGGTCTTACAAACAAAACAATGAGCTGAACAACACTGAAATTCTTTGTAGAGCCGATGCGAACTGCAGGGTTGGGGAATTATTCTCTGTGGGTTCATCTCTACAGGTGAAACCTTACACCTTCCAAATAGTCATTTCATCCACTGTCAGTATAAAAATACTGAGTAGTGCAGCTTTAAATTGCAAATGACAAAAGTCTATTTGTTCCCTGAATCATGCTAACTGATATGCTCTTCCTCTGTGGGTGTGGCTGAAGTGTGTGTGCGTCTGTTTGTGTACCTGTGCGACCTAGGGCCTCAACCATCATATGAATGATCTCCTCCTTCAGAGGGCTGTTGATGTTAGCAGTGTATAGGAGCCCAGAGCAACCACCGTGGTCTCGTACCCGCAGATCACTGGACAAGAAGTTTAGAGACAGATGTAGACATGCAATTTTTTACCTCAGATAACCTCAGACATTTAAAATGTGTTCCTTTGGCATACTATATACATAACATTTCCTTTTTGTAAATCAGTCTAAGCAAAATTGTATTACTTGACGCCAAGTCCAGCCCCCAAGCCTCGTTGGGGCACTAAGCAGAATTGGTGTATTTCAATTTTAAGATTCATGTCTCTTTGACCTAGGAAAATCAAAGACACATCTGGTAACTGCTGGAAGTGTGAGTCATAGAACTGCATTGTCAGTGCATGTAAGAAGGACTGTTTTCTTACGTCGTGGGTCTGTGGTCCCATGGCAATAGTGTCACTATGCTCTCAAACAGTTCAATGTCCCTGATATCAAGCATCACAGCTGTTGTGCTATCACTGTTAGGAATATTCACATCCATCCTGTCTGCCTGAGCCTGAAATGTGCAGAAAGATACAATCATACACATTAATATTACATGACACCCTATGGCAATTAAATCACAAAGAGGGCATCATTACATACATACATGTGCACAGACAAATTATCTTCAATCCCCTGTAGCTTGATGTATAGATACTTTATTCTGTGGTCTATTCAAATTTAGAAGTTAAAAAGTTTAACTAATTTCTAACAACTTTGTTCACAAATTCACCCCAATTTTTGTTTTTTTAGCTTAACATTTTTCATAGACAGATTGTTCTGAGAGTAGAAATGATTTCAATAAACACTAGTTCAGATTTTTCTAACTGAATTCTTTAAAAAAATTTATAAACTGAATAAAACTATGTATTTTCTTTTTCCGTGATTCACATAAAATGCTTTTATAGGTACACCTAACACAATTTGACCAATATTTATTACTTATTCCTTAAAAGAATGTTTTCAAGTCTTAAATCAAAGTTTAAGTTTGTGGTATTAAAACATTGTTAGTTAATATTTATGAAGTTTATAAAAGTAAAAAAAAAAACAAAAGAGAAAAAAGCAGAGATGCAAGGAAGAAAGATAAAAGAAAAAAGTAATAGAGAAAGAAATGCATATTCAGACTAATTGTTAGAAAAGCACGTGGTGATAAATATCACATTTCCAGGTACACAAAGTGAAACAAGAGCATGATAAGATTGATGCAGGAATGCATTTTAATGTCCAGCTAAGCCAAACAAACACCTCAGTAAGTTTTATATTAAATCACACTATTAAAGACCTTTTTTGTTTTAGAGGTTCATAAATGTTTTCAGTTGAGGACCAAAAAGGTTACCATGAAAGAACCCTGCTACTGATGTCGTTTGGAGGCATTAGAAAAAAACAAGTTGCTCAGAAAATATTATGTTGCTGGTAGACAAGGTATCCGTCCATTATCATGATGACCGAGCCTTGATTAATAAATCTGACAGCAGTCAGATAACACACATGACTCATAAAAGGCATACTCAGTTGTTTTTTTGTAATAGGAAAACCTTGTTGTTGCGCTTTGATCATCTGGGAAATCCTCTAACACCCAAGTGGGAATGTTTATGTGTGTGTGTGTGTGCGCGTGTGTGTGCAGCGGAGCTTTACCAGTAGGTGCTGTAAGGAGCAAAAGTCTCCCTGCCAGGAAGCCTGCAGCAGCTGTGCCTGGGGAGGCGGATGACGCCCTGACATCCACCTCAACACTTTTCCCTGGGGCCGAGGAGGGCTGCTGTGCAGTTCTATCTTCTGGCTGCAGTTACACAAGGTCAAGTCAGCCCCAGTCTTCAACAGCTGCTGCACCACCTTTTAACAACATCACACAGAAAAACGGTAAAGTGAAACAAAACGGAAAAACAGTAGACTGATTCATATGAAAGATTTTGCCACAAAAATCACTTATGGTGTTCGTGATTTTAATATTATACTATTATACTAGTATTGCATTCTTTCTGAGACAGTTTGTGAGTGTGTAAGTTTTTGTAAACTTTAATAGTAAAATTCTATTATATTTGCTATAAGTGACTTTTTCACTTCACATGTGGAGCGTCTCCCCTCTGTTGTCGGTAAGTCATATACTTGTTTCAAAAATGGCTCCCAAAGACAATGCAGAGGAGCCATTTCAAGAGAATGATACAGGTCACATGGATCTCACATGTAAATATATGTTATTGTTAATGGAAGGAAAAATACAACTGATGACAGATCTGCTAAGTAATATAAGAGCTAGGCTACAGAAGCTAAACCCCCTGACAAATTGTCTCTTCTATACACTCACACACAGACACACACACAACTTACCTCAGCCATGCCTTTACGACAGGCAGTGATGAGGGGACTGCATCCTTGCTCCTCCTCATCCTCAGTGTCTGAGACCTGCTGCTCGAGGTCCAGCTCTTGTCCAAGGCTCACTGCCAAAATGTACTTATTTTCCTCCTCCTGCTGTCTTCTCAGTCTCTCATCAACATCCCGCCCCCTCTCCTCTGTCCTCTCATCTCTCTCCATACTTTACACGTTTCCGGTCAGATCTGTGTGAACTCGAGCCAAACAAAAGTTCAGACTCTGAGCAGGAAGTCGGGCCAGACTCCTTCTTTTTTGTTATCATGGGAAACAATAAAAGAGAGTAAAAAGAAAATTATTGCAAATGCAATAAGTCCTTTCAGCTCAGTGTCTGTAGTCATCCGTATGTCTTCTGTGATCCCTGTGATGGTCCCTGTAATGAGGTCCTCCCCATAGACAGCACTGTGGGTGTGATCAGAATAACTGTCTCGTTATTACTGCTAGAGACGCACCATAATATGCATCATTATGCATGAAACCATCTTGTCCACCAGAGTTGGTTTGCATGTGTATGTGCAGGAGAAAATGCAGTTGTTTGTGTGTGTGGGGGGTGGGGGTGGGGGTGGGCGTGGGCGTGGGTGCGCAATACTCTTTAAGGCCTGACCCCCCTCTGGTTTAATGTTTGACAACACTAACAGAGCAACAGTCAAGATGGCTGAAGTGTCTAATGTTAAAAGCAATATCATCAACAAATAAATTTCAAATGTAAATGTACTTGTAAAGGGACAGTAAAAGAACACTCTGGACACTGCTGTTAATTTTACTACTCAGTGGCGACCATTAGTTGCAATAAATTATTGAAATGAACTAATCTGTACTTACTGTGGGGATGTTTCATTTGTGTCTTTCCTTGTCTTCACTTTCCTTGATCAACCGATCCGTCCATTTGTCTTATCTGACCTGCTGTGGACATTTGACAAGCAAACCTTTGATCCTTCAAAACAGACTCTCAACTCTAGTGTTTCCTCTCCTTTTTTCTTTTTTGCTGCATGCCTCCTGCTGTAAGTTTACACTTGGTTGCCTTGGAGAAAGCCAGCCAAGCAGACAGACAGGCAGGCAGGCAGGCAGGCAGGCAGGCAGGCAGGCAGGCAGGCAGGCAGACAGACAGGCAGGCAGGCAGGCAGTGGTTTTCAATGGCAGCAGGCTGTTTGTTACCTGTTAACAGTTTGTCCGAGTGCCATGATGTCAGCTGTGGGCTGAACTTGATGGAGGCTGCCCTGCTTGTAATAATTTGTCCACATGTAAACGTGATTGAACAAACAGCTTTTTCACGCCTTTGCCAGTGCAGAGGGAGGCATTCATTGCGAGGATCTTTAAGGGAGGTGGCTTACTCTTCTTTCTACGGTATTTCATCTCCTCTTCAGTCCCTCTGCATTCTGCCTCTAACACCTTTTGGTTTGAGATATGAAGTGAGATTTTCAGCCTAGAACTCGTTGTGGTCGGCCTTTCATACCTTCATCATCCCTTCCAACCTCTGTTCAACAAAGGAAATAAAATCAATCTTCATGTCACCCTCCTCTGAGTGGATCATTAAATGAGGATGTGTGCTTAGTCTTTTTTCAGGCTTGCTCTCCTTAGTGAAGCCGCTCAGCATTTTCTCACCTTGAATATGCTTAAGGACATATATTTGTACAGTTGTATCATTTGCTTGACCTTGTAGGACTTTTTTTGAGTGCCACAGACTGATCTCTGTTTTTGAGCCTCTTGCCTTCTTGGCACAACCTTACACTGACAATTTTGGTGCCTCACCTCCTTCATATCTTACCAGTGACATGACCATCCTGGCTGATCCTATTTACAACACCTGGAGATGGATAATCGCTCTCCTCCTCAGGTCCTGACTTCCTGTCAGTGAGAGTTGATTTGACTGGCTGAGTTTTACTCTCAGCCATTTCATTTTCTGAGGTTTTTTTTTTTGTCTTAGACCTTCTGTTTCTCTGATATAACATACAGCCACACAAAGGTATTTGGCAGAGAAGAACGTAAAACAACAAAGGTTCAGCTAGATCTACGGTTCCTACCAACCCACGTCCATGAGTCATCTTTAGACCTTCGGAAACAAATGAATGTGCCTTTTCACACTGGGTTTGAAGCAAACTGCAGCCAAAGAGAGACACCTCTTACACACTTCAAAAGACATAACAAAGTTCTACGTTTCCAGCCACTTTAGTCTCTGAAATAAAAGGATAAAAAAAAATTCTCAAATGTATTTCAAAAGGTCACGACATAGAATATGATAGGTTGATTATAAGAGAAAAACCTTTTCCTTACACACATTGAACTGCATGCTTTATCTCACTTAATGGTGTACATTTCTGCATCCTGTATTAATTATTACATAGAGATTTGACTTAAGTAAGTGTGCGGCTGTGTTGAGGCTCCAATATGCAGGTGGACAATAATAGTTTTGCTCATGTATTAAATCTGCTCTTTGGACCTGTCTAAATGATTCCTATAACAATCCACAGACACTGAGGCAAAAATAATGTTCCTGCCCCATTAAGTAAAGTCTGGTGTTTTTATTGATTGTCTTAAAATGAATAGGCATAATGGACTGTACAGTTACAAGTGTATGAGAACATATGCACAATGCAGACCTAAATATATATTGCTGGTTTGCTGCAGTGTCATGTAGTGAAATATTGTATTGATGTTTTTGTCTGTCATCATAACCGTAATGCCTCATACTCGGTGGATGCTGGAGGGCTTCAAAGTAGGTTCTTTTCTGCTTAAGCTAAAACCACTTTAAACTGTAAAAGAATTTCAGTGTTACACTTAAAGTATCTAATCCATTTTTGAAAAATGTTATATTATGGGGGGAATGTACTAAACGACAACTCTATCTACCCCATGAACTATTTGGGGCTCATGTTGTTCAACTTATTTTAGTGAATCCGCGCTGTGAGGCCCCCATTCACCACTGGATGGAGCTGTCGTACAGCGGTGAACCCTCCAATCCCGAACCGGAGCACGCGTTTACGCACCGCACGCACGTTGCACCTTTCCTCATATCCACACCGCAGGTGGACCCCTCTCCTTTAATGTACACTAAGCTCCTCAGCCACAATATGGTGTAGACCATCTGTACTGCACATGTCCTATCTCCCATGTTAACACCACAACAATTACAAAAGGAATCGACAAAACTGCAATTTGAAGTTTGCTGCTTTAGCCGCAGTGTGTGATTAACCAATGGAAAAGTGCCATTCGCAGTCCAGTCACTCCCCCCTCGTCCCAATCAGCCTCACTCCCCGTGCCCGCGCTGTAACTGCTATGCGAGGGTCTCTCCTGTGTCCCCCTCAGCGCACCCACAGCCGCGTCCTCCCGTCCCCAGCCTCTCGGCTCCACCGGTCCCAGGCCGGTGGCTCCCGTTGCGCACAGCCGTCTCCCAACGCTGCACCCTCGGCCGATCTCAGCCTCAGGACGACCGCTTGGAAGGATAGCTCCAACTTTAAAAACTCACCATGTCTCATGTCTGGGTAACAGAGGGTCGGTGACATGAAGACTCGGGGGAGTTGAGGTGCAGTAGAAACAAGGACGACTCTTGCACCCCCCCCCCCCCCATCCCCACCACCAGTTTTGCGCAAGGTGATACAAAGGGGACTTGAGCGAGCCGCCGCATTACATGGATTTCTTGGGCAGCTGTCCCTTATGGTGTTACCTATGGCTCTTTGAGCGCCAGTAAGCTGCTCTCCCCTTCTCATCCCTGCCAAACTTCAGTCGGAGGATCATTGTGAGAGCGGCAGCATGGGATCGCAAACCGGGGCAGCTCCGCACACGCAGACGCTTCTGTGGTTCATTGCAGGTGAGTCCTACACGCTGTGGCTGCAGTGACTTGTCTAACAGGGGCAGTGGAGGTAGTTAGGCTAAACTGTTACTTCTGTTTGGAAAAAAATATTGTAAGACAAATGACTGGACGAAATTAGGCGCCCCGTGTAAAATCAGGTTGAACAAATGCGTCGGCGTGTACTTGTATATGTTCTGGAAGCTTAGTAAGGTTTGTAAAGCGAGTTCAGTTACTCAGGTCCACTCCCCGAGCCAAAGAAAGGAAAACCCAAACAACACTCTCATTCTTTTAACCCAGATGTTGGGATGTCGGCAGGTGTAAAGGTGCCGCTGTCCCATACAACGAATGTAGAGCAAGTGACCCATGTGCTTGTGGTGCTCAGCAGTCAGATTGAAATTTACTTTCAGAACTGTATTCGACCACCAGCCCATGAAATACTTTTATTCTCTCTCGGTTCATCGTTAATACTATTGATTGATAACCTGTGGGTTGATTGTGATATGATATTAAATTTATTGGAGGATTGTTGAAGTGTGAAGAAAATAATCTTTGTTTAAAGTTAAATAGAACAGCAGTGCAGCTGGGAAGTCATAGATGGTTACAGCCAGGGAAAGGTGTGAGGAAAAGCAGACGGTCGGCACGCTGGGCGTTAGTGTGTGGATGAATGGTTCACAATAGGCAACACTGCAGGGGAAGGGTATTGATACAGTATGCCTGTGTCTTTATGTATATATATATAAACACTTTCTCTTTTTGAATTATTATTTCCAAAACTATTTTTCAGTTGCTTATTAATCCTCTATATGGAAAAAGAGTTTATTATGGCCAAAATCTGATCTTACAAGTCAACTCTTTAACTAATTTTTATAACTTATGTACAGTCATGTAATATTATCAAATTTTTATCAGGCTGTTATAATCATATGCTTGCTATTAAGATATTAAATGAAATTAAGTCGTTTATATTCTAGTTGAGAACGTCGGTCAGGCAAATTCATCTGCAAGGGTTATGAAAATATCAAATTTATGAACAGCCACTTCCGTCATTTAATCTAGAAAACAACAACAACAGAAAAAGGAATAAATATGCAAAATGAATACACAGTACACATCTGTATTCAGTTGTCAGCACAGGCCTTTTGGTTGGTGATTTTTTTACCCAACTGTTTCCTTTATAGGTGTTTTTAATAAAGACATAAAGTGTCAACATAAGAAAGTAAAAAGAAAAAGAAAGAAAAAATGATAATTGAAAAAAAGATCCTTTTATAACAAGTATATCAAAAAGAGAATTAAAGCCGCAGGCATCTTTGAATGAGCCTTCACAATTTGATCTTGTTGGAGGGGGAGATATATATGGTGCTGGTGCAGGTCGTTTGAATTAACTCTGAACAGGGATTGTCGACTACAAAATCAGTGAGTTAAATGCAATTTGCTGTATCTACTGGTTTCAGATTTGTATCATACATTTTGATGTTGTCATTGGGTGGGACTTTGAATATAACTGAGTATTTACATGTGGATGTCTTCAGGCCAGGAGTCTTATCATACATGGGAGGTTTGGGGCAGGTTGGACGACGCATGTTTGAGTTACAACAACTCCCTCTTTCATGGCGAAATTCACCATGCTGCCATGGACATGCTGCTCAATGAAAACTCAAAAAACTTCACAATCTAGCATCACTACGGTCTCTAGTTAGACTAATCGAATCTGTAATCAATCTGATCAATTCTCTTGGAGGAGTTTGTTAAAGTACAAGGGCTGTTGTAAATGTCAAAAACTGCAATCAGTAACTTATAGTGGTGGAGCTTCTCTCATGGTGGGAGGTTACCTTCTTCCTCCTTTGTTATTAACAGCGCCTATATCGGTCTAGCGTTGCACTAAGCTGAACATAACATCTGAACGAGCAACTCTCTTTCGGCGTCTTTTTCCAATGTGTGTATACATATATTAACCGCATTTGTAATTTTAGACTTTCAGAGAAATTCAGTTGACTTGGTTTCATTTCCCAAACTCTGACAAATGGGATGCGAACCCCATTGGCTAACCCAAAAGTAGGCATTTAACATCATGGAGACTTTTAAAAATGTTCTCAGTGTCCCCACTGCTATGAACCTCTCAGTGTTTATTAAAAAAAGAAGAACACGCATCTGCACAGTTAAAATGTGCCTTGGAAATATACCAAACTGAAAAATGCACACATGCATACGGTGATGCTCTCTGCCAAAGGTGTTCAGGCAAGGTTCCTCTGCTCTTTGCCCTTTGGCCCATGTAGGTGTTCTATATTTACAGTCAGGGAAAGCTATGACTCATAGCAGCACCGGGATGTATCATTATTGTTTCACAGTGCTCCAATCTAAAACAGCAGTTTTGAAAGTTTTGCTCTTAAAAATCGCTTTTAAAAAGATTTTTACCTCCCAAAATCTGTGAATAATTATTTTTCTGTTGAGGAAACTTGTAGTCTGCCAGTCAAACAGCCACTTTTAAAGATGGCATACTTTAATCAATAGAGCACAAAGTTGTTACAAATCAAATTAACCTCTGGCATTTAAGTCATCAAAATCACTTGAGTTGTGATGGAAGCAATTTTTGATTTTCTCTGATAATTTTTGGCCAACAAGGACAGATTCAGCTGATGGCTCACAAATCAATTTGAATTCATTTGAAATATTTTCAACATAAGCAATTCACTAAAAGACAGTCAAATGACAAAAGGGACACACTTTGAGGAATGACTCAGGGGAAAACATCTGGCAACTCTGGCACCTTAAATGGAGTGATAGAATATCCAGTAAGCAATCAAAATGGTCGACACGGTTTACTACGACTAGGCAGAGAGAGAAAGAGAGAGAGAGAGAGAGAGAGAGGGAGGACAAAATGAGCTAGAATCACTCTAACAAGACAGAGAGAAATAAATAAGGTGGGTGGGGACTGTATAGTGAAAGCTTTAATAGTGCTAATATATATCTTTGTCTGTTTGGTATGGTGTGTGTGTGTGTCCATGTGTGTTTGTGTACGTCTGGTGTGACAGATCCACCCACTGGACTTGAGCTAATTAGAGAGATGGTGAACAAGGGATGAGAGGACGAGAAGAAACCTAACAGAAGTAGCCATACCCTCTTTTAATGGAGTTGTTTTTCATGTGTAACGTTAGATAACTTCCCTCTTACACGTCCTCTCCCCAGTGATTTTCTCTCCTTCCTTTCCCACTAAGAGTTCCTGGTGGGGGAATACAGATATGTAATGAGTGACAAAATAACAGCACTGTTACATGCTTAAGTAAGACGTTTTCTGCACGCCAATCCCACAAAGACAGGAAATTCATACAATGACCTTGGGTCATGTGTATATATATTGCAGTGAGGCTCTTTAGTATTCAGCTTTTGAAATCTACCTATAGTACAGTTAGTCTCAGAAGAAACGGTTTATTGCACTCAAATCAATATGCGCTTATCAACGAAAGAATTATATCTAACTTTACTTTAAAGATCCCATTTCATACTATTTTAAGGGGATTAGTGAGCCCAAAGGCAGAGCCATAATTGGTTAGGAATGGAAACATTTTAAAGTCTGTTAACAGTTGTGACTGAGTGTTGAGTGTGTTCACAATCCACTTAGCTCGATATTTGTAACCCACCCACCAAACCGAATGTTGATACTGAACGATTTTGCATAACTCTGGATTACACTCATACGACAGCTCGGGAAAGAGGTTTCAGGCTCTGCTGCGTCTGCTGTTATGTGCTGTGTAGGTAGTGAGGGTTATCAGTGTTTTTGTTTTGTTTGTTTGTTTTTTTTAATACAGCATCTACAAACTGTGCTGAGACAAAACAGTAAAAATGTGCCCTGTAACATCAAAACAAAGAGGTGAATGATGCTAAAATTTTGCATAGAGTTAAGAGGAACTGCAGAGCAGGGTGCTAAATCTCTGTGGGTTTGTCAGTATGAGCAGCCCTTGAATAATATGATTGATTTGTTAAAACAATTCTTCAAATATTGGTAAGTGCAGCTTTAAATAAAGCAACATTTAACTTCGTTATGGGATGGGACTTAAACAATAGTGAATGACTTCACTTTCAAACGTTTTACCTCCAAACTCTTTCACCACTCATACCAACAACACACCACACAAACTAAAATGAACAGTTATTTACTTTAAATGAAACTATTGATTGTTATGTTAAATAAGTGACAATACACCCGGCACAGCTGCCAGAACTCAAAGATTCCCTTGTGGAATCAGCTCAAAAAAAACTTAAAGTATTTATTTCATATTTTTGAAACAGGAGCAAACTATGCTTCTGAAGTTTTAATGTTATTTCATAAACTGACGGATATGATCGACTGTCCAGATTATTTTGGATACCCAAAATGGCTGATACCCATTAACCTACAGTCTCACCAATAATGTATGAGTTATGTGAGTAGCTGTGTGTGCATATATTAAATGCTTATTTGCATTTATTTTTCCAGATTAATCTATTATGAAGAGCATCACAAGCTCATTTTAGGGGCACGTGTCTGTGAGTGTAAATCAATTATATCTACCCATGTAGCGATGTACGTGTATTTCATCACATTTTTCCATTTTAAGAAAAGAATCAGAATCTATGAACGGAAGTCCTCCTCCAAGACATCAGCGCTCTCACTAAAAGAAACAGAGAGGAGATTTTACAGTCCATTTATCTGGGCCGCTGCTCTCATACATTACACTTAACCTTACATAACCTTACATAGCGACATAGTGAGCCTGTCGCAGAGGTTCATTCAACCAGTGCATCAGGCTGGAATTATCTATTGAAGAATTTTTTTTTAATGGTATATCTGCTTCACGGAAAGTACATGATGACATGTGAAAGTGGTTGTGTGCAGGATCCAAGCCCACAGCATCAAGAGCTCGTGGCACATGGGTCATGTAAAGCCACCAAAAAGCCTGAGAGGGATTTCTCCAAACGTTTATCTAACCAGACTGGTCTAATAGTAACACACGGGTATTTATAGCAGTGGCCTGAGGGAGGGATGACTGAGGCCTAGCGACTTGTACATACTTCTTGTGGTCAGGAGCTGTCTTTTACAGGCATATTCTTGTGCTCCTAACTTCGGAGCTGCCTGGCTGGAGCAGTTTGTGGCTTCAGGGCTACAGCACAGGGCAGCAGGAGGCACATCAACTTCTGATGCTGGACTGCATATGACTGTAGGATCAGCAGTTTGAATCCCATCCCTAATGCCAGACAGGAACTTCAGTATTGCACAGTTCTGCTGAATGGTAGGATTCAAAGGTGATGTAAATTAGATCAAATTGAGTGTCTGGAACTGCTTTTTTCATCTGAAAAGTATGTTTGCTATCATCCATTTACATTGACATAGAAAGGAAAATAGATAAAATATTTTAATTTCTGAGAAACCTGTGTGGAAACCAGAGGCTGGATTATATTTTGTAAATATGGAAGATTGTTGTACTCATCTACAATTCTGTGCTACTTAAATAAGGTTCATGTTTGGTTAATATTCTTCAAACTGTTAGCTGATTTGAGAGCTTATGGTGTGTCTAAATACCCAATCATCCACAACATTAAAACCAGTCACCCCCAATTTGATGTTGTGGCACATAAACAGTCTCCCCGCACAACAAGGTAGCTCTCAGATGTGATTGCATGTGCCAAAAAGAACATGCTCAGTCTGTCTTCCCTCAGCCTGATAGGTTTAAAATAATAAATTTGGCATTTTATGCTGAGGATTTCTGGTGGCATTCAGTCTCCTCACAGACCGTGTAAGGTCAGGAGTTTGAACTAGTAACCTTAAATTCCTCCAATCTGTTCCTGACAGTAGCTTCAGATTCCCAAGACTCAGCACCATTATGCCACGCGATGCTGCAGTGAACTGTACAGATCTATTGTCAAAGCTTATTTATATGATGAAATTTCTCTCGTAAGTCACCTTTAGAAACAAGCCATGGAGGAAATATGACCTTCTGAATAGTTTCAAATAAGAAAACTTCTATTAGAGCTTGAATTACATACTGGAGCTCCAATGAATTGCCATCCACCTGTCTTTTTTTTAATTATTCCTCTCTGTAGTGCTTTTGATACTTACCAGTTTACTGGAGCAGACTTATTTTCATATTGTTTGATTGATCCAAAACTGGACCAAATGAAAGCAATTAGTCTGATCTATCAAGATTTGAGTTAGAACATGTATTTTTTTCTTATTTGCTAGTCTTAGTAGACCATTCATATGTGGTTAAGACAAATGTTGATTATGTAATGTACGAGTGTCACTGTGCCTCATTTGACATAGTCATACAGTGTCTCATATATCAGTGCGCCAATCCTCTAGTGCAATAAGAAGAGAGATCCAGTGGTCTAGATTTCTGCTCTGTGCCAGTGTTCAAAGCAAGATAGATCTGAGCAGTAGTTTCCCTAACACATCCGATCTCTCTTGTTACCATGACAGGACTGTTCAGGGCTCTCCTCTGCCCCTCTTGCTCCACACTACCCTGTTTTATAGCTGGTCATGACTGGTGAGTTCCTATGGATTTGAGCGTGTGTTTGTTTTTGCTAGTTAATGTGTGCGCACCGGCAAAACTGTAACCCAGTTTTCACTGTCACGCCTCAGCAGCTAATGAGGAGCTTTGAGGCACTGCTAGTTAGTGAAGCCTGTGTGGGCATGCGTGTGTATATTGTGTGTGTGTGTGAGTGACAGACTGGTGTGTGTATGTGTGAATACCCTTTCCATAGAGGAATAGCCATTAGCAATTATTCAGGTACTGTTGAGCTAACAAATATTTTAGCACCTTGGTGGAAACCACACTGTGTTCCATGCACAAACACACACACACGCGCACACGCACACACACACACGCACGCACACACACACACACACATGCACGCACGCACACACACACATACACACACACACACACACACACACACACACACACACACACACACACACACACACACACACACACACATACACACACACACACACACACACATTATAATATGCTGTCATACTAAGCACCCACTCTAAGACAATAGGAGATTGTCTCACACACACTCACATACACAGAACATAAAGGATTTAGTACATACAATATCACACATACCTTATATGTGTGAACATAGTCATGTGAAGCACCAAGTGAGTCAGACATGCTCTCCCATGTCATAGCAGCGCCCTTGAGCAAGATACCTAATGCTCAGTGGATTTCAAGTATAAACAAAGGAAGCTGTGGTTGTGTATTGAAACATACTGCTGTGATGGAAGGATGTAGCCTGAGTGGCATTCATTATATTTAGATAAATATAGAGTAGATATAGGGGTGAACAAAAACTAATTCTCTGGCTGTGGAGCAGATCACTGATCTGTACTACTGACTTCAGCTTAATACTGCATTCTAATACTTAATTACTATGAACATAATCTTTAATAAGAGTGTATCTGCCACAGCCCCAGACAGCTGTGTGCTGACTGTAACTGTACAGCCATATGTCAACTGCTGGATACTTTAGCTCAAGTGCAGTATTTTACAATGCAACTTCATATATATTATAAGTAGGTGGGATCCCAGTTGGACTCAAGCTCCTAGTCTTGGCAGTGGCACTGCAATGCTCTTCCCGTTAAACTATAAACATCAAGACTCCTGGGAAACATGTAAGTTGTTCCAATAAAAGTTTAAACTGGTGATAAATTGACATCTTAAACTACTGTACTATTCAAATTCATTCAGTATATATTCAAACATGTGCATAAAAAATTCCTGAGTATACCATTGAATGGCTAAGTGGAGACACACTCCATGGTAAATGTTGCATCAAACAAAAGCAGCTATATTCAGACTAAGCACAATATAGATCCACTATACAATATCACACAAAGCATATTATATTCACACTGTATAACACAAAGAACGCTATATTCTCATTGGTTTTAACGCTTTTTTAAAATAATTTGGTTATCGAGTGACATTTCACTATTTCATATTCACAAATATCAGAAAGAATAAATGTTAGTATTTGGAGTGTGCCACTATTTTTTGCCACAAACATATGTACACAGATACTGACTTTCTAATGCAAAGGAGGACTGAGGAAAACCTACTCTAAGTTGTCAGGAGGCAGCGCATCACCATCATCATCGTCCTCATCACCACCTGCTTTAATAAATTCATTATCTTAGCACGTTTTAGGGGGTCAGCCAACAACGGCTTTTTGTTTTTTACGGACACATTCTCTGCATCGCTGGCCACAAGTTTCCTCTTTTTGCCTCTGTTTCAGCAACAAGTGCCAGATACTTTTAGCTGTAATGGCAATGGCTACGTGCTAACATGGACTACACCAGGCGTGTCACTGCAGCTAAGATAACCTATTGAATATTTGCATATAGGCTATGTAGTTACAAGGTTGGGTAAAAAAAAAAAAAACCCTCTAGCCCTCACAACACAGACCCCCAGAGAAAATTCTTTTTTCACTAGTTTGACTCAGTCATATATGACTTGACATCAAGTCATATGCTGAGCTGCCTACCAGACAAAGTCAGTGCACATATCGGACACTAGCCTACAGCTCGTATTTGTAAAGTTTGTACATCCCAGCAGTTGAACTTGTGCAAATAATGCTTTTGTCTGAGCACAAAACAAAGGCTGTAGATAGAGAGAAATTATCTAAGTTAGAAAAAAACATTTTAATATACATATGGTTATCTCAAAGTTGTTTAATAACAGATTTGAAAATGTTGAACCATCCTTTAATATTCTCTCAAAGCTTCAAGCAAAGGGCTGGTGTTCAAGCTGTAGTCCTGATGTGCCTTTTTTGCTTTGTTTGTGCTTTGTTTGAGTGCAGAAATATGTACTGCACAAGCTTGTAAATTCTTTCCTTTTTTCACTGTTCCTTCCTTGAATGCTCTAATTTTGCTCAGGCATTAAAAGCACCTCTTAAAAGCATTTCTTCTCCTATTTTGAAAACATTACCATTAAGCATAATTTATGCGTTGACTGTAACATATAAGATAAAGGCTATGTGTGTTCAACCTGCAGTATACTTTTATCCTCAGATAAGACTATTACTTAGTTTATGGTGTTTTTTTAGTCTCGTATCTAGCGTTTAAAAACTGTCCTCCATGTTTGCCAGTTATGCTTAGACAATAATTGGCATGGGAAAACCTACATGATTTTCCAGACAAAGTAGTGTTTCATGTTAATAGGTAGAGTCTTTCCATAGTATTTAGTTAGGATCCATATTTATCTCTTCCTCAATTCAATTATACCTTGTCAGTCAGTGCCAGTCAACTGGAACTTCTAAAAATTTAATCAACCATTTCACAAGCATGTAATTTGAAGCCTGTCTGCCTGGTATAAACTGATTACAGGTGTAATCCTAGCATCTAATGGAAATTTTAAAGCTCAACCCTTGCAGGGGGTGAAGAGGAGGTGCTAGGAGGAAGGAAGAGAAAGATTCAGTTGATGACATCCAGAGTACTGGTTGGGGTGAGAAAACGACTAAGAACAGGAAAGCAAATTATGATATCAGCTGTAGCATGTCAAAGCAGAGATAGTTATTGTAGGTTATACCATACATGACAGGTCCTTATTTGAGCATTCATGCATAATGCAGCTATGCCCTGGCCTCTGCTACCACACAGCAGCCATAGCATCACGGTAATTTATAGTGTATATCTTCCTGTTATCTCTATTCTTTCATGCTCTCCAAACACTGTAATGTTCAATGAAATTACACTTTCTAATAATTTAATACTCCACCACTTTCTCTCTCTCTCTCTCTCTCTGTTTGCCCCCTTCTGCCCCCCCCCTTTCAGTCAAATAGTATCATATTGCTTTTGCAAGTATGCCATTGTTGTTACTGAGCCTGAATTAGACACTGCTAGTGCCATGAGAAACTCAGCTCTTTGTCTCTGTTGCTTTCATCCTTCTCCTCTTTCTAAGTCTGGTCACAGATAATGTCCAATGAAACAGACAGAGATCTCAGCTGTTTGTGACTGTGCCCTTCACTGACTCAGAAGTGCTGCTGGCATAACAGCAGAGGTGCTTGGTATTATTTCTCTTATGGGATAACCGAAAACAAAGACAGAGAGAGAAACAAATAACATGGTGGTGTTTGTCTTTTTCACTTTGCATATTGTGTTTTTCTTGGGAATTAAAAAAAAAAGAACCTGAAAATTTAGCTCTTTGCTGTCATTCTGATAAAAAGGTGGACATGATGTTTGCAATGAAATTGGAGCTTAAGATAAACTTGATGTAAAGCTAAAGACATTAAAGAGAAAGAGAGAGATAGACAGAGACTGAATTTGCGGCCCCTCGGCAGGAAAGTGACCCTACAGAATCTCTTTAATGTCTTCAAGGTCTCTGGTGTTGGACCAGATACTTGGACAAAACAACAAAAGACAGAAGATTTACACATCTATTTGGTTTTAGGGCAGAACAGGAGAACAGAAAATTTAGTTTCTCTGTGCCTCTGACGTCAAAATAATGTATAGTCAAACAGGGAGGTTATGCAGGGAGGTAACACACATATATGAAAATATATGCAAAGAAAAACACAATTTGTAGTAGTAGAGTACTTATTTTAACTGTAAATTAAACTACAACTGGTAATGAATCACCTTAATGGTAGAAGGCTATGATTAATATGATACTTTAGCAGTGTGCAAAAACTCTGTTTTCAAAGCATTAACAATCAGTTAAAATTATGCAAGAAATTAATTCAAAAAGTATTAGTCACAGGGAAAAAAAGAAAAAAAATAATGAAATGGTACAAATACAGCAGCAGCAGCTCCGTGATTCCACTCCACCACTTAACAAGTCCTCCACTGCAGCATTGGAGTGGATGAGTGGTTTGGTTTTAGCAGCTGCAGGCGGTGCTGTGACATGGGGAGAGACAACCATCAGCCCCCCTCCAAACTCACTCCCACCCAAAACAATTTTAATCAGTCCATGAACTGAACATGGCAGTTTTCCATCAGCAAGTTTTAGCTCTCTAATCCCAGAACTACTGCTGCTTCAGAGTGTTGCCAAAAGCATACTGCACTATCCCAGAGGATGAAAACAGACAGGGATATGCTCAAGGTCACTGGGCATATCCCTGTCTGCTCCATTTATTTATGACTGTTTTCATTCTGGTAGTTATTTGTTTTAAATTAACATTTCTTTACCAGAAACGTGGATGTAGTGTATCTTTAGGTGCATTCTGTGATTCCTCCAGGTAGTTATCAGTATGGAACAGCAAAAAAACAGTCAAACAAAAAAACAGATGTTGACAGCACCCATCACCTCACTGCATGTTTACAAAATCATGTTATGGAGTCCAAATTCCAAATAGAAATATTGAACGGTAGAAAAAGATTTACAGTTTTTACGAAATTTACACATGATTATGCTTAGAAGAAATTTTGGTGTCAGTTTCCTCACACACACAACAGTGTCAAAATATTTCTCCATGTGTGTTTGCATGCGGGTTGCCGCTTTTTTAGTCAAAATTGAACATAAATATTTGATTCCATCATTATTATTGTATTGATCTGACTAATCTCAAAATTCACAGCCCGTCAAGACAAATGGAGTGAACAATGGAACATTGAGTTGAGTAATGTCTGCTCCAGTTATTAGTTATTAACAGTGTTGTAGATGTCCAGCATTTTCTTTATTTTTGTAATTCTGGAAATTCTGCTTTTACTTTGGCTCTATCGCATCCCCTGTTATCCTATGAGTGAGCTGGTTAAACGTTGTTCTGTTGTTGTTCTGTTCTTAGCCAGCTGAGCTGAAGGGTTTGAGAGGTATTGTGAGGAGGAATCTTGGATTTTGACACCATAGAATGAAAAGACGCAGTTAACATTTGCAGTTTTCATAAAATGCAGGAATGTTAAACAAATATGAAGTCAGCTTTAAGCTTATCATGTAAGTGAGGTAGCACGAATAAACAGGGAAGGGCTGTGCTACATTGTATTTTATAATTAATGAGAGCCCTTTAAATTCCAATATTCATTTGTTTAAACTTGATTTGAAAAAGTGACATATGAAAGTTTTTTTAAAGAGTAACTACACCCTAATTTTTTCTTATTTTACTCATTTATTCATTGTTAGTACTGTACACATTATGTACCAAAAACAAAATTTTGTCGGTATGTAATGCTGATACAGGAAATTATTTCCAACTAAATTCATACTGTGTGTAAAAACAGCATTTTTTTGGTCAAATTTAACAAATTTGTAAATTAAGTTTGGGTCATCCAAATCCTCTGGCCCCTCCCTGACCATGAAATAATAACAAAGACTCTGGGATCTGTGTCATATGTTGACCCACCAACGATGATTTCAGCTGCTGCACTAAGCATAAAAAGCAGAAAACTGGCTAAACATATTCTTAGTTTGTGTCTCTCACACTTGGCTGCTAATATTAGCATTAGGAAGGCAAACAGACAGAAAATTGTCTATAAAGACGATTTGTAAATAAACAAAATTTATTCCTGTGTAGTGGCCTTAAATATAACACACTGGCCAACTGATAACTGTGCAGTGTTCAGCAAAGTAAACTGTTATAAACAGCTGGGCTATGTACGGACACTACCCCACAGACACACACTCACACACACACACACACACACACACACACACACACACACACACACACACACACACACAAAAACACCGGATAGCCTCTGAGAAGAGAGCTGCTACCTCTGCTACAACGCATGTAAACACAGTGACTCTCTCAAAGGGACAGAAATGTGCTTCTAGTGAGTGTCCACGCTGCACCAGACTCCGTGATCGTCCACTAGAGTAAAGGAGGGTCCGACAGCAGCTTCTCACGGCTGATTAACTCTGACTCAGTCCATGACCTAAATTTAATGTGAATATAACCCTAAAACCACTTCAAAACTAAGAAAGGAGGGGGAGGCCACAGTAACTAAAATCTCAAGTCTGAATAGACTAATGTTATCAACAATTAGAAAAGACAGTTAGCGGCCAACATCGAATAAAATGCATGTCCAGATGTTATACTGATACCATATGTTTCACAATCTATTTAGGATAAAACAATGCAAATAAGTGTTGAAATGCAGCAACTCTTTGCTAACCTCGCTCTACATACCTTCTTCATGTACTGCATTTGTTCCTGCAACCTTGCTCTTCTTCGTCTTCAGGTTTAATTGCAGATTAGGCACTTTACCACCACATGCATTGTACAGTCATTCAGTATAATGAGTCTGCCTCTCTCTGTTCCACTCATGCTCAGTGGGTTAGTTGTTTGACTCTGAGATTATTCTGATTGGCTGCTCCAGCAGAATATGCATTGCGGTGATCTGTTGGGGGATGCACTGCTGTCCCTTGGCCTAAAAAAATCTAAATTTTACATCAAGAGAAGTCGAGATGAAAAAAAAGGCATCTGTGGTGTGGGATCATGAGATATGTGTCTGTGAGAGTTTGCAGCCTTAAGTACAGCTGAGTCTGGTGGGAATCTCTTATAGTTTTGCAGGTATTTGCTCATAAACCGAAAGTACTGAACAAATTTTGATCTGATGATGGTGCAAGATGAAGAGTCCGAGGATCATTAAGCTTAGAGTTCATCTTGTAGGGGGTCATGAACATCTATACCAAACTTTATGACCCCCCCCCAACATTTCAGCTCATGGTAATGCCAGAAGAAAAGTCAGGGGATCACCATAGTAAGACTGACTGTCTTCCACAGTGCCATGCTGCTGGCTAGAACCGTAGTGTGGTGTTAGGTTGCCATCACCTTAATCTATTTGAATTCACTTAGGCATAGATTTTAGTCTCTGGAGTGCAGCTCCGGCTCCTCTTCAGAAAGACAATTCTTTATTTTGTGGTGATGATGATAGTGGAGCAGAGCATTGTCTAACACTATGAATGCCATAGCATTTGATTCATATCATTTTCTTCACACATCAAACTATTCAGAGTCCTTGTTCCATATATAGGCATCTGCAATTATTTCATTCATTCAGATCTTTACTTTGTTGCAGTATTAATTTGGAAAGATACATTTTCTGACGATGAGGATGCAAAAGAACACATTTTGTAGAGTGGTATGACCCAGAGTTCAAGTAGTTGCTGCGTTATAATTTTATGTGTTACAATGCATGTCTGCTAGTTTTCAGGAACTAGGATCAGAACTTATATTTGAATTTGGCTGGATGTAGTTATAGGTTATGTAAAATGCCCAAATTTAGCATTTTAAAATGAAACAATTTCGACAATTGCAGAAAGTGTGTCTTTATTATACCTCGGAAAAAATAGATTTACGAAACAATCATATGTTGACTCTTGTTATCTTGTTCCGTCTGGTCTTTCTAGATAACATGCAGCAGTGGTGTTGCAGCTCATCCTATTGTGAGGTGCCTTTCTATCTACGTTAATTGTATGCTATTACCAGACAGACCTGGTCAGGGCAGACCTATGTCTGTGCTGAAAGCACTGCTCACTATAATGATTAGCTGGTGATGGATGGGACTCAGTACGACAGAGATAGATGTTGCAGACACACACATAAACACACATTCACCATCTATTCAGTAATTGTCACAATGTACGGTGTTTGCGTGTGGGAGTTGAAAGGCATATTTAACCATGTGTATGTGTCTGTGTGTATTGGTGTCAGGGTTGGAATGGGTTTGCAAAGATGTGTCTGTTTGCAGTATTTTATATATGTGATCTGTCTGTCAGAGAGGAGACACAAACTGACATGATTCATTCTGTCAATTAAAGGCTGTGAGAAACATGTTTTCAAACCTGTGTGTTTGTACATAATACTTTTATCAAAGGGAGGGATTGGACCTTGAACCCTTGCAATGTGTCCATAAAAATATTATGGAAGTTATTATAGAACATGTGTGAAACTACAAGTGTGAAAGAAGAATTACAAAGATAAGATATGTCGGTAAAGAAATACAGTTGAGCAGAGGTCACTAAATTCCTCCCAATTAAGAAACAAGAGCAATAGACATAAAAGACAGGAACCGTATAATGAAAAAATAGAAAGAAAGGAAATGAAACAAAGAAAGCCTAAACAAGTGTGTCCAGGGATGTGAAATCTAGGAGAGAGGCTTAGCTTGGCTATTTTAAACAGACCCTACACAGCTGTTACTGTTCAATGGCTTAAATAGCGCATTGGGACAAATGGCTGAGTGCATTGGCCAAATTATAAATGAAGAAAAGAAGCCAGCATTAGAGCAGATTCCGGACTTTGCAGATTTAATTTCAACGACCCCAGTTGCTCTATGAGTGTCTTGAAAGGATCAGATAGCTAATCGATATAAAAAAAATCTACATGTAAATGCAGCCGTGAAGCTTTCAGAATGGACAGAAATCTTATTGGTCCAAAATTCACTGGTGATTTAAGACAAGTTCTACCCAAATGCTAAAAATTTGTGATGCATCTTTTACTCCTACTTATGTCCGTACCTGTAAGTAAGTATATCTGACGTAGCAGACACTTAAAGTGTCCGTTTCCTTTCAGATAAAATTACACTGAAATAAGCTGTTGTTCTCCCTATCTCACTGACATGGTTCCAGTGACTTAAGCTGATACAATTACACAGAGGTTGCACCAAGCTGCTGCAGTGTAATGATCCCTATTCAATGCAATCTCTAAATGATCTGTGTTGGTGAGGGAGCTGCATGAGAAACTGAGATAGTAAAACTTCAGTAGTCCTCACTGGTTGTTAGTTTATGGATAGTTGTTAACTAACTCTAGCTACCTATATTGTCATGACTAAACTGCCTCTTCTTCTTTTGATTTTTTTGTTGGCAGTTGCCAAAGAGCTTCATGCATATGTGCCACTGCAGTCTGGACTGGAAGGAGGGCTGAATCGGATTTGCATGTAGCTTGAGAAAACCAAGAAAGATGCAATGAGAGTTTTGATCCAGCCAACAGAGAAACATTTATAATGTTTACTCTGAGTGAGACTGTTATTTAACTGTGAGAGAGAGAATGGTGAGTGTAAATTGTGCAAGAATCGGTATCATTAGCTGTGTTGGACAATACATTAAAATGCAATAATTACATCCAAAACTGGGCTAGTTTCAGATAGCCTTACCATGTGCTGTGTTCCTTATAGTGCTATCTTTGACGTACTGTTATTCCTGAGGAACGTCATTATTCAAACCAATTACACCCTCGGATAGCTAACGATTCCTAGAGCCTAATCCCAGTGATAAAAATTTTGTTTACTTCCATAGATCATTTGAATATGAGAGAAACCATCCAGCCATTTATTGTTGTGACTTGTCGCCCCTTACATTTTTACACATAGTCCCTCATTTTCATGGGATCAGAAATAATTGGACAGTTGACAATGTATCAGTTTCAATGCCAGTTGTGGCCCATTCCCTCATTATGTCATGACAAATGAAGCAGATAAAAGGTCTGGAGTTGATTCCAAATGTGGACTTTGAATTTGGTAGCTGTTCACGGGAACCTTTAATTTGCATTACAATGTAGTATTGATGTAAATGAAGTTTTTTTCATTAGGCTGAAAAAACAAAACAAACCCTTCAAACAGACACAGAAACGTTAGAAGTGGCCAAATCAACAGTCTGGTTCATTCTACAAAAGAAGGGCAGCACTGGTGAGTTGAGCAATACTAAAAGACTTGGAAGACCACAGAAGACAACTAAAGTGGATGATCACAGAATTCTTTCCTTGGTGAAGGAAACCTCTTCACAAAATCTAGTCAGGTTAAGAAAACTCTCCAGGCACAATCAAGAGACGCCTTCATGAATGTAAATACAGAGGTATAATACAAGGTGCAAACCACTGGTAATACTCATGAACAGAAAAGCCGGATTATATTTTAATAGGAAACATCTAAAGAAGCCTGAACAGCTCTGGAACAAGATTCTTTGGACACATGAGACCAAGATGAACTTGTACCAGAATGATGGGGAGAAAAGAAAATGGAGAAGGAAATGAACGGCTCATGATCCAAAGCCACCACATCATTGTCAAACATGGTGGAGGCAGTTATTAAGGCAATGGATATGTATGGGAACCGGTGGAACTGGGTCACTGGTGTTGATTGATGATGTGACTGATGGTAGAAGCAGCAGGATGGATCCTGAAGTGTATAGAACTATACTATCTGCTCAGATTCAGCCAAATGCTGCAAAACTGATAGGATGGTGCTTCACAGTACAGATGGATAATGACCCAAAACATACTGTGAATGAAACCAAAGACCTTCTCAAGGCAGAGAAATTTAATATTCTTTAATGGCCAAGTCAGTCACCTGAACTCAGCCCAACTGAGCCTGCTTTTCACTTACTGAAGACAAAACTGAGGGCAGAAAGACCCACAAACAAGCAGCAACTCAATGTGGCTGCAGTAAAGGCCTGACAAAGCATCTAAAGGGAGGAAACTCCGCATTTTGTGACACCCATGGGTTCCAGACTTCAGGCATTCATTGACTTCAAAGAATTTTCATCCAAGTATTAAAAATAGTCCTTATATTTTGAATAATGTTGGATCATCTAATTACTTCTGAGCCTCTGAAAATGAGGCTCAGAAGTATAAAAATGGACGTAATTCCTGAACGGTATATGTGATATTTTTGTCAAACTCCTTGGATTAAAGCTGAAAGACTGCACTTCCATCTTGATTTGTTCATTTGAAATCCATTGTGGTTGTGTACAGAATTCACTGTCCAAATATTTCTGAATGTAAATGAATATCCCATTCAAAACCATTTCAAGCTGTGTGTTTATTTCCTACATTGTCTAGTACTACAGTAACATCAATGCTGGTTAACACTAAAATCTGAAGTTTTGTAATTAGAGGTCAACCCTCCCCGAGCAAATCAGAACAAGCAAATCAGAACTAGTTCCAAACCTCATCACCTGGCTAACATTGCCTCAGTGTTTAGTGTCAGGGATATCAAAGGGACCGAATGCATCAGTCACTGGTGACTGGTGAGAGCAAAACTGACGTGAGACAGCCAACGTGAAGCCAATGTCAGACTGAGTGATGAAGTAATAACAAAAAGGTAAGTAGGACTCTCAATTCTAAAGCACAACTCTTATTAAAACCTCCCAAATTAAAAGCACTCCTTGAAGACCGGAAGTTGTCTGATGTGACCATATAAAACATTTTCAGCGCAGAAGCTGATGCACCAACTTGTTGAAGCAGCATTGTGTGTGTTTCCCTGTTTCTCCTCTGATGTCGAGCCCAACCACAAAGCCCTAGGTTTCATTCAAATTCGATGGCTTATGTTGCTTCTTTTTTACAAGCAACAACACACTGCACTGTAACATGCTCTGGGCTTTGATAATAACACTTAGAATACCTGTGAGGGATAGCGAGGCTTGTTAAACGTCTTGGCCATCTCAGCTCGATGTTTCATTGATAGAACATGGAGTAACGTGCATGTGTGCTGTGGTTGGTTCCAATAAAGCTGAGAGATTAAGAGGATAAATTTCTCTTTTAGGGGTTTCTTTGAGGGAAATCCTTCTTCCATCACACTCTCTGTCTCTGTGTTTAATCACATAAATACTTTTAAGGATGTTGTTACTTCTAAGTGAAACACACCCACTGGGTCTCCAGCTGTCTGATGAGGACAGAGAGCACACACACAGACAGCAAAGGTGGAGGAAAGCGTTAATATGTGTGTATGTGAGTGTAAGTGACAGCGCTAGAGGTAAAACCATAATCCGATGTAATGACAGCAGCTGATGCACCGCTACCGGCGTTTTTCTCCTTTAATTCATCAGACAAGCTCGACAGAGAGTAAGAATGACTTACTTTGGTTCAGCTCCTGTATCCATCTGTCATAAAAGGGCAATTTTTAGACAGATGAGTAGTTCAGTAGTAGAAAACATCTGACAATAATTTAAACCAAATAAATGGTGGAGGTTAACAGGCTGTTTGGAGCTTAGTGCAAATTGTGTCACAATGTTAAAGGGATACTTCAACAAATTTCCCAAGTAGAGATGAACAAAGATCAAGCCAGCTGCTTTGAACCCAAGGCTGATGCCTTTTGCTCAGAGGGCTAAGGCTTAGATGGATGCTGCAAATTGCAACAAGGAGCCGCAGCAATTAGATAGCATATGCAATGCATCTTTCTCATCATTTAAGCATGATACCAAGGCAGCTTCTGTGTACTCTTCTTGTCCATCATCTGCTTTGTTTACTCAAATAAAGGCAGAAAATCGGAAGCTACACTGTTAGCCCAAGCATCTGCTCTAAAACAGAGACAAATGTTAAAGGAAAAGGAAGCTAAACTAAAAAGAGAAAGCCACGAGCTAGAGAAACAATGTGCTCTAGCAGCATCTGAGGCAAAAATTAAGATCTTGAATGAGTATGTATTTCAACGTTACTGTTGCCAATGGATGGAAAAACGAGTTTAACAATTCTGTGTTACTTACAATGCTGCATAATGTCAAAAGACTGCAGAACAGCAAGTTCTCTGGAAATTGGTTAATTCATCGGCAAATCTGTGGAAAGAACATTGAGACCAAGATCATTGCTCATAGTATAGAGCACATCATGATCCAATGTTAGCCCAGATGATAATGCCGAGGCTGGATTACCAAGGAGGCAAAAAAATGAAACTACCTCTGGAGCTCTGGTGGAAAGTTACATGAGAAGATTGATACCACTGCCATATCTATATGATGAATATGAAGTAACAGCCAGCAGCAGGTTCTCTTTGCTTAGCAAAAAGACTGGAAACAGGCAAAAAGGGGCAGCGTGGTTCTGTCCAAAGGTAACACAACCCACCCACTGTATCTACCCCTGGTTCGAGTCTTTGGTTGGTTCGAGATATGTTCTGCCATGTCAAAGCGCTGGCTGCAGCAGCTAAAACCAAACCACTTGCTGCAGTGGAGGACTTGTTAAGTGGTGGAGTGGAATCACAGAGCTGCTGCTGCTGTATTTGTACCGTTTCATTATTTTTATCTTGTTTTCCCTATGACTAATACTTTTTGAATTAATTTCTTGCAAAATTTTAAATGATTGTTAACTCTTGGAAAAGTTTTTGCACACTGCAAAAGTATCTTATTAATCATAGCCTTCTACCATCAAGGTGATTTACTATCAGTTGTAGACTATTACACAAATTGTGTTTAATTCTGCATTTATTTTACATTTCCCTCACTTTTTGAACCCCAAAACTGAAAGCTTGGCTTGTCTTCAAGCATTTGTGCAGGTATTTGTGTGTTCATTTCCATAAAGTACATAAATGTTGTCAGCTTGCATTGCAGGCAGCTGTAGGAGATTTTAGCAAGGTTGAGGAACAGGAATATCTGCGCTTCTTAAGTGCACGTCACTCAGAGAGGAACTGCCATTTTCCATGGATATTCTGAGGAACACTATACGCTGCTGATTTATTTGGCTCTACTTGTGATAAGAATCATGGTGAACAGAGAGAACCAAATGAAACTGTATGAGAACAAAGGAAAAGTGTTAGAGCATGAACAAGGGACAGACAGGGTTGAGGTTTTCTGATCATTTGTGACCTGACCATTAATTCTACAGCAGCAGTAGTGCTGGAGCAAGTGGCTGTTTAACTGATCAATGCATTACTAGAAAACCACTGCACTGTATTACCATTTTCATAATTAATTAATTGGCTATTTTTAAAATTGTTCCCAGGAAGGGGCAAAATGAGCCGGTGACTTTAAGCAGGATTAACATTTTCCAACATTTATTGACATTTCATATAGTTTGTTAAAGACTGTAATATTGTTATAGCTCCTTCAATGTCCTCAGGACGAAAGATTTGGTGTAGGAAGTGTGCAGTCATGGGACAGAAGACTTTGGTTCGCACCCTCCTACCAATACTAGTTTCTTTTCTTTCCCTAACTTTAACCTCGGTCACAATGTTTCCCTAAGCTTAACCCAAGTAGTTTTAGTAGCCTAAAAGCCTTGGAGGTGACAGATCATGAGAGGTATCATGAGAGGAGGACAACTGCGTTTCTTCATGCTTCCTGCTTCGTCTGTAAAAGGAAACCTGCTGCTGTACACAAAAACAAAATATGCACTACTATGGTTGACCGCACAGAATAAAATGATGATGACTTTGCTACATAAAATGGTATTTTCTGATATAACAACTGGAAATACTTTGACGGCGAAGTTAAATCATCAAATGTGCAAATAGGTCTTAACCAAGTTTTTACTGTAACAGCTGAATTGTGTGGGATTTTAAAATATGCAGGAAACTTGTTTAACTTTACAGAATCTAAATTGAGCTCTCAGAGCTCAGAAGAGACACATACATATCTTCCTTCCTTCTCCTCTTCCTCTGCTGCTTCATGAATTAAGATGATTCATGACTAAAAAGTGTTTAAAAGTGAAGAAAGTGGGTGTTTGGGTGATAGGATGGGTGATAGGCTAATGTCGGTCAAAAAATATTTCAGATAAGAGGCCAGAGATGAATATTTCCTTCTCTGTGAATCATCAGTGAGAAACTGACGCCAATGAGAGAGAGGGAGTCAGAACCGCAGTAGAGATTAAGATGTGAACATCACATCTAACTGACCAGTTTCAGCCTCTGACAGAAAACATCTGTGTGTCTCTATTGGCTGGATGTCACTTTCATACTGGAAGGAGTCATAGGTGGCAATAGGTTAACAATTTCAAGAGAATATATCACCTATGAGTCAACAGTCTGCTGCTACTGTGACACAGACTTAGCTTTCTCTCAGTGATTCCGATGACAGAACAGCTGCTGCAGTCTGATGAACTGCCTCAAGTGACGTCACTTGAGTAACCTATCAGAGTCTGAATACCACAACACTGCAAATTAAAAAAGTCTGGGATAGTGGAATTAGAAAGAGGTGAGCTCACCAGACCTCTGTGGCCCGCTCCTCAGCTCTGCTTGAGGCTGGTACCTGAAGGCTACATTAGCTATCAAAAGCATAACACGTCAAAATTTCTGACTGAACTGTCAGCAGCTGCAGTGCATTGTGGGTAATGAAAGTACCCAGTTTTGAAGAAGAAGATTACGTAAAAATTAAAAAAAAGACAGTATCTCTGGGTCTTCTGCATTGATTTATCTGATTTATTCAACTAACCATCATGAGTGTGAGCGTTATAGGTGCCACATCAGTGGAGAACTCCTTTGACAAACCAACAGTTAAGCCAGATTTGTTTATTTGAAAGTAAAACCGAAAAGCACTTGCACTTAAAATGAATTTAAAAACCATCAAACTGAAAGCTAGGGAGCCTCCCTTTGTTCAAATGAGAAAAAAAGAGCCATGCATAAATGTGTTCTCTCAATTTACCCATGCTCATAGATTTGCAATCAATTTGCAATTCTCTGATAAATTATGGCCCATAATGAGAACACTACGCTCCCAATGATGATGATGATCTGAACTTCTCCCTTAAATAATTTACAATAAAACACAGCTGTTAATATTCAGAATTATAAAAAAAGAGGAATACAATTTTAAATTAAAATCATAATTTAGAATACCACCAGTCTTTAATCTGTCACAGGCATCAGACATGGAACCTTAGTAAGTAGTAAGTATATAGTAAGTATATAACATATTAAATAGAGGCTCTGTAATCATCGGCAGGATAAACAACTTTTCAAGACTGGAATGGGATTTGCATTGACAGTGTTTTAAATGACAAAATTCGCATGATTGAGATAAGATGGTAGAAAATAGTTCGGGACTGGGCAAGAGTGGAGGAAAATTTCCCTTGTTTGTTATTGTTTAGTTTCGATGTTTTTGCCTTCACTGACAGAGGACCAAACTGTCTCCTGCAGAAGCCAGAAGCTGAAACTTTTCAAAGGCATCATCAAGTAGCACACCAGAATTTACATTTTTCTCACAGGAGCTTGCTTACTCTGGCAAACCCCTGCTGCTTTGTGTATTACTGTGGGATTCTGTTCAGGTACATGTTCGAAATTCATGAGGAAAACAACCTCTGACTTGGAAGAACATGCACAAGACTGATAACAAATCCAATTTTTATTTATGCTTATTTGCCATGCTGCTGGTTTCTGTTTTAGATTCTTTACAATCTGATTTGTAATTAAACTATTCCTATTACAAAAACATGCTACACCTAAAATCTGACCTTAGTCCCAGTCATAATTTGCGAGTATTTCCAGCTTTGTCTGTAACTTCCATATATTGCCCAGAAATGCTGTAAAATGACAGAACTTAAAAAAAACCCACAAAATTTCACAAGTCATCTTTGCTGATTCTACCACTCTGTTTGTCTGATGGTGGTCTTCCATTTTGTGATACTCCTCAAGTGTCAAGTTCACATATGTTTGCAAGTTCCTGAAACAGATTGTGTTGCCACCTAAAGCTATTCCAATCTGTTGAAAATAAAATTGCATTTTTTGAGTTCAGTAAAAACGATAAAAGAAAATGCACTACATTCACAATAGGCTATCTGCATTTAGTTATTGAGTCAGTCCTTAAAAATGAAAAAAAAAAAAAAAACATAGCATTAATTTGAAGAGTTCTACTCTGTAAAAATACACCTTGAAGTGTCATCTGTTTCCCCTAACTTATCTATAATTAAACCCTCATTTCATCTGACTTGAATCTTGTCACCTGCTGCTCGCCAGCTACATTACTGTTAGTATTCACTTTGAATACACATGTAGTACCTGAATCTTTCATTGTTGTTTCTGCTTAACCTGTTTGCTTTCATTCCATAAAAGTTCCCTGTGTACAACTTGAGCTTGTAACATCTTGTGCTCGTTTGTGTTTATTTCAGAGAATTTCAGTATGTTTTCAGTCATGTATAAAATCAGACGCTGTTGCTCGGAAGAGCTCCAAATATAAATAGAGTACTGGCTTGCAGTATGATGAAAGAGCAGCAGATCAACAGCAGTCAAAGTAGACTTTAAAAATGTGTGCATGGCATGCATGTGCCTAAATGTTTGGTTTATTAAGCAATATTAAGCAACAATATTAAGCAATTAAGCAATGGGCTTAGAGGCAATCAAGAAGGCAATGTGATAAAGGTATTAAGAGTGGGTCTGGAGTCATAGGTGTGTAGCTCTGAAGCTGTCATGTACAAATACACGCACACAAATCTCCATGCATAAGGACAATAAATGAAAACACATGATAACTGCCTTTTTCATCTATCTGATATATATATATTCAGCACAAACAAATAAAACGAATCCAAATAGAGAATTTCTTTCAGTAATGAGATCACAATATGCAACTTACTGTGTCTTGCTGCAAGGCTATTTAATTAGTTTCTCTCTGAGTTTAGTTTCTTATGATGATGGTGATTAGAGAGCAAAACATCCCGAAAATAGATTTACAGTCCAATTCCATCTCACATATGTATACCCACAAATATATATGCAACATGCAAAAAAACCTAAAGCACACGCAGCCTCCTGATGTTAGCTGCTTTGTGGTTGTACACAGGGATAAGGAGAGGCCCCACAGAAAGAAGGAGGCAGCATGTGCAAGATTGAGGGTAACCCACTATCTATTTTGACAAATAAGTATGCACTGACTGCAAATATGCAGTCATGCTTTAATGTATTGTTTATCTGGACAAGTTAAGTTGACAATGTCCATGCCTGTATTAACAGCAGCTGCTTTAATGCATTGGTCAAGTCAAGGCGAGTCAAGTTGATGAGGCCCTTTATCACCTACAGTGTCCCAGTGGGCTTTAAAGAAATGCTCAACATGCTCTCGACCCAACAAGGACAAACATCCCCAAAAAACTTTCGGATAAAAATGGAAGAGGCCTTGTTAGAGGCAGTTCGAAAAGAGAGAATTTCCCATCGTACAGTCTAAATATTTAAATATCAAGTCCAAGAAATGCCAACACAGACAGCACCAGACTTGCAGGCCAACTTTCAGCACCCTGTCATGCATATGCACCCTGTGTCTTTTTCAGATGAGAAATTACCCTCTCTGCATTATTTTTAGTGTCAGCTCCAAATCGATGTACATCCGCAGTAGGAGATGGGAAAATCTTTAGTCAATCATGACCTTTACTCTACACGAAACATTTACTACCTCGCTCTGACTGTGGAAGGGTGGAACAGAAAATTAATTTGACAAAGAGAGACAGATATAAGCGATGGGACACGATGATTCATGTTGAGAAATAACATTTTGCTTGTAAGAAAATTCATTGCAACCTTTTGTCAAATTACAGGAGGAAAGATTAAGGAGACAAGTGTTTTTCTTAGTAACACAAATGTGCTTCCCCGTCCTTACATTTGACCAATAAAAGATAAATGTGCAGCGGCCACACGATGAGGAACCAGACATATTTTCTGTTTCTCCTGTTTTTGACTTCTTTTTTTTTTGAAGACAGCCTAATGGAAAGCTTTTGGCTACGATCCTGCTGCCTCCCTAGCTATGGTACTGGCAGCAATAACTTTATTTACATCACCGTGATTAGATACAATACAAAATGAAAATGATTAGAATGTGGCAACACAACTGCACCTTGAAAAGACAGTGCTTTCTATCTGTTGATCCTGCAGATTGTTGAACTATAAACATGTGCAATATGTGGATTTTACAATAAGTATGAAAGAAAAAGGTTTCAAGGAAAAAACTGTCATCCACTCTTTATTTCTGATGCAGAATTGATGCATTGATTAGCACACACAGACTTTTGTCATCATTATGTATTTGCTTGAATCTTTCAGGCTTTCTGACAAATCATCATGCATGCAATCAAGCCATCATTAGTATGGTTCGATTAACCCTCTCATGTGGAGTTGATTTACTATGTGAATATGCAGCCTGAGGTCTCTGCAGCCACCAAGGATCTTTTTTTACAGTTTTGTTTTTTAACATCGATTACGTCGATTAGTTGTTGTAAAAAATAAACTATTCTGAAAATTTGTTTGCTTTACTGAATGATTGTAAATATTCCGTTCTACACATTTAAACATTACAAAGTTATATTAAAATTGTTATCTAATTGTTTTAGAGGATAAAACATTCACATGGTTTTCTACCTTAAGGGCGACAAGGCATATCGTCAGAACTAATTTATGCGTTCCTTATTTGATATTTATGCAGGTTCATACTCAAAATGCATTTTATGGTTTGCTCAAAATAAGATGCCTCAATCCAACAGTCTGTCTCCAAAAGGGTTGTACTGTCAGTAGGGTATTAGTCTTTTTTAAAATATTTAAAATTGTTTTCTTGATATAAATTTAATTGTGATAAAGTAAAAATATTGCAGAAAGTCCTTTTCTCTCCTTCTCTCTCTCTCTCTCTCACTCTCTCTTCTAAAACAAGCAAATCCTGTATGAGTGACTTTGACGACATGAGCACTGGATCTTGAAACAGAGAGGGGTCAAAAAGAAACTCAGAATCACATTTGCTAAAGCTTAATTTCAAGTGGGCAAACAAAACTACTAATCTCTTACAAAAATTGTCATAATAAAAATTCTTGTTATAAAATACATACAAACATATCGCTTGTAACTGAACTCTTGAATGACGCAGAGAAGCCTTTTCTGATGTGATCTGGTTGAGTATATTTATAGAGGATATTTAGAAAGGGAACTACCCTGCCAACAAAACAAAAGCAGGGGTTATTTGTTCAACCACTTCCATTATCTTACCAGTATGCTTAGGCAGCTCATTATTTTAAAATGCACAACTTCTTGCTAATTTTTGTATACTGTCATAGATTTGCATTAATGTTTGCTTAATTATCAGTTTTTCTAATTAACCTTAACTAACCTTTTAGTTTATAACCTTAACTATACCTTAAACATGTTTTATGTGCCATATAGATTCTAACTATACTGGTACCATGCACAGATACTATAAAAAGATGTTTTGCTTGTAATTACAGAAACAGCCAATATCAACGTTCTTTTCTAGCAGTAGGGTTGGTTTATACGTTCATGATATTCAACCTCTTGTGACCCTGTGGATAATAACTAAATGCCAACTAAACTGAACCAAACTTTAACCAAAAGGGTGGCAAATCATACACTGTTTATTTTTTTATTTCAATTTTTCTTTTTTGTGACAGTTGTGGAAGCCTTTGAAAGATAAGACAGAGCCACCAAATGACAGATGACAAAATGGAGGGTGGAGTTTTGTTTGTTTTGTTGTTTCCTGTTTTTGTTCTTCCTTTCTAACCATATCTCATGTAACCCATGATCACAGTCTTTGATTGAAGTCATGCAGACGTTTAGATAAACCTTTTCATCTGCTCTCCTCACAGCAGCAGGCAGTTGGTTGTGTGTATTGTTGATCCTCCATTTCATTTGTTTACTTACTTTAGCCTCATCCTCAAAAAGAACTGACTGGATCAATGATAAAACAAGAGAGTGAGGAGAGTCTTATGGGAAGAAAAGCGGTGTGTGTTTAGATGTGTTCATCTAGTGATAAGTATATTAGTATGAAATACTTTCAGCAAAAAAATGTTGTGATGATATGAACCTATTGATTTCAAACAAACTTCATTTAAGTCATTATTTTACACTTATAGTTGTATATATGTTGAAGGGGAATTATAAATAGTAATTGTACATAAGTCAAAGATGGAAATCAGACAATTCCTTTGAAATGGGCAAAAATACATGTGAAGGACACACCCATCCTGATAGATAATTTTTTTTTTTTTTTTTTTTTACCGGGATGTAAATTACACTTACCATGAAATAAGATTTTATCCACCCTCTATTTTTACTGCTTAGAGCAAAATGTGAATTCACTTTGCATATACATGTACATTACTAAATGTTTCTTAATAAGACTAAAGAGCTTAAGAGTCCCATACATGGGTTTTTTTTTCGGTTTGTACCAGAAAACCCTTAAAGTTCCGAGTCTCCTGATTCTATCTGTGCAAAGCAATTCAGGATCATATCACTGCAATAACTTTGTGCTCATTTATGAGAGAAATCCAATCGCCAAAAACATTGCCCCATTTTCACCACAAGATTCCAATGAAGAAAATATACCCAGGTTTCAGTCCAATAAATATTTTGTTGGATAAAAGGTCCAAAAACGAGAAGATAAGACCAGTCTTATAACTATAAGCCAAATATGAAGCTAAAGCCAGAAGACAGTTACCTTAGCTCAGCTTAGCATAAAGACTGGTGAAACAGCTAGTCTGACTCTCCAAAGATGAAAAAAAAGGTTCATCACCGAGCTTTTTTTTTTTTAAACTTTGGGCAGAGTCAGGCTAGTTTTTTCCCCCTGCCTGGAGTCTTTATGCTAAGCTGAGAGAATCAGCTAATGATTCTAGCTTAGTATTTTGCTCACATACAGAATATGGTCAATCTCCTCATCCAACTCTAGGAAAGAAAAGCAGATAAATGCAATTCGCAAAATCAAACATTAAAACCAGTAACCGGTTTTGTGTTGCGGCTGATTGGTGTATAATGCATTATCTGATATAACAGGTCTATAAAACTTTCAATCAGATATTAGTCTGATACTATCATGAAATTCTTTAACAAAAGCATGGTGGATTCTCTGTAGTAATCATTGAAATTCATTATTAGCTTGATACTATGGTTTTACCTCCATAAGGCATCAAAGTATCTTATTCTCCTTCTCCTCCTTCATCTTCTGTCCTTGACTCTTTATCAGCCCACAGAGTCCTAAAGTTAAAAGTTCACAGTGTCCTATTTAAAATCTAAATATTTTCGTGTTCATTGAGGAAATAAAAATCACTTTTGAACACTTTGATAGCAGATAATATTTCAGTGTAATGTCCAACAGATGGAGAAACATCTCAGATTGTCATGTCATGTTTGTGTGCCCTCAGTCCACTGTAGCCATAGCAGGCTTCACTCACTGGGTGTGTACTCCACGCACACACACGCTTACACAGGGTGATAGTGGAACTAAAAATCGTCCTCAGTTTTCCATATGCTAATTTTTGAAATTTTTTAAATGATAAGAAAAACTTTTAGAACCTAGTCGGACTTTGCTCGTTGCTCCCCTCTCTGTCGCTCCCTTTTGCCTTTCTTCTTCTCTTTTCCTGTTTTTTTCCCTGTTGCCCTTCATTCCTCTCTTGTTCCTCCCCCTCTCTCAGCAGCATCTCAGTACGTGCTGGCACTGGGATGCGGACCCAACTACGAATATGCCATAGAGGAGTTCTGCCTGGCCAAATTCAGGCTGGACATGCAAGAGCTGGATCAGAGACACTGGTGTAGCTGGGAAGACACAGTTGAGTGAGTACAATGAACATGCACGCACACAAAGGGTGTGTATGTGAGAGAGAGAGAGAGAGAGAGAGAGAGAGAGAGAGAGAGAGAGAGAGAGAGAGAGAGATCCAAATACAAAAGCCAACAGATTAAAAATCACAAAAATTGACTTTGTCTTTTACATTTGCATAAGTTTAGTTGAATTCCATCCAGATAATTTTTAGTGCAATGAGAACATTAAAGGCCTAAATTGGGATTGTAATGTGCAGCCTAAAAGCCTATTGCACAAAAATCTCCACACACCGAAAGATATTATCTTTATCCTTTATCTTTGATCGGGGGTGAGTCAACAAAGGGTTGGAATCTGGATTTGTTTATTCTAGATGGAGGTCTAGATAATTGTCCAAGTTTTTGGTTACAGTCCAACAGCTAATTAGATGCCGGGTGAGTGACAACGGAGAAAGAGTGGTGAGAGGGATATGCAGAGAGTCACTGTCAAAAAGAAAAGCTATACAGCTTTCATATAAATGGAGATTTTTCTTATGTGCATGTACAAATATTATCTTTGCCCTCAATGAGAAGGACATCCATTGCCACAGTCTTTCTAAATTGCTGTTGAAATTGAAGAAGCTTTTAGTGGCATCAATTAGCACAATGAATTAATCCCATAAAAACTTGACTGTACAATAAAAATTGTGCATCAGACTGTTGTGTGACAAAAATTAAAACCGAGAATCAGAAATGTATGGTCATAATAATCATGCTGCCTCTTTGAATTACCAATGAAAGCTTATAACTTTTCTCATCATTAAATTCTACTTTGTAGAGGAAACACAATTAAGCAAATCTCCAACAGGTCTGACCTTTACCCAGGTTTTACTAGTCACACGAGTATTATTGTCTCTGCGCTCCGGAGAAGTACTTAATGTTGCTTTTGAAACTCTTTCACACAGCCTGGACCCGAGCAATAGACAAATTATGAGACAGTTTGCAACAGGGTACAGACAAGTAAAAGTCCCCTTGCCCCTCCAGCACAGGAGAAAAAGCCTCAGATCTAAGGATACGTTAGATCATTTTGTCTCTTTTTGGTATGGTTTTTTTTAATCTCTCCTGTTTGGGTTTAGTGTCTCATCAGGGTAATTTTCCATGTCTTTGTGGTAGTTGTGTCCTTTTTTGTAGGTAATGAGACATGTAAAGAATCACTTCTAACTGCAGCTCTGGCCCAAAGGCTCCCTTACCCCTTGGGCAGCTGGGCCCGCGCCCAGTAGGCCCATTCAGTAATCCCTCCATGGCTTCAGCCAACTATGTCATAGGGGTTTGGAATAACCGAGCATCAGGCTTAATTTGGGTAAAGGAGCAGAGTCAGACAGTTCTTTGAACTGAGTAGTCTGAATATAAATAGTCTATTACTCTCAAGTGAATAATATCATACCTCATAGACTGTGCCTGGTGTGTTTTTTTAAATAATGAGGTCATTAGCAAGACCCTGAACTATAAGGATACCAGATGGCTCCCATTTGAGACTTCTGTTTTTCAATGTGTACATCTTCCATCTAGTTGGAAATCTTAATTTATACAGATAGCATGGTACTGGGGGGGGGGGCGTCATTTGGCAAATGCTGAACAAGTAGATGCTAATCTGTCATAAACATTGATAATTTAATTATGAATGTTAATATACCTCACATTTACGTAGTCAAACAAATTATGTATTTGGCCTTTAAATATTTTTGGAATAATTTTTGGATTCTAATTATTGTTAATTACATCTTTCATAGAAAACATCATTATACACAACAAATTGCTTCACCTTTGACCTTGGTTACTACAGCAACACTGCTTCACTTTTATCAGAATGGCTCTGCTTTCAACAAATGACTTCAGATAGCTGCTTAACCTGTGTAACCCGGTAGAAAACTCCCTAACAGTTACTAGCGAGCTGCTGTGATGAGCCAGTGATTGTGAAGCACGAACGAAACAGTCCTAAGTCCATACAGGTTTTACCTTAGTGCTCTGCAGGAACTAACTTTCCCAGAACTCAGCAATAAACTTCTCTCAGTAGAATATTATTACAAATACAACTAATGCCCAAACATTTTCTTTAAGAAGCAATGCAGAAGACATGCGCTGAATTATATGTTGGTCTCAGACAAGCAAGATAGCCTTAAAACCAATTAGGCGCTAAGAGCAGCACAGAAAATAAGGACAGTGTTAACACTGTTAGATACTAAACAAAGATAACTGAGCTTCATTTTAATCAGATTTCTGTCTGATGTTTAAAATAACTCAAAAAACTGCTCCTCCATGGTTAAAGAGCTTTATTCAATTCCACTCCAAGCAAATGTACCAGGCATTCACTTCGAGTGGATTTCTGCCTTTTCATTTAAGACCATTAAATAATGAAATACTCTTCCATATAATCTAAAAAACTCAAAAAAATAGGTTTAAACGTATTTCTCATTTTTAAACAGTCATGTTAGCACAAAATTGATATTACAAATATTTGTATTTTTATGCTTCTGCACCAGCACCATGTTTCTGGGGGGTCTGTCCATCCAACCATCCCAGTCTCATTAAGGCAAACGACCCAGGGATGAGATGATTAGATTTTGGTGGCTAAAATGTCAAGGTTAGTGTGACCTCATAGAACATGTTTTTGGCTCAAAAATTCATATCCTTATTACAAAAAAATTCTACATATTCCTTCTGTACATTTTCTTAAATCCCTATCCCACTACATATATTATACGAGTCTGGAAAGAGCAGTTGTCATAGTAGTAGTTATGGTTAAGTTTAGAGCAAATCTCCAGGATCAACGCAAGTCAGTGTAATGTCCTCTGAAGTTTGTGTGTCTGTGTGTGTCTGTGTGTGTTTCGGGACAGTTGTTTTCAGTGCCTTCCTCTTTCTCAGTATATCTTAGCTGTGACAAGAAAGGCACTTTCCTCAGCTCTCTCATCTCCTCTGTCCTCTGTCCTCTTCTGTGACTTACCACTGTCACATCTGCCTGAGTTTATACGCTGCTCCCACCTCATAAAACACTTATCATTGTGCCGAGCAGTAGCTCGACTGTCCTTCGTTCTCTCTTGCTCCTTATTTCTCCCTCTTTGCATGAAATCCCTCTCATTATCTCTTGCTAAATAGAAACAGTGGAAATCATTAGAATGATAAATTATGTTATAATGAACTACTGTTTGTTTATAATGTACTCCTATATTTTTCATGAATTCCTCTTACTGTATGTGCTATTGTACAGCTCTGTCGGTTCTGCTGAACTGTCGCCAATTGTCACTGCAGTATAAATTATTAAAAGCTTGTGTTTATTTTCCTCAGATCCCAGAATATACCGTACCTACTTCCATTGCATTTTACAAGTTTTCAAAAAGAAAAAGGCACAAGCACCAAAGTGACTGTGCATGACTCCCTTTAGTCTGCATTAAAACACTTTTGAATTAAATTGTTTCTCAAAAAAGGGGACAGCTAACTTGTCTGGGACTGTGCCACTCTCTGCCTTGTCTTTTCTTTTTTCTAGCAACTGCCATCACATTTTGTTCTCCTTCCTTCATTCCTTTGCTCCTTCCTAAATCCCCCTCTGCTGTATACTTTCATAATTTTTCATCTGCTTTATTATATAACCTAATGTCTCTAAGATGCAAAGTTTTTGGATGTTTATCTGGCCCCTTTCAATTTAGTGACATCCCTAATACAGTTGTATTTACTAACCCCACAAGCATTTATTCTTATTGCACAGTGCTTCATATTACCGTTTGTTCTCGTCAATATGTTGCAGTAGCCACATCAAATCCCTGCATGTAATCAGAAAAAGACAGCCAACCACATCATTACTTACCATTCAGTACAGAGCTGTCTCGCTCTCATTCAGAAGCAATGGGGAATTAGTCCCATTTTAAGACTGTGGGAGGAAACACGAGCGGAGAGAACGACACAATCTGCAAATGAATTTGAGTCCCTTTAACTTGCAGGTAAAAGCACTAATCACTGAGATGCTCTAAAAAACATAAGCAGAAAAATCATTTCAGTTACATCTTTGTTGTTCTAATCAGTCTATTTCAGATGAAAGAAAACAGCAAACTTCCTGATGACAGCTACTGAGTAAATCAGAGAGCCCCCAAATACAAGGGGGCTTGAGAAAAACCTACTTTACCTGAATAAACCTTGATGTTTTGATTTGTCATAACAGGAAGGGCATAGTGTTTCTAATAACATTAGCAATGGCCCTGTTCTACTCAAGAGTCCCAGTAAGTCAGTGACAGTGTTCTTGGAATTTTTATCTCCTCAACTGAAAATCATGAAAATTTTACAACTGGCATTTTCAAATACACGTTGTAGATTTTCGGAATCTGTCACATGTGTTACTCCTTCCATGCAGCCCTTGTTTTCCATTTGTTAGTGTAAAGTCTGATAAACGGTTTACATAATGTGTTTTGTCTGTTTGACATCAGTGTTGCGCGGTAATGCAGTTTAAGTGCTGACTGAAATGAAAAGTCGTCGCTGAGTTTACATCTACAGATTCGATGTTTGCTGCGACAGAGTAAACCCATCAGGAAAGTTTCAAGAGTCTGCCAGCAGAAGTGTGGGAAGTATCCATGTGTTTACGTGATCGCTCAAGCTGTGGTGAAACTCCTGTGTTGTTGACCTTAGCAGACAATCGTTTACATGCAGTCACAACTTCCAACATCACCATACACCCAACACAGCACTAACTTGTGTTTAAAGGATTACCGCTGGTTGTGCAGCTAAATGAATCAATATCATGTGCACCGTCAAGCCCTAATTACTTCCAGCCACGCTGCCCAGGTGGTTACACAGCAACGCAAGGGACTGAGAAGCTTTTAGAAACCCATTTCTTGACATTTTACCATGACCAATAGCACAAAAACCTTTTTAGCCATAGCAGTCACTGAAAAATAAAGAATAGACAGCTGCAGTCAAAGACAGTGATATTTATTTCCGCATAAAAAAAATTATCTTGAGAGAAGCACTAATACATTTATAATACTCTCACAGCTGTCTGTGGATATAGGGAGTGTCTGGGGCACAGTCAATGTGTTGACACAGTGAACACATTAATTATTGATTGAGACTAATCACATTAATTCTGACATTGACTCTGCTGTGAAAAAATGTGGGGTTTGCTAATAAACCCTTCATCTGATTGCAAGTTTAGTTGTATGTCAATTCAGAAGAAGAGTGTAATTGAAATGAATTATTTCGGTCTGCTGGCACTCAGGTATGCACAGGAAACCTAGTAGATGGAAAATATGAGAAGTCGGCTGATACAGAGGGAACGCAGGTGGAAAGACGTACACATCCAGCTGGAGACAGGAATGATAAACTTGTCACCATCTAGATTCAATCTGAACATTTTCCACCATGTTGCTGGCACTGTTTTAAAACTTAAAGCACCCAGCATCAGCATTATAAACATTTGTCTTTTAACTCTTTAAACTCATCTGACGTGTGTCCCAAGAACACATACACAAAAGGGTGCATAAAATATAATACATCTCTTTTTCATTGAGATTATAAATTTGCTGCTAATTTAAAAAATTAGGAAACGTCAGTATGTTAATTATTTGTTTTTCTCTTTCATGATTTTTCAAACCTCTCACTTTACTGTATTTAATGATGCCACCATAAGATTTCTTAATGACTAATCTGGACATGAACAAACAATCTATAGCAGATTAGTGAACAGAAGCGTGAACAAGCTTAGTGGTGGTGAGGAAGCGTCTTTCAAAAGTATGTGAACAGCTCACTTAACTCACTTAAGTCGTAGCTTTAGGGGCCCTGAAGCCGCTTCATGAGGTCACAGGCACCTCAATAAAACACATGCCACCCAGGTTACTGCTTATGCTCGGAAGATGTGCAGAGATTTAGTCTGCACCTGTAAAGCTGATGGTTTGTGGCCACAGAATGCTGAAAATACTGTTGGTATTTCATGTTAAAGAAACCATTTATTTGAAAATGGACCGGAAAAAATGATCAGACAGAGGTGTTTACCGTAACTGCCAGCCAAGCACCAATGTTAAATTCAAAGACGGGGCAATTATAAAACTGCTGGAGAGAAACATAGGGAATGATAAAGGACTCAGTATTCAGCTGTCATGTCCAATTACTTGGTGCTCGTGGCATCTCTGAACAAAGGAAGGAACAGTTTAATTGCTTTAAGCCAATGGGCACAGCTTCTGTTATTAAGTTCGGAGACTTTACAGGGATCTTTTTGCAGCCATGATAACAGAAAAGGCCCTCTGGCAAAACACTGGGGCAAGAGGGCTTTTAATCCAATGACCGTAGTGATCACATCATCTCTTCTTAATCATAGCTGTTTATCCTCGTAAGAAAATCAGCAGAGCATCAAATGAATTTTAATGTCCATTGTTAACAAAATCAGGATTTGTCATTCCTTTCTCAATCCAAAATCATGTCAGAGCACTGTATATTGACTTAATTGTCTCTGAAGATAATTAGCAATGCTCCTTTATCCTGTGAGACTCTGAATGAGAGGGCACAGGTTTGACCGCTGAGCAAGAAGGGACCACAAGAGTTGGTTTACTAGCTCTCTCTGCAAACCAAGGTGCTGCACAAGATATGTGGCCACGCTTGTACATAAAACACAGAATAAAAGGGGAGAGTGGCAGTTTTTATGTTGTGTTTCAGGCTGCAGTATAGATTTTCTTCTTTCTACATAAAAAAATATATAAAATTTGCTGTCTATTCATAAGCAGGTCTGTTATGCTGTAGCAGGAAAATGAGCATGCGATTCAATATCACTTGGACTGGTTTATATAGGCTCTGAAGCTACAGTTGTTAATGTTCAGGCCATCTTCCAATTGTTTTCTCTGTACTACTTGTGCTTCTATGTACTTGTGGTACATGTACACGCAAAGCTTGTTTTGCAAAAGTCACTTTTAAATACAACAATATCCCAGTAATCTGTGACATAAAACAGAGGTTACTATGTTATGTACATTTTTTTTTTCAATTGGAGATATTAAAATTAAATATGGAAATTAGAGCTCCACTCCTTCATCATGTGCATTTGATGAAAAAAAACAAACAAACAACTTTTGCTCTCTCAATCACAACAACTCGAGATAATCCGGTGCTTCTAAATAAATATGCATGGGGTCTATTAACTATGCTTTTGCTGTAGTCAATTCATCTGCCAAACTCATGCAGCAACACTCCCTGTAGGCTCTATCAGCTCATCCATCCGCTCTGTCTGTTGGGTTAGTCAGCCAATTGTGGCACATTATTACATTACTGTGTTCAGTGTGGCAGTAGCTTAGCAAAGCCTCTAACACACACACACAGACACACACACACACACACACACACACACACACACACACACACACACACAAACACACACAAAACTACTCTGGCAAACATTGCAAAAACAATTTAAGCTTTCATTCGTTTTTATTTTTGTTAAATGTTGAAACAATTTCAGACTTATTCTCAGAAGAGAACATATTTTATGTCAAAAAAAAAGAAGGTATGAAAAGGGCTTTTTGTTTTACTGTTTACCTCTGTAGCCTATATACATGTCTTTAAAGTCCTCAATACAATTCTTCATTTTTTTCACTTTTCACCTATTTCAAATACTGAGATAATCTCCAGAAAGGGAGTTTTATCATGACTTTGGAGATCATGTGAGCTCAGGTAACCACAGTCATATGACTAATAATTCTTTAAAATCAGTTTGTTCTAAGCAGCTAGCTGAGGTGACATAAATACAGGATTAGAATAGATTTTCCAATGCATCCAAAGACCAATAATGTGTTTTCTATTCATTGTAACAAATGTTTAACTATCTCCACTTGACCTTGTCTCTATTTTTCATCTCTCAGTTTAAAAATAGCCCTGTTTCAAGGTTTTACAAGCGCCTTTTTTTCTGTGTGTTTTTTGGAGGATATTTCAGTCAGTCATGCATGCCTGTCAGCCATCTGTAATAATTTAAAAACCCTTTTGTGGGTGAGCTCACATCGGGTTGTGTGCAAATCCGGGCCAGAAAAATCCTGTGAGCTCAGTAGTGTGGAAAGCTAACTGAGCTTCCCTTTCTGTGGACCTCTGTGATTAAACGGCTGATTAGTCTGTGATTAGAAATGGATTGCCGTGTGTTTTTACAGCTCTAATGACTGGACAGCATCAAGCATTGCCTGGGCAGCCCCACAACTACAGTTGTTATGAAATGCATGTTGAATAGCATTAGGATAATGATTTGAATATTTGCCTCAGTTAAAATGTTTTTGTTTTTTTTGTTTTTTTGTATTAGCCTGATATGGCATTGCTCGGCACAGGCACAGTCATGATAGAACAGAAAGCAGCCTGCCAGTAGCATATGTGTTTCGGCCTGAATTATTCTCCATACATAAAAATTTGAAATAAATTAAAAATCTGTATTATTTGTTAGTATCGATGCTGTTTAGTAAAAGTAGACTTGTTTTTGAAGAACAACAACCCCTAGAATTGACATTTATTTACAAATAGTTTGCAAAAACAAATACAGATGGGTGACAGCAAAAAAATGAGTGGAGAAACACATTGACAATGCTTCCATCAATAGGATACCAGGGGCCAGCGAATGGTTTGATGTGTATGAAAATGATGTGAATCATATGCTGTGGTCTTCACAGTCACCAGACCTAAACCCAGTTGAGCACCTATGGGAGATTTTGAACCGACATGTTAGACAGCGCTCTCTACCACCATCTTCAAAAAAACAAATAAGAGAATGTCTTTTCGAAGAATGGAGGTCGTCCCTCCAGTGAGGTCCAGAGACTCGGAAAATCAATGCCATGGAGTAGTGAAGCTCACATGGTGGCCCAACACCTTATTAAGACACTTTGTGTTGGTTTTTCCTTTAATCCATCTCGTCTGAGAATTTTGAAGGAAATATAATTTCAACCAGATTCCCAATAGCTTTATGATATATTTTTTAATTTACATATTTAACTATTTATTATTATTCATTTATTAAATTTAATAAACTTTGTAAAACAATCATTTAATTTAATACAGAACACAGTGACATCACAAGCAATGTGTTTACAGAGCACCATCTTTCAGTTTACCTCAAACTTGATTGGTTTGAGTATGAATGTACCAGAGCCCTTAGAGGTTCACACAACTAGAGGTGTTTCCCTGCTCTAATAATTGGGACATCTCCTTGTTCTGAGCCATAACTGCAATCATTTACTTCGCTCTCTCATCAGTCCCACTGGGTTTCAGTTGAAGCAGGAAAGGAACCTGGGAAGATCTTGCCCAGGAATATCTTATAATGCACTATTGCCTCTTTTTCTTTCGCTCTTGCCAGCGTTCACAGGGGTGTTTCAACGTTAACCATACACACGCTACATAGAATATCTTTTCAGATAATTTACCAGAGTTTCATTTGTGGTCTAAAGTTATCTTATCTATACAGCAGCCTCAGTTATGAGTTTGGATTTGGAGGTTTAATAGATACCGCTACCACCTGACTGCAATGGCTTTTTTAGAGGGAAAATTACTACAAAGTTTATATTTTGATGTGACAATATTCTTCTAATAAAAATACAATAAAGCAAAGGCATTAAAGGAAAGTGGTCTTGATACACAAACTGAGGTATAGTGATAAAATATGGCAGTCTTTAACCTGCGGTATTTTTTTTGGCTGAAGTTGCAATCAAATTACCATAAATGCAATTCCAAATATAATGTTGCCTAGCCCAAATGCAGTCAAAAACTTAAAATATTCAAAATATTCAAAACAAATTATATCGTGTCTCACAATATGCCTGGAAGGGGATGTTTAAGGTACTCTTTGGAGTTTTTGACCACCGGCAGTGCTGTGGAGCAGTGTTTTTCCTGTTGTGCACCAAGAATCACAGCAATATGCCAAACAAAAAGGGGAAGAGGAAGCCTGCTGGCCACAAATGCTAATAATGTAGGTTTCATTAAACTTGTTTTGTGAGGAAGAATATGAATTCAGTACTTTTGCAAGCCCTTAAGGACACACAATGTTTTTACTGAAAAAGACTGTTCATACATTAAACTTAGATTTGTTCAAGAGTATTGGGATTAAATTATTAATATAGATGTGTAATCAATTTTATTTATTTGTTTGGTTTTTTGTAATGTTCGGGAATAGAATATTTTACTGTTCCATGCAAATGGATTAAACCTTTATCAAAGGCTTGTGATTAATGATTAATAATTCTGTGTAAACCCACTTCATTTTTGATATGAAGATATACTGTATATACAGACAGGTGACAAAGTAAAACATGGCTCCATTCTACAAACACCATTCTTTAAAAAGATATTCCCTCATTTGGAGTTTTGACGTTGGTTGTGGACACGTTAGTCAACATCAGGTTTAGATCTGGTGACTGCGTAGGTCATAGTATATGATTCACATCATTTTTATACTCATCAAACAATCTAGTGACCACTCGTGCCATATGGATGGGGGCATTTTCATCCTGTTTCTCCACTCATTTTTCATGTTTTTCCTTTAATTTGTCCCCCCTCTATATGTGTTTTAGCCAGATTCCGCGACAGCATTGCTTTGTTCTGCTGAGCTGGATATAAGCCACTGACATTATATACACACACGCCACAGTTCTTGGGAGGTTTTTTTGTTTGCTGGAATTGTATAGATTTCTGTTTGTGTTTTGACTTAATGGTGTAAAACAACCAGCCAGTATCATCTGGGTTAGTTCATCAATCTAAGTATAGCAGTTACATTTCAGCAAAATCAAAACAAACATTTAGACACAGACATGCACATGCAAATATGGACTCATCTGCTCACACACAAATATTTATATATAGATATTTATTTATCAATGGTCACAAAAGCCAATTTTAATCTTAATAAAAACACAAAGCACTCAAATACGAATACACGTGTGCAAGTACACATGCAGATACTCATACAAACACACACACACAGACACACACATATAATTATGCACATGTCAAAAACAAACTTCAAAAACACACTTCAAGCTCCATCTGTTCATAGCTTTGCACTGACTGATTTGAAACAGATACAGAGAGACAGAAAAGAAAATCGAGAATAAATATGAACAGAGAAAACCATGTGAGGGCATGTGTGTATGTGTGTATTTGTGTGTGTATTTGTGTGTGTGTTTTGAGGGCCAGAAAGAACAAGAAACTGCCACAGAGTTTGAAAATATACATCTTTCAAATTTTGCAAAAAATGTTTTATCACTTTTGTGCTCATGTTCAGAAGAAAAAGACACACGTGTGCACACACACACACACACACACACACACACACACACACACACACACACACACACACACACACACACACACACACACACACACACACACACACACACACACTGTGCAGAAGCTAAGATGTTCAACCCCCCCCAGAGAAGAATGTCTGATGTACTTAGTGGTGACAGTTTGTTCTGTTTTGGGCTCTTCTTTTTGGGGGTGGGGAGGGCCTTTGGTTTGAGATGGAGGCATTGCTCCCTTTCTGCTCTGCACTGAGCAGAAAGGGAGCACGACAGGAACTTTCTCAACAATAAATGCAAGGGATGAAGAGGATTTCATTCTTGGTGGGCGCCCGAAATAATTACATGAGTCTAAGGTGACGACACATGGTTCAACATTACAGACAGAGGAGATGAATAGTAACACCAGGTCATGTTTAGAAACTGAGAATTTAAAAATTCTATGTATCCGTATGTTATATGAAAATAATCTTTAACTTTGCTGTCCTTAGGTTCTACTACAATCAATTCTTTGATGTTTCCTGACCCATTTCTCTTCAAGAAAACTCTTATCTTGTCCGATATCTTCTCAGTTACAATGAATAAAAGTAAAATCACAGTATCTGTGTTGATCTAAAGTTTTTGAAGTGTTGCCCCAGAAAGCTGCTTTTGTTTAATTTCCAGTGAGAGTTATGTCTTTGTTACTTAGCTATCCCGCCTTCCCCTGTAATGCAAATTGTTGCCAGAGAACCTAAAAAAAAGGATGATGAACCTCGACTGAACATAAACAATTGAAAACTCAGTGGGAACTGCTGACCTGAAATTTGTTGTTTGAGAAGAAGTAGCACATTTAGATTTGCTGATAATAGTGAGCAGCAATGACAAAAGTTGTTACTGGTTTGACAGGATGTCCAAATCAGGGATATTACTTTTTGAAACCAAAGGGAGAATGATGAGACCTAGCATAGATATCAAGGAGCAGCGGGGGAGTTTTATCCTCTCTGCAATCTCTTTGGATAATCCAGAGTTGATAAATTGTTCACAAGCTGATTTCTAGTTAGTTTCTACATAACAAGGGAAGTGACAATGTGTAGTCAGTCATTGGAAAGACGGGACTGTTCTTTGGCTAAAGATGGTAGATTTGATGTTACAGAGCACCACTTGATTAAAAAAGAAAATAAGTTCTGAACAGAATTGTGAATTTAGTCATCGAAAAGAGTACATGCTTATTTTTATTTTAGCAGACTGTGATATGAATTTTTATTTCATTTAAACAGAAATCATGCATATCATGCACTTTATTCCAAAATCAGATATACAGAATCTGGGACTCTCCCATATAAAATGACTGCAGACTTACAGGAAAAATTCAATGATAGACAATTTTGTGGATGGGAAGGAACATTTATTAGTTTAACGTTCAACAATTTCTGGACCAAAATGCAGACACAAAAAATGCAGGCTGGATGAGTAAAGTGTCTTTTAATAGGTGAAACTGGTGCAGAGTCAGTTGGCTGGACATGATGGCAGGCAGGAAACCAGGAATACAGCTAAGAGGAAAATAAACACCAGGAAAACCAAGGAGCACAACCAGGAAAAAAACAGAAAGGTCCAATGAAGATAGAAGCTCCACAGAGATCATGAGGGAACAAACAGATGAAATGAAAAGCAGTGAGGGGAACAGAGAGACTTAAATACACAAGGGAGGCAGAGGTAATAGGGTATAAGTGGAACACATCAGGGCAGACAATCAAATCAGCAGGAAAAAACAACGACAGGAAGTAAAACACCCCACAGACACGCAAGGGAGTAATTTCAAAGTAAAACAGTCCAAAGAGTCATTCAAAGGGCAGATCATGGAAATCAGATCCCTAAACACTCCGCAGTGTTTTATTACATCATGAGATTTTACAAAAGTAGAAATTCTTGTTAGGGCAGTTGTTTCCTCTTTCGTCACAAAGGCAAATTTAATGGAGCAAATATAGGATGTACAGTTGGATGTTTTTGACTGGACTGCATTTTTTTTTTTTTTGGTGGATCCCTATGTGCTGGCACCATTGCTACGTTGCCAAAATGGCCTCATTCAAATGAATGAAAGGGCTATGCTTTTTCGCAAAGTCAATCTGAATACCTGAGTCTGTAGCCTCTGAACAGCATGACGCCAAAGATTTCTGTTTCTCTGACAGTAATTTCAAATCTGCTAAATCGAAACTTCTCCTAAATACAATCTGACTTTGAGGTAGTTAGGAGGACAGTATCATACAAGGCATAATATTCTTTTTTCTTTACTTTAAGTTGGTTTCCCAGTTTCCCATGACAGTTTACTTTTGAAGACTTTTACAAGACATATTGAAAGCCAGCAGCAAATGGAAGGTGGCAGCATGATATTAGTCTACTTAAAGAAAAACATTCTTTCAAAGTATGTGGAAGCTCTAGCCTGTGTGGGGCTAAGAGGAGGTTTTGTCTGAAAGGTGTGTGTGTGAATTTTTGTTATTTTGAATATAGCAAATAGCAAAGCTGCATCTGAATCTGCACCAAAAACTAATCTCTCATTCCTTTGCCACATCCTAATGTTCTCTGACAACACAGCTTCCTTGTCTTTCTGTCATTGGCGAAATGACAACAACATGCCTCATAAAATCATTATTTTTATCAAACATTTTTTCAATTATCCACTGAATAAATTATACCATCCATCTACCTCCACACATGTCCAACTTTCAAATTTGGTTCAGTCTTTAGTCAGTTTCCTTTTTTCCATTATGCAGGTTTTATTTATTCACACTGTGATCATCAGGCAATGAAAGTAGTTAAAACAACGTGCTCCTGCCAAATACAGCTGCCTATGTCCTTCATTTTTCACAAGTGCAATCTTATAATAAATGCAGTCAATGAATCTGTCTGCTTCTCTTTATTTCTATATCTTTATCTGTGTCATGTTCTGTTTTTCCATCTGTACAATATAAGGTGTTTATTTTAAAGAGGAAGAAAGTGCTCCAAACAAACTGCATTTCAGCTCATAAATTCACAAAGGGAAACGTCTAATTTTCCCTCAGATTTTTTGTGCAAACACCCTGTTTGTGTTTGTAAAAACTTTATGTAGACATATTAAGATGTTTCAACTACTACAAATCACTTCTGCACATCTCCATACTACACATTTTATTCATACATTCACACCTTTAAGTTAAATCAGGAACCTTTTTTCTCACATGGTCACATAAAATAATATACAACAGGAGATATCATCTCACAAGCTTAAAGTCTGAGCTTAATAACACTTTTTGAACCCATTTTCCATACTTGATCTCCCACACTCACAATTTGAAAAACTAAAATAGCAAAAAAAACCACTTGAGGTACGAGTGGGTACACAGTCCCACACAGTCTTGTCCACACATACACTCATATTTTTGCTGTTGCAAAATATGCAGAAAACAGACCATAGGTTGACAGTTATTAATACTCAAAGAGCAGCCACACACACAATCAATTTTAGTGTTCAAAATAATGAGTGTTGAGTGTTGTGTTTTGAAAGGCTGCTGTACAGAAATTCAATCATTATATTAACATAGAACATTTAAATTCACCTTTGTTGTTTTTAATAAAGCATCAATGTCATTATTTGGTTTATCAGTTTAAAGATGGGGAAAGAGTAAATAAACCTTTTCTCCTATAAATGAAACAGAATATAATTACTCTCTCTCTTCTCTTGCAGTGAACCTCACAAGTTCTCCATTTCTTTTTTGATGCATTACCATCTTATTTTGCTTTAGCGTTTAAAATGAAACATCCTCTGTCTTCATATAGTTAACAGGTGATCTAAAGCGGTTATAAATAGTAGTAGCAGTACTAGTAGCAAATTTTTTTGTGAAGCTTTCCCAATTTTTTGTCTAAATAAGACAAACCATCTATGTGAACCGTCCCAAAGATTAAACCTAAATGGCCAAGTGGAGTAGCCATCAAGCAAAGGCAGACATACTCTGGCCTCTCAACAAATAGTATTTAAGGAAGCTCACAAGTTGTCGCTAGAGATTTTTCTATTGAGTTAGACAGGTCAAGCATGAGCTTTGAGGTCTCAGATTAAACAGCAGTAAATCTTTCTGAGAGGCACAATATCTCCTCTCCTAGAAAGGTTGAGCTATCTGAGGTTATTTGGGGAAAGCAGAGCCAATCTGATAAAAGTGATCTAGCATTGCTGTAGTAACCAAGGTCAAAGGAAATGACTGCTTTTGCCTTCCCAGAATCCATGACCATAGTGCACTGATGTTATATTGGAGGCTACAAATAGTCAAACTCCACATAGTGTATGGGTTTAAAAAACTAACAACAGGGAACTGAACTTCAGAATGGAGACGGCATCATGCACATCAACGTGTATTGACACTTTGTCCATTCTCCTTGGCAAAAATTCAATAAACCTTTTCAGCATAAGACATCTTAGGCTCCTGGACTATTTCTCAACACTCGGCTTATCAGCAAAATCTCCACAACAGCTGTAGAATGATCCATCTCAACTAAATCATATAAATTACTTTCTCCAATATCTGGAATGTCACTGCACCTACAGCAGCTCACAGCTGGCCCTGTTACCACTCTGCAGCTGTTGTTGCCGTGTATTGAAGCCCCTGGGGAGAACATCAAATGAAACATTTGTAGGATAGTCCATCACTGAGCTGAATGAAACCTGTTTTGTTTGAGATTCATGTTACTCGGTAACTGAAGTATAGCAAACCCTCCTCCTGACTGTCTCATGTTTGTTTCCCTGTCTTATCCCTGTCTGCCAACTCTGTCTTTCTTTCTCGTTAACTTAAAAATAACTAGGAATACATTATGGGAAGTACAATACATATAAGCATGTGACTTTTGCCTCACAAATACTCTCAAACACCAGCCTTGTGGCTTCACAGAGTGTTGAGTAATATAGTAGAAGCTGAACAGTTTAAAAAAAACACTAGCACAAGACTGTTTGTCTTTGGTCACAGCATATACACACATCCTAAGTTAGAACAGAGCTGACTATATATTACATCCCTCTAAAAAGAAGCAGTGAAGTGTATAACGTCTAAATGGCCTCATGTCACACGGGCTGATTCACTCTGTACTAAAAGAAATAGGTAATAACAGAAAGGGAGTAAATCCAGCAGCTCAGTAAATTGTATGCGCGTGCGCACACACACACACACACACACACACTATCAGGTTTAATTTGATGCTAACTTTAACTACATGAGGTGAACTGGTAACAAACTACATCTTTTTCTGTTCACAATCCGTTCTGCCACTCTCCAGCAACTTCTGTCAGTCAGTGACTGATAAACACCCCAAGAAACCTCAGTGATTATTATACCGACGGCAGGACCAAAATTCTTTTTGTCTCTTCCGCAGCTAGAACTGCAAGGGTGGAGTGAAATTACCACCTGAAGCAAGCACACTAAGCACTGGTCGCATGCCAAGCAGCCCTGAGCTATTTACATCTCCAACACTTCCACACAGAAAGACCTCGTCCTCAGGTGTAACATCAAAAGCTCTTAGAATATTAAACAAACATATTAAATCTGAGCTGTGCAGACCAGAGAGAACAGAGCAGGTATTCTTTACTAGAGACAATGTTTGGAGATTTAAGCTGCACTAACTGATCCTTTTATATCGGCTCAGTTTGATAGAGGGTCAGTCAACTATGTCAGATTTTAAAGGGGTCACTTGTAGTGATAAACCCATACAGAAATATCACTCTGCAGTTGTCTTCAGGTTTTACAGAGCATTTTAGCATAGCCCTGATGTCACTGTTTTGACTCAGTCTCATGGCTGTCATTAACCAAACATCTATCAGCAGCAGGCAGCAGATAAGCTCTGATAAATCCACTGTACGCTACCACCCAGCAGCAAATAACAGGCAGTCAGAGCTAGCTGATGACCCCAGAGGAGCATTTAGCTGCTAAATATGTTTCCCGCAGGAGTTGGTGGAACAAAAACAGAGCTCAAAGGAGAGTCAGTATTATTAGTCAGGGGATCAGAAGCATGACCCTAAATGAGAATTTGCTATAATAACTTCATTATTAACTGCTGTCTAAGGAGATAATTTGGCAGGGTGTCTGTCTATTTGAAAGCTTTCTGACTTCTATCTGCAGCAGCTAATCTGCAAAATTTCACTCAACTCTAGAAGGGTTCCTTTATTGTTAACCAGAGTGTAGTGAATATTGATTTCTTTGGATATTGGGGTTAATTTGTACATAAAATCCACATGTAAATCATTTTAAATCCATTTGCCCTCAAATCAGTCAATGACAATCAATCAAATGTCACAAGTAAACATCTTTTCTAACAGAGACGGACAAGTGTTTTGCACCTTTACTTAGCTCCTACTTACACATCTTATTTTATCTAATTTTACTGAGCCACTAAAGTTTTTTACTTTGCTGTTCTTGTTTCAGTTTTTTTTATTTAAAAAAAAAATAATACACTTTGTTGTTTTTAATTGAATGCAATCCAAAAGGGTTGACTTGGCGGACAGTTCAATAATTAATGTTTTTGCAGAGAAAACTAAATCCGACCCTCAGGTAAATAGCAGATTTCCTCTACAACATGAATGCAATAAATTTTTGCACGAGCCGAAAGCTATAGCTTGGCTTCTCAGCTGGATATTTGCGGTGTTGGTGTTTGCTAGGTGTTGTGGACCCAGGGGTCCACTCAGTATACGTCATCGTTTCCTGTGAAGATAGTCTCTCTTTTGAATTAGGGCATTATCAGATCTTTGTCTTTAGTTGATATGCTCCCTAGACGTCTCTGGGTTCATTCATCGGCCAATCATCAATGGTCAGTTTCATGCAAATGGCGGTGGCTGTGATGTTATGTGAACTGTCCGCATCAGTGTCTAGCGATATCAGATTTATCCTGTCACAAATTAGGAGGAGCTGCGGGAGTACCTGCCGTGGAGGCAGTTTCTGGAGTAAGGGCCTCTATCTGTGACTAAAGCTCGAGCTGACGCAGCTTTCTGTTGGCCTCTATTTCCAGTTTCTTGATTTGCATGCTCCTTCTCTTGAGCCTCAGCCAAGCCTCATCTCGAAACCTGGAAGACGCAGGCGAGAAGGAGTCGTAATGAGGAAGAGTAGGCGGTGTTTTCATCCCGCCCTCTACCTCAGAGTCAACACCCCGGGCTGCCTGTGCCACTGGGAAGTTCTTCCTCATCCTGCATCACAGCCTCTGAAAGTGTGGACAAAACAGTCCCCCCAACCTCATCACTTTAGCTAGAATCTGAGTGATCAGCTCCTTTTTAACTCTTTGTTTAGACACCAAAATACTGAAGCGGGCTGCAACCTGTTGCAAATCATTTTTTCGACAATAGTCAATTTGCTCACGAGAAGGATTTTGAGGAAACTGATCTTTGAACATGGCCATTTTGTTCACCCCTAAAAACAATCAACCACCACACAACTCTTGCTATCTGTTCACTGGAATAAATTAATATCCCAGACAAGCCCCCATTTATGTTACGACCCTATAGTTTTCTAGGGATAAGGGAAGTAACATGTAGCCGATGGTGTCAGGCAAACACAACCGTTCACTGTCTAGTATGCTGGTGAATACAAAATTTAACACAACCTGAGCAAAACCAAAAAACCTCTAACTAGCATCGCTAACTGACTAGCGCAGACTGAAATACAACGTAGCAGCCACCCATAAAGCCTAGTGAAAAACACAACTCAGTCAACTACACTGATGTGCACAAAAGAAAAGTGATCTGAAAATAAAGGTATTCTAAACCTAGTGCCCAAGTCCCAAACACATACAAACTACTGTCTCCACCACGTTACCCCTATTAAACAAAACAAAGATCGTAGAAGACCACTGAGGTTGATATTACGCAGAGACAATCTATTTCAACTAGACATTAATGCAGATCGTTGACATAACATAACAGCCACCGCCGTTCGCACAAAACCGGCCTTTATACTCTGCCAAGTACCAAGCCGGCTGACGACTGGTGGATACCAATGGAAGAACCCAGTGACGTGTGGAGAGCGCGCTAACTGAAAATGGAGATTACGGAGGGCAGAACAAAGCAGGGCTGTCTGGAGGGGTGGCCTGTGGAAAATACCTCTGGAAGATCTGATGGTGCCCGAATTCAAGAGAGAAAAATGATGCAGTATAACGAGCAGATGCCCGGGTCTGTAACATCAATAACTAATAGAGTGCTGCACTGTATGTTTAGGTTCCAGCAGAATAGAAAATCATTTTTCTTTTTTATTAATACTCTGTATGTTAAGATGTGTCACATGTTGAAACCAGTGATTTTCTTTGTGTTGTTTGACAAACCCTTTTAATTTAAATGACTAATTTCTATATTCAGTCTCTACCCAAATAGCACCTGATTCTGGGCCCGATCAATTTCCAAACCAGCAGATTTCCATTACGGTCACATTCATTTTACTGCCCCGTTCCATTCGTGGCAGAATCACAGTAGGTGTGGGCGGGGCTTGTGGGCGCAATTGGAAAATAACCTACATCCGTTTTGCATCGGGCCTTGTCCTCAAAAACCAGTACTGGTCCATTTAATGGATCTGGACTAAAACTTTTGGAGGCTCTGACCCAGACCTGGGCCAGATGATTTTTGCTATTGGGGAAGCTCATTTGTCTGTTCTACTTCTACTCATCCAAAAGAGATGTAATTCTGTAATTTTTCTCCAATGGAGACATTTATTACGGGAGCAAACAAACAAGAATAAATGAGGCATTGATGGGATTCACAATCAGTGTCTAAGTATCTTAGTTTTTTGCATTTTTCAGTGTGGTTCTAAAAACGCCGTACTATATGATTTCTTATTCACCTAGAAAAAAAAATATCTTGCAGCAGGAAAGTGAAAAATAACAGCTGTCAAGCCTTGACTTTCTTCACATCCTGAAGAATTGGTCTCTAGTAAGAGATACTCAACATTTTAAAACTCTGGCATGTGGTGTCTCTGTTGTCTCCACACCCAAAAGTAAAAACGCCGGCGAAAATGTGTTAAGAATGAATTAAACAGTGTGTTTGCCAGCACTGATTCAAACTGTAAATGTTAACACATCCAGCTAACTACCTTACTTCCAATAACTTAATAGTTGCTTCCAAGCCTAAGAGTTAGCATACCACACTCACATTAGGTTGTGGGGTTACAGGTTACATTAAAAAATGGGGATGAATGAAAACTCTGACCTCATTAATGAACAGACAGGGTCAATGCACTTTAATCAACATCACTGTAAATGTGCAAATGTCAGTCAAAAGGTTTTATTTCTCAACAGTTTTCTGTCAGCCAGATATTATTTACCCCTGTAAAACATGTAAAATTACACAGGTACACGTCAGATCATCAGGATGTAAAATTAAAACCTAAAGCTTGTCCCTTTTTTTTGCTCAACAACATGCAGGTTCTATGGTGAACTGACAAACTGCACGTATGTGGTGGCGTTAAAGATGGAGTGTTTCTGGCCAAACCGGCTGGTGGACGAGTTCTTCATCCGAGTCCACAAGCACTACTTCCACGACTGCTCACTCTCTGGACGGCTTCTCCGGGACCCACCTAACCGCATACTGGGTCCCTTCATTGTAGTGCCCGTCCTGGTCACCCTTCTCATGACAGCCCTGGTGGTGTGGAGGAGCAAACGCAGCGAGGGGATTATGTAGTGGAGGGAAGAAGGGGGGCCCGGCTCACAAGACTCAAGACAGGAGGTACTTTTTTGTCCCTAAAGTTGCACAATTCACACCTTCAGTGACCAAAGGATCACTTTTCTGCTCACCTGAGTCTAATCTGAACAATAATGACTGGTGGCAAGCTTTTGTAAACATAAAAAAAATCACTGCATTGAGAGAGATTTCTTCAAATAATTTTGGGAGTGATGATAATACTACTACCAACCCAAGAACAACTATTTTTGGAGACCATGAAAATAACCATCACCTACACACAGCAAAAAGTTTCACAGGAACAAAATGCAGGATTTTCCCAGGAGATCTGTTTTACACTATGACAATAATACAACAGAACAGTTGCTCTGACCTCTTCAAGGAACCCAGGGATATCAGATTGTGTATATACATATACTTTAAATATACACAGTATGTAACATATGAGATTTATCTGTCAGTGGATTGTCAGAATCTCTTTGTAAGACAATCAAGACCCAGGCTGAATGGGCTGTGTTGATCTGTAGCTTCCATCCTCCCTTACCAAGGAAACTAAAATGAAGAAATCCCACAATGTGGAAGTGGATGAGAATGGAGACTGTTAATTAACCAAAAATTCCTACATCCTTTCTAACTTTTCACCCTCAAACTCATCTGTTATTACATGGATAAAAGAAAGACACTATCCCAACAATTACAACATTGATTTGATCCAGTTGAGTCAGTTATGACAAAATGTTTAAAGCATAAAAAACAGAAGAGTGAGAAACTCACAGTGGAAAAATCCCAATTCTAACTAAAGAGGGAACATACAGCAATGGATTAAATCAGCGAACACTCATCGCTGTTGAATGCCATAGCCTAAAGCACAGTTTGTGTATCATAGACCTTAGGTTTCTATTGATTTATGATCTCGCTGTGTGGTAAAGTGTGCTGTGTGAACTGTTTCCTCATTGATATTTTTGAATGCTCTCTTTCCTTTATAGATTCATTGACCTGTAACCTGCCTATCAGCAAAACACACTTTAAAACCCACCCACACTTCCCCAACACGATCTTACTTTGTACTTTATGCCAAAAGCTTTTAGAATTTTTTTTTTTGGTGGTGTGACTTTTAATGATTTAATTTTAAAACCTGTGATCATGAAGAAAAGTTTAATAAAATGTCTTATTAATGTGTGATACTGTCAGGATTGGCATTTATGATTCTTACAAGACTTTTGAATGCTATGTGTTGAGTATGAATGATGACTCTTGCATTAATGTATGCATGGCTGAGTGTACCGTGTTGAGTCATGATGAATGCACTGGGTTCAAGAGCCCATGTTACATATGTGCAACATATGTGAAAAGGAAAAGCTATATTAAGTAAAGTGTAAATAAAGCAAATCCTCCTGTTTATATGGCACAATGCTTTGTGTTCCAGGAAACTTGGGGTAAATTTAGGAATTATCACTTTCCCCTTTTCACGTAGAAGCATTGGAGAGCAGCAGTATTGTCAGGGCAGAAAAATACTACATGAAGGTGCAGTAAGCATTGGCATGAAAAATTTAGGTACACCTACTAATTTGTTTTTCTGTGAATAGTCAGTTGAGTAAAAGATGTATTGATTTTCAAAAGGCAAAAAGTTAAGGGCAAAACATGTTTAACAAATGTTTTAAGCAAGATTACTTAAGTACTTAGTAACACCCCCCAAGTATGGCAAGTATCACAGCTTGATTTTGTAGTAACTAAGTCTCTCACTTCTTGTTTGGGGGATTTCATTTGCTCCATGAATTTGCCGGTATTTAAATGAATCCATTCTTCCCTCTACCAGTGAAAATAATACCTATGTCACGACAGGAACACAAGAATGACCGATCCACCCCAATTTTCTCTCCAAACATACCTTATCTCAATGTGGCCTAGAAAACGCTATTCTAACTCAGAGGACATGGCAGTGTGACTCCAAACCAATGGGTAAGTTAAGCACCAAGGTAAGTGCCAAGTCATTAAAGAGTCCAAGTCCAAGTCAAGTTTCTGTGACACATTTTAGGCAAGTATCCAGTCATTTAAGGCAAGTGCAAGTCTCAGGTCATTGGAGACAAGTTCAAGCCAAGTGCAAATTCGTTTAAGTCAAGTACTAGTCAAGCATTAAGTGATTGGGGGAAATTCTAGGTCAAGTGTCAAGTCATTCAAGAAAAGTCCAAGTCAAGTGTTAAGTCATTTGAGAATGGTCCAATACTCCCATGTCATTACGATTAATCCAAATCTGAATTCCGAGAGTTAAACTAACATAGTGTTTGCACATCTTACTTTCCTGTTTCAATATTTTTACATTACAAAGGCCAAACAATTACATTTTCAAGGAGGGCGGTTATGCAAGGCTCATTGGACACTGTTATATATATTTTTTTAAATTCTTCTGAATTTACCAATCAAGACTTGTTGAGGTCTCAAGACAAGTTTTCACTAAGTCAAGTCTCACAGCAGTCAAGCTGAAGTCATGGTTTAGACTTAAGATTTGAGTACAAGTCTTGAGTTCAGTGGGACCCCCATTAACTGGTATGTGGTATTTGTACTGCTGCATGGAAATTTATTGAGAGTTCTCCCTCCGCTCTCCAGACCCAATAATGTGCCTACTGTACAATAACACTGTGTTTTTGCCATGACAGTTTTACTCTGAAAAAGATGCACACTTGGTTGACATGTTTGTCCTTGCACCTAAAAATCGCAAGACAAAAATAACCTATGCAGACCTTTTTCCCTCTGGCTTCACTACGGTCACCATTATTTCACTTGCATCAAAGTCCTTGTCTAGAACACTGCACAAATGATCTGAATTACTTTGACTAATTGGACCTCTTCAAAGTACTGCATAGGCACGTATAGACTCTGCTTTGTTACACCAGTTAGGGTGGGGCAAATGAACATTTTTCATCTCTATAGTGTTCAGGGGCTTTAAACAACAGGAAAGTATGATAAAAATTTTGCGCACTACAAGAAAAAGACAACCTTTCTAGTTTGGTATTTTCTATGCTTTTCATTCATTTACCTGCCCCTTCATTTATTGTTGCCAAGGATAAAGAATAAAAGTGCTTATTAATTGCATTAATTAGCATCGGCACCAGATTTTCTCACTGTCTGCCCTAATGCTGTTTAAGACACTAGCAACCAAATTCCTGTCCATGCAGCCACATTCTTCCGCTTGAGTTCAAATTAAAAAAAACGCTGAGACTGTGGGTTTCAGGCGAGGCAGCAATTCATAAAGACAACTTGATTCTGTTTGGTTAAACGAATCCCCAGAACTGTCCCCTGGTGCAATCTTGTCAGTAACTTTATTTATATTGATGTCACTGTGTAAACAGCGTGAACAGCGGTTGTGTTTTGGGATCACGAGGATCAATGGTTCAATCACTGCCAGAACCACAGCACCTGCTTTCATTATTTCCTCCCCCACTGGTGGTTAAAAAAACAAGCTGATGGGAGTTAACTGATAAGAACAAGTCAAATGAAAATAAAATCGAATGGTCATCATTTTGACTTTGGCCACAGAGATAAAGGTAATGCTAAACATGTTTTGTGTTATTCACTTTCACTGCTCTCATTGCTGAATTTTCAGAAAAAAGCTATTAAGCAACAAGCTGATAAAGATAATTGCATAAATCATTTACTGCAGGTTTAACGTTATTTAAACTTTCCCTACCAAGCTGGAATTATGCAATATTTTGAACAAAATACAAGGTAGCTAGAAAGCGACATAGGTACGACATAGGTAGCTAGTGGTTTTCTGATTAACCTGTCTGTGAAATTATCAGTCTGCTAACAAACGGCAAAAACTGACCCAATTCATAGGCTCTTTTGGACAGGTGATCACATTTAAAAAATAAATGAATAAATTTACAGATGTTCTGTACATTACACAATGGGAGTTTTAATGACATTTCTTGACTGCCACATAGCAGGAATGACAAAGGTTAATAACAAGCACAGGATTTAATGCTAAAAAATGACACTGCAAAAAATTATTCATTATTACACATACATAACCGGTGTATTTTAGACTGTCAGGGGCTTGCTGTCAGCCATAACCTTCTCCACCTACACTAACTCACCTTATTAAAGCACTGACTGTCCCTGGCAAATAATTTATGGCAGAGAAAGTTAACCTGAGGAGATTCGGATTCTGAAGCCGAACGTGACTGCAAGGGCAGTAGATATTGTGTGTAGAAGCAGTGATAGGGTACGCTAATAATTAAGTTAATAATTATAAAATAACCAAGGACAGTGAGTGGGTTGAGGTCACAGAGATCAAGCCCAAAGTATTTTGCGCGTTTTAAAGTTCAGATACATTGAATCTTAATATGAAATGGTTCTGAAACATTTCAATGTTGTACTAAACTAAAGTGATATTGCTGACTTTTTTTGTCTATAAAGACACAGAGATTTCATCATTTGAAATAATATACACATTTGCTAATGTTTGATTTTTTTTTTGACTACGTTCTGATAATGCATAAATTATAAAGGGTATATAAACTGTAATTAATGGCTTTATTAGTGATTAAAACATCATTCACTTATGATTTATAGATCAGATACAACCTATTAATAAGAGTAAGTTTTGGGTTTACAGTTTGTGGAACTAAAGCACTTCATGACATGAATGAAAAATCTAAATTTCATCCGAGAAAGTTTAGAAAATTGATCTTAGATAAATAGTTTAATAACTGCATTTATACAACACATAACCATCATCCTTAGTTATAACAGTTCTGATTTTACTTCAGTTTTTTTAAGCAACTTCATCACCACATTCATTTTTCTAAACTTTTCTGAAAATGAATGGGGGAGGCTGTGGCTCTGGTAGTAGAGTAGGTCGTCCATCAAACAGAAGGTCAGTGGCTCGATCCCGGCTCCTCCAGGCCACATGTGGAAGCGTCCCTGGGCAAGATACTGGTCCCCAAATTGCCCCCAGTGTATCACTGCTGTATGACTGTGTGTGAGTATAAAAAGAGGTACATGTATAGAAATAGTACTGTATGAATGTGTATGTGAATGAGTGAATGTGACAGTAGTGTGAAAGTGCTTTAAATGGCCGAAGACTGGAAAAGCGCTTTATTAGTACAGTCCATTTACCATGAATTGTAATCTCCATCAGGAAGACGCAGGTAATACCTGCACACTTTTAGGGGCTTTTTCAGAGTTTCTTTACATGATAGTCTTTATCAGTCATTTTTGTCTGTGCTGCAGAAGAACTGCAAGGATTTAAATGTAACTTTTTCAGTTAAAATTAGTTTCCAGCTCTTACTTGTCAAGTATTCATTATCATCCAGGGAATGCTTTAGAGAAATTTTAGTTTTGCTAGATCAAGTGTGTATATTACAAATAGTGCACAATCTCTTGAGTTGACCTATTTTACCACACAGAGGCACATTTTCATCAACCACTTCAATCTAGGTCATCCCCACTATTACTAGTTCTCAGCATGGTATCATTGTGCCTTATATTTCTTTAGAGCTGTCAAATACCCCAAATCTTAAGCCCTTTGCCTCTGAAAGCACAGTCTAAAATAAAGATAATAAACCATGCACCACCTTGCAGCAGAATTTTTCTGTTGCATGCTGGATGAAGACTGAGGGGTGACAAAGACAAAATTAGCAGTATGCACTTAAAATTTTATGCAAACTTTGTACATTTCATGGTAATTTAATTACTGTATATACACATGTTTACAGCTGTCTTATGTGAAATACAAGTGCAAGCTAGTTGTCTCTCAAACACCTCTACAGCACAGGGGAAATGTGTCCCTCTGGAGAGAAAACCATCTGCCTGAGAGCGTGAGACTGACCTGGTGAAAGAATTAACCGTGGCTTGGAGGATTAGAGGGCACTAACTGATAGGTCCGTTCGAGATACAGATTCTCTTATAGAGGACTCTTAGAAGCTCCATTGGCCAACGTGGGCCTTGAAAACTCAACTCGGAGACTAAGAGTCTCACGCTCTACTGACTGAGCTAGCCAGCCCTCAGACTTCTTTACAAAAATAAAATAAATCCTATTTAGTTCAAAAGAAAATGGTTACTGGCAAGACACATTTATCATTATAAATAACACTATAATTCAAGATATCAGATTTATGCTTTTTTTAGAGATCAAGTTCAGGTGCAGATAGTCTTGCATAGTAGACTAAGGACTTTGACTTCAATCACTGGTCTTATCTGGACTTGAAAGTTCCATCGCCCAACATGGGGCTCAAACTCAAAACCCTAGGATTAAGAGTCTACTGTACTACCAACTGAGCTAAGCAGGCCTTAGTCTTAAAACCATCATATGTCATCAAAAAGGAAAAGGTTGCTCACATGACACATTTATCATTACATATATCATGTTTTAATCGGGAAACTATCCATGAGGTTATCTGTAATTTTAAAGAGAAACTTACTGACCACTGACTTTGGCTTATGTGACATAGCTCCTTCATCATTTGATCAAAAGGTTACTTTCCCTTTTGAAACTAATTAGCAAGCTAACTGTGCTTGAAACTTAAGAAACTACATATGAGGTAATTGCTTTACGAGCTGACCAGTGCAGGGGAGGAAATCATTTTTCATGTTAGGAAATTTTAGCTCAGACTGTGCGATATTGTGGTAATGCTGCAAAAAAAATCCCCTACAGCTAAAAAAAAGGCGATCAAATTTATTGTTTTCTCTCAAAGTCGTCAACCTTCATCTCTGACAGCTCAGATCTAACAATGTAAAGGGGCCTTAACTGAATGAGTTTCAAGTGTTTGTAGCTGTGTTTTGTGCTGCACTGAGTGGTTTTCACCGCATTGTGTTTGATTTGAAATCAACTTTGTACTGGCATGACCAATATAGTATGTGTGTCGGTGTAAACCAGCAGTGAAAAATCCTCCATGACAACAATAAAATAAATATGACTGTATCTTACTAGAGGGAAAAACATTTAATGTCAGTGTTTCCTGCAGCCATAGTTCATGCTGTCAGCAGCTGTGTGAGGAGGAAAATGAAGAGAATGTGGGAGAAAAAAAAATGTCGGAAGTAGTGAAAGGAGAACAATCAGACCTTGACGTCAGAGACCGGCCCACTCTCCTCCCCCCGATGTCCCCACAGGTTAATAACAGTAACTATAATGTCATTCACAGATGTCTGCTGTTAACATAAATACATGTTATTTTCAGTGCTCTGTATGTGTCTTAAAATCCAATTCCTGCTGTTCCCAAGTGGTTCTGGTGTATTTCTGTCGCGTTCACAATTTCCCAAAAGAACCTCAAGCAATATTTCAGTCTGCCAACAGGCAGCCTGGGAGATGAGGCCTTGACAAGCTCTGCCCACAAAAGCAGATTAAATGGTCAAAGTTTTCTGGTGGCCCATAAAAAAAAAAAAAAAAATCTCATACTTGTACTTGAGACACTGTGATTTCAAATCTGTTACATTATTTGTTCAATAACAGTCCCATACTAAAATCATTTCAATTTCACTATGTTGTATGTTGTAAACAGTTGTGTGAATAAATAGACTGTGGTGCCTGGGTGTTGTTTGCATCAGTCATCCAGCACCAATCTATCCTCTCAGTCGCATTAAGCAGTTTCATCAGACCAGTCTCACGCTCCGCACTCACTCAGAGGCCTTACAGTGGACTGTCCCTGGAGACAAAGACAGGGGAGGAGGGGTGGGGGATGGCGTACAGGGGGGGTGGAGGGTGGAGGGAGGAAAACAGGGAGAAGAAGGTAAAAAAAACATTTTGGTCAGGAAGAATTGAAAGGGCTTGAAGTGTAATTCAGTCATGTATTTTAAATAGTGGGCACAACAGAAAATGTTGAAGTGATTGGTGAGGGGCCTTTGGTAATTGCAGGAATAGCTTCGAGTATGGCTCCATCTGAGCAACATAGTGATTGGCTTGAAGAGGCCATGGCAAAATCTGATTGGTCATATTTAAAAGTATGAACACCCTCAATCAAGTGATTGGAGGCAGGAAACAGAATCAGAGTAAAAATGAAAATAGTCATCTTTCATATTGATATTCTGCTAAGCTTCATTTAATGTATCTGTAAACAGCTGTGGCAACATACCTCAACTGATGTTTCCTTCAGTACAAATATAGTACATGTAACATGTCTGTCGGTCTGGTTAATATTTTGGCCTCTGCAGATGCATTCCACTGTACTGAATATCACTGCCAGTAAGTAACAAGAAATGACAGTGTGCAGTGCTCTCTCCCAACCAGAGAGCAATGACAGCTTCATTTTTCTACCGCACCGATATCTTGACCTCTAGAAGTGCTATGGAGCAATGTTTTTGCCAGTGGGCCTGCTGAAATTAATTCAACTTAACATGTCTTTTATACATCAAAAATAAATACAATGTGCTTTGGCGAGTTACATTACAGCAACACTAAATAACTTAGTTTGTTTGAAAACTCTACAGGTACCTTTATTATCAAATCTGCCAAGAGGATAAACTCTTTAAAACTGATTTTAAACTCACTTCAAATACAGTTAGGGAAAATCCTGGTATGATAAGAAAAATAAGTGACTGATTTCTGCTACAGAGAAAAGACATTATCTCAGCTAATTGCAGTATCCTCAACAAGTTTCATGAGTTAAGTAGGAGGATGTTGGTAAAGACAAATTGAGACCATTTTGACTTTAGAAACTAATTAGCAAGCAAACTGTGCTTGAAACCTCAGGAACTGTCTATGAGGTCATTGGTGTAGGATGCAGCTGACAGCAAAATATACACCGGTGACTTTCCAGAGATTTTTCTATCTTTCTTAGAAGAGAATGAAAGTATTTTTGAGAAATTTTAGTTTACCCCTTGAAATTTAGTTAAATGACCCAGATTCATAACTAGTCCACAAAGTGATACTTTTTTAACAATAAAAACACTGTTCTTTGGACTGATTTTTTTTCTCATCTTTTTCTCATATCAACCCTAACTGCATTAAATCAATTCACTAAGCCCCGCACTGCTGAATCCGGGATATGCTGCCGACTTTTACTATTTAAATGCATTATGTATGAGAAGAGAAACATCTTCTCCTTTATGAAAACATAATAATGGCATTTTTTTTACAATATACATCTAAATCAATACTAATAGAAGTCTTATGATCTGAAAACTGTGGATTCAAGCCTTTACATTCATGTTCCCCTGATATGAAATACTGGCTGTCAAAAACCACTGGCGGGTCCCTGTCTTGCATTCTAGATGAGATTAGAATGGTGTGAAGAAAATCTAAGATATATTGTCTTTTAAAATTATTTTACATGCGTGTAATTGTTGAATACCCTGAGGACTGTGGAATCTAATGAGTGAAACAATATTTGCATCGGCCCTCGTCAGTGTCTGAGGACGGATCATGTTGGCTCACCACTCTATGCATGTAAAACACTGTTGAATTCAAGCTGGTGTGGACTGTTGATGGGATTCACGTTGTGTCGCAACATGACAGCTGGCAGTATTTTTTCAGGTCATAGGTCATGAACAATGTCTTTGCATATAGGGCTACAAGGAGTGTGCAGTGCTGTTTGTGCGTGTTAATGTGTGTGTTATGGTGTTGTGGCCGTGCGACAACACCATAAATAACACAGTATGAAACACCATATCTAACACAGTATGAAACTGTGTTAGATATCAAGAACGTTGTACAGTAGTCACAGAAAAGTGTGATGAATGTTGAAAAAAATTCATATTTCATACATATTTACCTTTTTGATGATTATATTTTCTGCAAGCATGTAAAGCACTTTGATTTTCATTTGCATGAAAATGTGCCACACAACTGAACTTGAACTAGATTAGTGTTGTGTGCAACACATGCATGCCAGCGATCAGGGTACTGGCTGTTAAACCACAGTTGAATGATAATTTCAAATATGCATGTTTATCCGATGTTGATGTTGTTCTAATTCAATAAAGCAATAACACTGGAGATGGAGCTTTATTGTATTACAGTGATGTAGTCATTGTTTCTGCTTATGTTTAAGTTAGCACGACTAAATGTATTATTGTTTGCAGCCTGCCAAGCTATTCTCACAGCACAATGAAATGCCTCCCACGGCTGGAACGAGTGCGTGGGCAGCTTTTGAAGTGGAACAAAGAAAAAAGAGAGGCACTTACTCTTAGACACACACTGTGTAGCATACATCACCTATATACACTAGATTCAATGCTCATTCATTGCATTCACATGGACACAACTGGACACGCACAGACAAATATGGGAAAAATAGACCAAACTCATCTCACAAAGTCCTATGAACATGGTGCATAAGTACATGTGTCCATCTATATAACCAAAGTGTTTCATGTGTTCTTAATTTTGGAACCTGATTTTGATTTATTTTTAGTATTTTGAATAAAATGTGTGTTGGTTTTAGTCAAATTTTTCCTGTTAACATGTTAAATTATCTTACATTAGCTTTTTATTAATGTCATCAAGGTACATTCATGTTGTTGTAGGTTGTCTCTGTTGTTTGTCCCCCCCCTGTCTAATTCTCAGTGGACTGTGCATGATTATAGTCCATAGTGTTGTTTCCTCTATTAACAGGTAACGTCAGTTAACATTACAGACCTGTAAAGGACCTGTTGCATTTCTGTTTATAAGAAACAGAAATGCAACCGTCTTTTGAACAAAAGTTATTTTAAGCAGCAGAGGAAACGGTTTTATTAGTCAGTTGCGATAGTGTGTGATTCCACAGATACAGGTTGTTGAATAAGTCTTTAAAGCTGCATTAAAACTTTTTCCGTCTCTCACATTATAGTTTCGTTTTTATTCATTGATGTAATTGTTATAAATTTTGTCATAGTGCTCTTTTCCAAGGGTTACATTTGATTTATTTTAGGTCTCATTTTCATTGTGAAAAATATATATATTTTTCATCAGAGTTGTCCTTGATGAAATTAACACTGGTTTAATGCAGTGACTGTGGTCGGCACTGGGCAGTTAATAAGTCAAACTGTTGAGGAAGAATATCTCAACCTCAAGAAAGTAAAACAATATCAATAAATGACAGCATGAAATAAACTACAGCAACAAAAAGAGTCAGTTTTGATTTTACCTCACCTACCTTGGGTTTCATTGATCGTTTTTGGTGAAAGATACATCCTAAGGATGCGCTGGGGCGCATCATCAGTGAGCTTCCCTGGGCTCCTTGGGTTCTTACATCTGGCGAGCCAGCCAGGGCTGATCAGGCACCGACTTGTGGAGACTCTCTTCTCTATCTCTTTGCTCCTGTCGCAGCCCCGATGGCTGGTTTCTTCATCGACCCAGCCGGGTATAGGCTCTGTGGAGAGAGCGGTCCACAAAGCCTCTGCAGCCTACTTCTGCTGGGTGGCAGTTTGCCCACCAACCTTGTGTCCGGGGGGGTCAGTTCTGTCAGGGCAAGTTGTTTAGGTGCCTCTGACAGAATGACGACATCCGGTCGCAAAGATGTCATTTTAACGTGTACCGGGAACTTGGGTTTCCTGCCCAGATCGACCATCAACTGCGAGTCCTGTGGTGGTGATTAGACCTTCAGAAGCTCTGGGTTGTGGTTTGAGCTGCTCTCCTACCTTGACAAATGATGTGTATTTTCCCAGCTGTTTGTTATGGCTGAGCAAACACTCTCGGCCCCTGTCTTCAGCACCTGGTCATGTTGTCAGCGATAGCAACCGTCACCCAGGGCCTTTGGGCAGCAGCTCAGGGGAAGCGTTTGTTAATATGTAACAACAAAATTTTATTCCTCTGTCTGCAACCATTCAAACTCCATCGTGGAGAAAAAAATCCTCTCGGTATCATCTTTATTACTGTATTTTAATACAATCACTGTATTGATTGTGTTCATTCAAGTTTCAGTTTAATTTGCCTTTTTTTTTTTTGCTTCATCACCTTTAATGTTACCAATCACTAAAATTCAGCAGCTGTTCTCTGGCTGCATATTGGATTCGAACACTGGCTGAAATGAGACCAGCAGACACAACGCTGGACTAATAAAAGTGACCAGTATGTTTTGCAGAAATAAACCATTTAACCAATATATTTTGTCTCACAGTTAACCCTGTCAGTAAAGCTAAGTATAGGTGTTAAAGTGTCATTCGCTAGATTGGTATAAATTCATATAAATTCGGCATCATACATGTGTATAAAAACCGTCATGTTAAATATAGTATAGACACAAATAGCATTCGTGTGCTCTAGAAAAAGTGGGCACGTTCCTTTATCTGTCAGAGAAATGGGTGAAGGGGAACAACTGGGAAAAAAAACACGGTAGAGTCATTCATTCAATCATTATTCAGCCTGGTATCATATTTTTTAAAGCTATGTCCAGCTGAGTTCTCCTTGCAAATAACCCACAGGACCTCAATCTCAAATACATTGTGAAACTGCTGTCAGCCACAACATATCAGTCATATGATGAAAGCCAAGGCATAAACCCAACAATTTCTGACCTCGACCTAGTTTTTCCTATACATCTTTTTGCCCTGGCTGCTCACTGGTTTGTATTTTGTTAGAACCAACAGGTAAATGTAAGAAGCTGCAGAAATCACCAAACCCCCACTGGGTCAACTACACGAGCAGACGGACGGACGGACGGACGGATGGACGGACGGACGGATGGACGGAGAAAAAACACACATGCACACATATTCAGTCAATTGAGGAACAAAGCCGAACCTTTGACATCTGATCCATCTGTGGCTGTCTGCCTTCAGGGCTGACTGACATTACTAATAATCTGGTTTCCCCTCCCTACGCCACAGATACTGTATCTGTTCACAAACCATCCATTCCAACCTGCCATTCATTTGTAGATATACTCAGGCACAACACTTGCTCCGTTCAGGATGCAATTCAATAACATGCGCCGTAGATCTTTTTTGGTAAATAATGATCTTGCCTAGGCTGTTCAGTTTGTGGCGTACTTCAAAAAAACAAACAAAAAACCCAGAAAAATCCAACAACAAAAAAACAAAACAAAACTGGTGTTTTCTCAGAGGTAAACATTTCATTGTGCATTGCCCTCCAATGCGTACACACACACACACACACACACACACACACACACACACACACACTGTTTAATGAGAGTGGATGAAGCTGGTGACAAACACAAATTACCTCTGCTATACATTGTATCTGGGGTTTGAATTATTGCACTGATGTGAAAGAGAGAAAGTGAACATTTGGGTTCCTGTTCTTCATGTGTGGGTGACTGAGTTGGTTGGATCTTTTAATCTTGTAACACTAGTCGGGCTTTCCCGGCTCTTCAAAGCTGACTTAACCTTTGTGTAGAGCCGTTGTCCCAGCAACCAGTCATTACAGCTCCAAAACTGGCTTTTATGGGTCGGACAAAAATGACAAAAACAACACTGGCACAAATCAAATTTAGTTTAGGATGTAATGAGTCATTTAAGACAGTAATTTAATGGTGATGTTTCAACTAACACACTTAGCACTCACGTTAAACTGTAACACTAAGGTTGTAAGGCTTTTATTTATATGGCTGAAAATTCATTTGGTAATTTACAGTATATAAGAAGAGTAGGCCAGAGCAGAAGTGTTGAGTTACAAAAGCATTACTCTTTTTATATGCTCTATTATATAGTATTAAATATAAACCTACTGGAAATTAGGAAAATGCATAACTGTTGTTAAAAAAGAGCTGACAGATGTTCACCAGACAGACGTCCACCCAAAAAAGACTTCTTCATTTTGTAATTTAAAATCTTGCGTACTTTCAGCCTTAATGAACCACAACAAAGAAATATAAATATAAATTTTCAACATTAACTGCCCCACTTTGATTATCCCATTAGATTAGACGAGGAAATGACTCAGGAGCTCAGTCACAAGGTCAGAAAAGAGAAGGCTTGTCATCCAGTTGACCTTAAGGATCCGCAAATCCCAGCGAGGCAGGTGGAAATTGTGCCAATTAACAAGGCTTCTTTCTGTCACTCAAAGGAATCCTTTTACCAACACACATTCAGAACTGAACAAAAGATTTAGTCAGTCTCTGTGCCTTCTGTCTCTTCACGTCTTCCCAGTCTCCATGATGCTGAGATCAGGGCTCTGTGGGGACAAGACCATCTGTTGCAGGACTCCTTGTTCATCTTGTCCCTAAAGATGCTTCTTTATGTCTCTGGCCGTGTGTTTGGGCTCGTTCCCTGGCTGCAGAATGAATTCGGGACCTACCTGATTGTATTGCATGATGGATAAGAATCTAAATTGCCTGAAACTGAAATTTACATACTTATTTATTCTGTTTGAAAATCTTGGGTTGTTTTTTGGGAAAGATGTCTCTCTCCAACCTCTACTTCCCCCCCAAAAAATGTTTTCAATTTCACAGCTGCTGTAGGTAAGGTTTGCTAGTTATGACATGACCAGAAAGTGTAGATTCAGATCAATGCTTCAACATCATCATCCTTTACTGATCAAAAACAACTCCCAGGTTGCAGTGCTGCTGACTGCAGCCGTTTTGTGTGACAGATGACCCATCATTTAAACCCATTAATCTCTCCCTTAATACAGCTGGCAGGTTTGCCGTTAGCAGGAACTCTGTAGGGACAGTTGCAGCTGCTCATTATTTTCTCACTTTCTCTCCATGGTTGTTCATGGACGTGGAAATATATGCTTTAAGTTTCTAAAGGCTGGTGAAGAGGACTTGATTCAGAAGATGATAGGGAGTTTGTGCAGATGTTATGGACATGGTTCAGTTGTCACCTAGTATAGAACTTTGGTCATGTGATAACTCCATCGGTTGATGAAGCACACAAGATATGGTTAAAAGGTCCAGAAAAAAATGGAACTTTTCTTCGGTCCACTTTTTGTCAAAGTGTTATTTCCAAAGTCAAGAACAACCTCCAGCCTCAAATAAATGGGTCGATTCAACCTAGAAAATGCTAAATTTCCAAAGAAAATGTACTTTGATTAGAGTCTCAGAAAGTGTTCGCAGTAATAATTACAATAAGTTTATCCACTGTATGTGAAGATATTTTCCAGTCAGTGTTTTGAAAGCATTCTGACATGCTGCAATTAATGTAGTTAAATGTAGTTCATTTATGTTTGAAATGATGGCTGATTTATCCTTCAGCTTATCTGATAAAATAATTCTGATGATCAGTTTTTAAAATTATTTTTAAGCACTATTACTGGACATTATTTTGTTCAGCTTTCTCAAATATGGGAATTTGCTGCTTCTCTTTATCTTATCCAGTTATAACTTTATGTCTTTAGGGTCTAAGATTCAATTTATTCATACATAAATTCATTGAAATTGCAGTGGTCCCATTGTAATTGACCAACCAATTATTAAATTAAATAATGTGTAATATAAATAACAATAAAAGCATATAAATAAGAGTGAGACCACTCAGCTATGCTAGTGCCTCTGTGAGGTGTTGATTATGCACAACCCTGCTTTGAGCTAAATGCTAATATCAGCATGCCGGCATGCTGATATTTAGAGCTATTGACTTTACCATGTTTACCATCTTAGTTTAGCATGTTAGTATGCTAACATTTGGTAAATAGCACAAAGCACAAAATACAACTGAGGCGATGGAATGTCCTTAATTTTGCAAGTATTTGTTCATAAACCAAAATACATGAATCTGCCAAAACATTAAAACCATTTACCACTTTTAATGACGTGGTCGATCGGTGTACATGATAAATGAAAGTTTTTGCCCTCGCACTAGATTAAAAATTAATGGATCACCACAGTGATACAATTCATCATGAATGTGTGTACAAAATATAATGGCAAACCATCTGACGAATGTCGTCCCTTGAGCCATGTCACTAGTGTGAAATACATAATAACAACAAGACACACAGTTATATTTATAGTCTCTTTAATATATCTTAAAAAATGGATATACAATCTGAGAAAGAAAAGTTTGGGGATTTGAAGAAGAACAAGCTGTTAATCTTCTCCCCTGGCCCAAAGATGGGGTTAGCCAAAGCAGAGACATTTTCCAGTAACATTCTGGGAAAATAAAAACACTGCTGACTGCCAAACTAAAGGACATGTGACAAGGTGTCCAACATGAAGCTAAAGTCAGAGTATTAGTAAGGCTAAGATAAAGTATAGAGTGTTGGACCATCATATCCTAGAGGCAACTGACTGTCACTGCAATTACACAGGATGGCCTCAAATTAATAGGCAGTAGCATTAGCCTTCAAGGTTTGACTGGGCCAAACCCATGTCGCGCGATGCCGTGGAATTCCCCGACTCGCATCTATTTCCAACAGACCTATCATTTTCTCAGGTCCTTTATTTTGACAGAAGCAACTGCTGTCTGTTATCCTGTTTACTTTCACAAGGAAAAAAAAAAAAAACAACAAAGACAAAAAAAAACGAAAACAAAACTGAGCTGTTTAATTTTGGGTCAGAATAACAAAAAGAAAAGAGGTTCAAGAGGAAAGCGGAGCATGCTAACAAGTCACATTGTTTCAACAGGTCATACTGACTCGCTCGCTCGCTCACTCTCACGCTCCACAAGCACAAGAATTCAGTCTTTACACACACACCCCAAACATAAAAGTTCAAACTTGAACAACTACATTTCTGACATCCGCGGTAAAATGCACTCCTGGCAGATTATATAGACATTGCCTCATGCAAATACATGTTGGTGTTAAGAGATCTGAGTCAAACTGGAGGCACGACGCTAGCCAGGGCTAAGCAAAACACACACATACATGCACACACATCCTCACTGGCTAACAGTCTCTCTCTCTCTCTCTCTCTCTCTCTCTGTCTGACACATACACACGAACAAACAAAATGAATTAGCTAGTAGGCACCAGAGCCATCCCATGGTCTAGTAAACCAAATCGTACACTCGAAGCAATGCAGCAGAGGATTAGCTGCACCTATACAAGTTCACTAGCAAACTAACTAGCAGATGAACGAGCTAACCAGCATTGTAGTGAGGAAGCTGATCAACAGAATGTGATTTAAAAATAGCTTTGTGTTGTGACCTAACTTAATCTAGTGTAAGCTCACCTGCCACATTGTACGGGCATCGCGAACTACACAAACCTGATGCAAGAGCCTCTTGCACTGAGTGAAAACCTCTCACTCTGTAGCTAGCTTGTGAGCTCACTCGCCAGGTTGTTACCTGACTGGTCACTAGTTAGTTAGCTTGCTGTCTAACTGCCTTTCATACAGCCTACACACACACACAAAGAGAGTCTGGGAGTATTATCTTTCTCGAAAGACATACTCTACATCTCAGCTTGGGGAATCTCCCAAACGTAGAACGAGAGGGTAGGAACTGTGCGGTGTCGGGACAGTAAATGTCTTTTATTCTGTACTGCAGTAGAATGACTGAAATAAAACTGACTATGAGGTTGAAGTGCTGACCTTCCGTCTTCGGGGTGTTTAAGGTGTTCACACTCATAATGAGTGAACACTGTAGCACTCATAGGTCCCTTATCTTAAAACAAAGACCAAAGAATTTCTATTCAAAGCAGTTGACTGTTCCTGATGGAAAGCAGTCAGGTCAGTCCCCTCATAATCAAGCCAAGTGCTTGCTTCAATTGAGGACCAGACTGAATGTAAAAGCACCCGAAACACACATACACACACACACAAACACACAAAAGGCTTCCTGCTGCAGCTGAAAATAACTCTATGGAAGCAGGGAAAGTGACGAAACTGAAAATGTTTTCAAGCTCTAAGAGCTAAACAACTAGCTATAAAGCTCCCTAAAGGGGAGCTGCGGTTTCTGCTGATGAATCTTTCATCACAGGTTCGTCACTATGTGCGACTCCTTTCACATTGTCATTACAAATTATAAAAATAGTGATTATAGTTGCGTTAAGTTCATGTTAGCATCTTGAATTAGATTTCGTCCATTATACGAGAGGGGCTACGTACAAAAAGAGTTACAATTCCTACTCGGTTTTTTTGTTATAGATGGAAAAGCTAAATTAGTACATTAAACCCAGTCATTGTTTCATTTTAAACTCGATATGCTTTAGTACACAGCTATCATACCAAAAATGTGTCAGTGTCATGGACTGCACTGTAAGTATGAATAAACCTCTCCCTCCTAAATGGGAAAAAGTACATGTGGCTGTGTGTGTGTGTGTGTGTGTGTGTGTGTGTGTGAAACAGAGGCCGAAAGACAGAAAGAAACAGAGGAAAGACAAACAGATGCGTGAGGAGAGTAAGGGTGCAGAGAAGATGTAAAGCTGACAAGAGTACAGTACATTTGGCTGCAGTTTTAGTGGTAGTACTTTATCCCACTGGGGCTGAAAATACACACAAGGTCTATGTGTGTGTTTGTGTGTCTGCATGTACACATGCAAGGATAGTAACGAAGAAACAGAACACTGTGGTCATTCACATGCTGTCCAGTGGGGCTGGGGGCTGTAGGCTCTCCATCTTGTGTGTGTGTGTGTGTGTGTGTGTGTGTGGGTAACAGACAAGTGTACAGACGCGTGTACATGTGTTCGGCTTTTACCACACGATGTGACACTGTGTATGTGTATGTTTGTGAACTCACATGCATTTTCTCATTAGCAACACAAACATCGCAGGCACTGGAAACAGAGAACTGATAGTAACAGATATTGTTTCTCACAAGTCATAAAATTCAAAAACAGCTAAATGTATTTTTTTTGTACGCCAGTGAATCATCACATCCGGTCCCTTGCCATTCGGTACCATGGCTCATTTCCGACAGGCTCAGGGACACCTCAGCGAGGTGGTGGCATTCGGTGATCTTGCCACAATGAACAGATATTGTGGTCATTGTTACACTCAACCATTTAGGATAATTAAAGCATATTTCTCTTTTGTATGCAAGTCGTATCTTAAACATACATTTTTTTCTTTTTTCTTTTTGTTACTGCAAGGTGGAGTTTATTGGCTGAATAGAGAAGGGCATAGGTGGGGCTGTGGTGTCAAGAGGAGGGCTAAGAGTCAAAAAGTCAGCTGTTGATTCACACACAGTGGGGAGTTGGCCTAGATAAGCAGAGGCAAGGTAGAGCAGTTTGGTTGATTGGTGCAGGCTGATGTAAGTGCTTCTATCATCTGGCGTAGTGCTTGATGTAATCTTGAACCTTATTCCGAAAGTCCTCCTGGATTGAAGAGAGAAAATGTAAAGAAAGAGAATAAGAGCTTGATGGTAAACCCAGAAATTACATTTGTATTTACAATATTTGAACAAGATAAGCAATTGAAAGACATATAACCAAATATAAAGTATATATTTTTTGCACTTCTGGCAGATTAACTTATTACAAACTTAACTTATTATTAACAGTATAGTTTTTCCAAAAACTTTAGAAAAGTTAGAAAACTGTACTACTCATATAATGTGGAAACAGTGACACACACACACACTCACACACTCACACACTCACACATACACACGCACACACACACACACACACACACACACACACGACACTTTGTCACCTTTCAAACAGGCTCAATTCACATGTTGATTCCAAAGATACTCAGAAGCTAAAACTTTCCTCCCGTCATCTCTAATTTTTATAAAAGACGTGAGGCACATCAGTTGCATTTCCATCCGCCTTTTTTTTTATCCACATTTTCAATTTACACATTCAATAAACCTGAGTGTTGATATTCTTTGGCTAATTTTTTTTGTTTGTTAGGAATATGCACTAAATTTGGATGGAAACCTGGCTATTAGCCAGAGGCGGATCACACGTATATATAGATTTCCACACCACCACCAGCACATGCACAGGATATAAACAAATAAATAAAAGATTATTTAGTAGATCCAATTTTTTCCCAGGCCGGCCAATACGGATGCACTGATATAAATTAAATGTATCTGGAAATAGACTTTTTATCTCCTTTTACAAATTTCAAACTGAAATACGACATCTGACAGTACTGAGTATGTATCTGATCACTGGTATATAAGTAGAGCAATATATTATATGAAAAAAAATAGATTTGGTGGATGATTCAATGCTTAAATTTTATAATGATATAGATGAAGAAACTGTATTTAATACGTAGTGGTCACATCTGGCTGACAGCCAACCTGCGTTATTTGGTCAATATCAGGACCGATACTGATCTGGTGGATCAATCACTGCATCTCTAACTGTATCTGGCTATTATCTGGAACTGATAAGTAGAAGGGCTGAATCAGATGTTTTCATCACATATTATGCATTTGTTGTTATAACAATTCCATGAAAACTGGCTTCAGCTTGTTCCATGCACTCAAAATCATCTATAGACAGAAGTAGAAAGCGTAGTGCTATTTGTATCTGCTTTATCCATGAATAAAAAAGTGTGAGAGTACCTCCATCCTGATGATGTTAAAATGTCTGTTGGGGTTGACTTTCCTTGGTCATATCCCTCTCGTCATGCCCTCTCCTCCTGTTACCATGTTTTTCCCTCTCCTTGATCATTTCCCTTTTGGTTCTGCTTGGCTTCTATTCACCCCCCCATCCATCCATCCATCCTCTAACCTCCCCTCCTCCCTTCACCCATCCTTCCTGGTTACATCTGATCTGATCGAGCTCTCTGTGTGACCTCACTCTCCTACTCTCCTTCCTCTTCTGAAAACCCCTGGTTGTGTCCATTATTTCAGCTCTCTGACCCTGTGTTTTTAAACACTTTTAACCACCACTTTTTTTTCGGCACTTGGTTCATTTACTTTGATTTGCTTGTGTCTACATCCACTTCATAACTGCGTCTATTTATTCTTTGATAAATCAGGCTGAATTCATTACAGCGCAAACACAATATTATGGATTTTGATCAAAGGCTGTAGACCAGACTGCTATCAATTTCAGCTGCAGCAGCTTTCCTGTATTGATTAAGATTAAGATTTCCTTTATTTGGTCTATACAAGAAAGTGTTTATTCCAGCAAAGCTATACGGCAGTTAGACACATTGTAAATCATTGTAATGGGGCCACTGATTCCACACAATTACAGTTAAGGGGACATTCTTTACTGGAGTTAAGGGGGATGGAGTCTATACAGATGTAGGAAAACTGATTCGGAAGTACCAAGGTATCCATTTTCAATGTAGAGAATTGTATTAGCCATGGCTTCCATGCAAAGATTGATGAAGTAATTCATATAGCTTCTGAATGTGTGAGAAAGTAAATAATTGGAATTTGAGGGAATAGCTTTTTTTCACTAGGGCACCGGGGTCGTTTCAGACTATATGTACTACATGTTTCACCCACAACTTTGTAACTGTAACTGTACATCTCAATTTACTTATTTGTTTCACCAGAAATGCACTGGAATACTGTATGTGACCTGTATATCTGTGGCTAAATGGATAGTGTGCCATAGTATTTAGGTGCTGTTGCACAATGTGATAAAAAAGACTAGGTGAAGTGCAATTATAGATCAGAGGGTGTGGTGATTAATCACTATTTACTCAGCCAGCCACAGTGCTTGTCTCATAGCTCCGACACAGCTAAGCAAATCACAGTGAAGCATGATGACACTGGCTAAATAAATGAGGAGACAGCTTCTTCAGGAAATAGCCAAGTACATCTTGTTCTACCTGTGGAGGTTCAGAGATGCTCTCGTCATGTTTAAGCTTCAAATAATCTGATCTGATGTAGTTTGAAAGGCCAGTGGTTCAAATACTTCAATGTTTCTGAACACTGGGGGAGCTCAGTGGTGAGGTGTATAAACCAAGCTGTGAGCAATGTGAAAAGTCAGTAAATCCCCAAACTTGTTAGGATTCATCCTGTGGGAATTCTGAATGTCAAAATTTTCGTTAACTTTTTGATCCATCAAAAAGTTTGCTGAGATATACTGGTCTGGAGCAAAGTGGGGGACTGAACAAAGGACTAAGTGAGCCTGCCGTCCACAGAGCCATGCTGTTAGCACGGCTAAAAAAAAACAAATACACAAAAGCTTGTCTTTATCTGTTTGCTACTATCCTACTCTGTATTGAAATGCACAGTAATTCAATGCAGCTGAATTCCAAATGAAGCTGTTCTGATTTACATGTTTTTCTGTTTCCATCGTTTGACAATGGAATAAGAATGAAACAGTGACCGAAACGCAGCCCATTAAGACAACACATTAACCTGCAGTCACTTCTAAGATATTTCCAAGCTGCTGCTGTGCTAAAATCCTGATTTCATAACCGCGACACCATCTGGCGAAATCACCATACACATAAATCTGAAAAATGAACAACTCTATTAATGTCATCTCATGCAAATTTAAAGGACAAATTTATATGAATTCATCATTTCTCTTTTTCCTTTTCTCTCTTACAGCAGAAAACTGGCTGAGACTGCCAATCACTTTGTTTTTCATTAGTCTGAAGAATCCATGTAAACTCTGCAGTTGATTAAAAACTTTGTTTGACTAAAGCTTTTTTTTTGGCTCTCTTTCACCCGGGAAAGGCAATTAAGTCTCTTCTACTCCATCATTCTGCATAGGTGCTCAAAATACAAAGGGGATGCAAATTAAATCCTTTGAGTACCAATAGTTTCTTTTAAAACATACTAAAAGTTTAAAACTGAGCAACAAAAGGCCCCAGGATGTACTAGGTAAGCAGACTGGAAAAGGAAAAACAAATGGCTGAAGAGTGGCACGTATTGGGAAGAGAAGAAAAGGAAGAGAGAAGAGCGAGATGTCATGGAATGCCGGGGTGTGGAGACCAAATAGACACACACACAAAAAAAATGGTTCTCTCAGACCTCAAAATGGTTTGAGGTTCTTCTAAGTGAACACCACCATGGTTCCACTGGGGTAAAAGCTGTCAAAGCTCTCCACTCCACACTGAAAAGTCACAGTACTGTTTACATTAAACTACACTTCTTTGAATATGGATATTGTTTTAAACCTCTTTTATTGAAAGAGGCGTTGATATTATTATGATGCTGGCTGTGCCTCTCCCTCATTGCCAGCGTTTCCAGTGTCATGCCCGTTCCTTGTGTTCCTTGGGTTCCTTGTTTGTCTCTGTCTCTATCTGTGCATTTGTCTGGGTATAGTGCTCTGTTTCTCCCCTTCTGCCAATCTACCTAAACACCTGTCACCCATCCACTTATCAAGATCCGGAAGTAGATATACCTTCCAGTCTTCGCCAGATGTTCAGTTTGCCAACTTGGTACTAATGCTAGAGCCAATTCTAGTTCTTGTTTGTACTTAAAAGGACAACAACTGCTTTTAAACTATTGAAAAACCTCTTGTCTGAGTCCTGCTTTTTGGTACAAATTTAACTCAACCTTACAAATAATGCATTTTGGATTGCCTCTATTTATATCAATTAGAAGGAGGTTTTATTCCAGCAAACATTAGACTTAGGTAGCTGCTTAGGTAAAACAAGACCAGGTCAAAACCTAGCATGTTGCTGGATCACCCTTTACCTGTTTGCTTCTCTTCTACTCTCTTTGTTCTCATATACGGTAATTTAATGTAGCTGAAGTCCAATTGAAGCTGTTCTCATTTACATATTTTTCTGTTTCTGTTGTCAGACATCAGAACAAGAGTGAAACAGTGACTAAAATGTGGCCCATTAAGACAACATGTTAAGCAGCAGTCACTTCCAAGACATTTCCAAGGTGCTGTTTTTCACTGCTAAGATCCTGATTTTATAACCACGATGTTGTCTAACAAAATCACTGTGCACATATCTTAAAGACAACACTGTGCTGTTATTTCAGCTTCGTTTACTTGTAAAATTATCACTGAGAAAGAAAGAGGGGTGGGCCTGTGGGGGAAAGCCCAACCTTGAGCTCATGTGGCAACTCTCAGCTATGGATAGGAGCTAAGGTTTGTCACTGGATTTGTTGCTAGGTGATTTTGTTAAAAAAAAAAAAGTTGCTAAGGGGGTCTGAAAAGTCAATGAATCTAAAAAAGGCAAAATTAATTTTGAAGGAGCAATGGTCAATGTGGAAAATCCAACGATTAACACATACACATAAAGTATGATTAATTCTGTCTGTCAATTCTTATGTCGCTTTAAGCTATTCCCTTCACCTATAGGTGCAAATATGGCAACAAATGGTTACATTCTAAGGGAAACACAGACAACCTCTGTCAAAAGCTTAAACGCAAATCCTTCTTGGTGTGCAAATGATTAAAATCAGGAACCGAGACAACACACCTCTTCCTAAAACATGATTTGTCTATACTGATTAATATCAAAATCTCTCACACAATCTTCTCAAGCTATGGAGAAGCCTGTTTACTATTTATGCATAAAATGCCTCTCCTGAGGATTTCAAATTGTCACAGGATGTGCGCATTTCAAAGCTCAGTATTCATCAGCAGTCAGGAGTCTTATAAAGCCTCAAAAAAAAATGTGCTAAGGGAGTCACAAAGACAAGGAAGGTCTTTAGAATCAATCCCTAGACATCAGTCAGAGGATGTACTCTGACTTCTGACAGTGTGCAATGTCAGACACTTTATACCACTTTAATTCCTTGTGAAGTTAATTTGAGATTTCAGGGTTATTGTAAACAGTCTATGGCATTTTAAGTTTAGAATTAGATTTTAGAGTTCTGAATCATGCAAATATTCATGCACATGTAAAAACAGCTGGTGCTCTAATACTCTTTCAGGCTGATTAGCCTATTCCATTTTAGTGTAATCCGTAAAGTATTTGTTATACAGGTGTCTGTGCGTGTGCATTCACAAAACCCACTAACGATTATCTGTAGTATAACACCACAGTCAACATCTATACAAACATACTATACATATACACATGAAATTGCCCTTGAGGATGCTTCCTTTCTGACACTTTATCCAGCAAATGTGTTCGGAGAGCAGCCACAGGAGGAGTTCCATTTTAAAAGCCTCAACACACACACATACACACAGCCACATACATAAGCATGCATGTGTGCTGAACACACAAACTCCCAAAGCTCCACCCATCCACTGCCGAAGTTGATTACAGAAGGCTGTGACTCAGTGGGGGTGGGTCATGGTCGAATGATTTTGTGTTTTCAGTTGTTGTGACTCCAGAGAACGATGACAGCACAGTGATGCGGAACCAAAACTTCTAGAGATCTTGTTTTTATGACATATGTTCATCTTTAATTCATTAAAATAACAGTTTTGTTAACTCAGAACTGCCTTTCTTGGCACAACTGATGGGTTTAAGTGTAAACCCATCTCTATACTAGATTAGTTCTTTAATCATTAACATCCTGCTCCAATAGCATGAAAAATAAAATGCTGTGTAGTGAGGTTTGATGCATTTTCTGAATCAGAGTTTACAAAATGCTCCCATAAACCTCTGCATTCATCCTGTTGCTTCCATCAGCAGTGAATTTATCAATAAATTCCAAGGATCCAGTTCCAGTGGCATCCATATTTGCTTAAACCATAACAGAACCACCATGTTTAACAGATGAGGTGGTTTTGTGTCATGAGGTGAATCCTTTCTCCTCCATTGTTTTCACTGTACATAATTTGACAGAGGTTCATTTTTGTTTCATCATTTCATCATCTGTAGCCTGGTCTCTCTGTTTTTGTAGTTTACCAGGGGCGTCTTGTACAAAAATCCCCCATGTCTGGTCAAGAAGTCATCTCTTGATCATTGACAAAGAAAAACGTCTGCCTATACCCCAGAGTGTTCCTGAAAGTATTTTTCTTCACCATGCAAATGAGTTCCTGTTCATCCACTAGACTTAAGCTTCTTGGTCTACCAGGTCATTTGACATTTTCTAGATTCCCTGTACACACCTGCCTTTTTCGACTGTACTCAATTGCTTTTTTTGGCAAACCAACTATTTTGGTATCTAATAGATTTCTGCTGCCTAAAAAGCATTTAGTCTCACACGGTTCTTTAAATTTGATGCAGACTTACTCAAATTAAAGCTGAGACTTGGCACTTGAATGTAGTATCCATTATTTTATTTTCAAATTGTGCTTAAGGAAGGATCCAATTACTTACAGTTTGGAATGACCTATATAAAGACCATGAACCTAGCACCTGCATAAAAATGGTCTCATTAGGCAGAGGCGCACATTTATTTCTTGGTAAGCCAGACATATTCTCTCCTGGTGTATTTTTCCAACTATCTGATGGGCTGTTGGTGACTGTGTGAAATGTATGAATGCATGCATGCTGAAAATATCACTATATTGCAGATGTACTGGTCAAGTCAATGCTTTGTGATTACACGGAAATAAAATCCAACTGGTGTATGTGTCTTTATGAGTGTAATATTTTTGTATTAGTACACAAATTAAATACTTCCATATGGCTTCAGAAACATTTTTGAGTCATTTTGGCTCATCAATAAATCAATCAAAATTTCTGACATAAAAATGAGGACTTTTAATTTACTTTATGAAAGGCTCCCCATTGTTACTCATGTCCTATACCTGGGACAAGTGACTCATTTAAACGATCATAACCCCTGCCACATGTTAGCAATTATTTCATGCACACTAATTCTCTTGCCCCATCCTTCTCAATCTTTCTCTTTGTCACATGGCAGCCACTACTAAACACTGCTAGGTATAGGCCAATGCATCATGGGAAAGGGTATGTGCAAAGTACCAGGGTCAAATATTGTACTTTAAAATGCTTTTGGCTTCCCTCAACACAGACTCACCAAGCAACTATGACCTAGTTACTTAGTTCAGTTGACTATCCAAGAAAGCAATGACTGTAAGCAAAACACTGAGAACATCAGCTTCTGAACACTTTTTTTAAACTGTCTGATGTACTGATAAGTCCATTCAAAATTTCTGTTACTGTGAGAAGTTAAATGAGTAAAGGATGAACTCATCTCCAAAAGGAATTAAATTAAAAAATTACACGTTTTTTCTACATTTTAACAATATTGGCATAGAATTTTTGTTTCATTCAATTTTAGAGTGAAAAAGAAATGAAAACCCTACAAAAGTTTAGGCATCTCTAGAGATTTAAACTCTCATATATCTTTTACCAAGGTCTCAGACATTGAGTAGCTTGTTAGGTCGGTGGCTTGGTCGAAGTAATTATTAGGAAAGGCGTGTGATGCAAATTTCAAAGCCTTATAAATACTCTGATTCCCCAAACCTGGTCCCAAAAATTAGCAGTCATAAACTCCTTTAGGCAGCTGCCTAACATTCTTAAAATTAAAATAACTAATGCCCACAAAGCAAGAGAAGGCTACAGAGGATAGAAAAGCATTTTCAGGTATCTTTTTGTACTGTAATTATGAAATGGAGATTAATAGGAATTGTGAAGGTCAAGATCAGGTGTGGAAGAAAACTTAGAGAGATCTGCTCAACTGTTATAAATGCAAATCAAAACTCCCATTTGCATGCACAAGAACTTCAGGAAGTTTTAGCAGACTCTAGAGTGGTGGTGCACCATTTACATATACGACCTTCATGGGAGATTTGTCAGAAGAAAACCTTCCCTACGTCCTCACCAAAAAAATTCAGTGTCAGAAGTTTGCAAAGGAAACAAGTTCTGTGGACTGATATAGGTAAAACGGAACCCCTTGGCCACAATGAGCAAAAGTATGATTGGAAAAAAAGGTTCAGAACTTCATGAAAAGAAATTCTTTCTAACTGCTAAGCAGGGTGGTGCTAGTGGTGCTAGTGCTAGTAGTACAGGGAATCTTTCACTGATAGAAGGAAGAATGGATTCAATCACTGTCTGTAAAAAAGTTGAAGGAAAGAGGACGGCTCCTACAAAAGGATAATGATCCTAACAATGGCCCTCACAGTCCCCCGACCTGAACATCATCTAAAATCTCTGGATAGACTTCAAAAGAGCAGTACAAACAAGACGCTCAAGAACCTCACTGAACTATAAGCATTTTCAAAGGAAGAGTGGGCGAACACCCCCCAAAGAAGTAATGAATTTAAAATATGCAATACTTGCCAAAGGGGGTGTTACTAAGTAGTGACCATGCAAGGGCGCTATTTTGTAACTGTAAAAGATGAAAATAAAAAAGTAATCTTGCTTAAAACATTAAAGAAATATGTTGTCTTGGACTTTATGCCTTTTGGAAATCAGGTCTTTTACTTGCTTAACTATTCAAAGTATAAGAAATTTAAACAGAGGTGTTCAAATGTTTTCATGCCCCTGTAACTGATTAGAAGATAGCTGATGTACAAGATAGAAATGTTTGGCAGAGAGAAAATGGGGAGAGACAGAGGGTATAAAATAAATCACCCAGGCTGCCTACCCTTTAGAAACATCTCGAAAAATTTATTTTGCTAAGAGGAAGGCTTCCAATCAACCACTCCCACACCAGCTCAACCTCTATCATTGCATATGCCAAAAAGGCTGGATGATAAGACCTTGGGCCATGTCAGCAAATCCAAGATATTTGTACTTATAGCACAGAAAAACAGTAACTCAAATGCAAGCTTGCAGATATGTACACATACATAATCACTCACACACAATTGCCAATGAGAGAGCAGTGACAGTTGTGAGACTTGACATATCTGGTTTAGGGTACTGATTTGACTTACAAATTGTAAAGTCTGCTGTCTACTGCAGAGGCATTGAATTAAATAGTTGTGCATGAACAAGTACATTTCTAAAAATGCCTTTTCCATTCATACATCTCTTAAATATAATGTCATAGACAGTCTCTGCTCAGAAAGGCTGCTGTGTGCTCTTGCAGCACACTATACCCAATTAAAGCAATCAAATGATTATCACATGATTCCATCTACAAAACCAAGCAATGCGCACAGAGCATCACTGAATACTGCAGCAGAAAATATAGCTCCAGCTAAAGTTAGAGACACCCGAATGTGCCTGACCTTGTCCCTCAGATGATGTTCTGCTGCATCAATGTTCAACGGGTCATCAAAGTTCAACAGGTCCTGCAGCAAAGGTAGAGAAGACATGAGGAAAAAACACAGAGACAAAAGGTAAAAACAGTAAAGGTTAAGAATAATGTGAAATGAGTCATGACACACTAGTGATTGATCATGGCCAGAATATCTGAAAAGATTCATTTTTTTTTTCATTACAGAAGTTCAATACTTCTATCAGTGGGGCTAATTTCCCCCCAAACCAAAAGCAAACAAGCAAACCAAAAAAAAAACAACAAAAAAAAAACTGGGAGATTATGGCCACTTCAGCACTATCTACTGACAGCAATGTCTGAACTAGAACAAAAAAAAACTGAAGATTTATGCTGTTGCCTTAGAGATGCCATGAACCAGTGAGGCAAGAAGCAGAGTAGTATTGGAGGTAAAAAGGAGGATGTCATAAGAGGTTGTTTCCTTATTAAGAGGTAAGATGTCGGGAATTACCATGCATCAATGCAGATTGCAATCAACATTATCATTGTGGATGCAGTGCTGACCTCAATGATAGATATATGAAAACTTGCATCAAGCAGAATATGCATCTTTTGGACTAATCTAAATAAGGTGATTACTTTAAACTGCTTACTTTGGCATCCAAGATCTTTAAATAACATATCAAAAACCTGTATTTACTAACTAATTTAAAGATTTAACACATACTCCATTAATTTGATATTTAAGTGTGTTTGCATTTACATTCACAGAATCAACCCCTGTTTAGCCCCTTTTAATTTTAATATGCTGCTGAGCAGTTAAACGTTTTCCCAGGCATAACCCTTAAATCAGATTAGTTGTTAATTTCCTTCGTTTTTTTGAAGATGTATAATTACATTCCAAATTTTGGTACATCCAAAGCAGCTGGCAGTGAATTTCCACAAACATTATCTGTAATGAAATTTTCCCCTACATTCTCAAAGTGTTTTTCATAATGAGAAAAATAATTTCCCCTAAGACAAAAATTATGGTCTTATTACCGCTGTAAATGGCCACATAATGGCCACAGTTAATCTGATCTGATTTTGGACTAACGTCATTATGTGTAACATAAATACAGAGAGCAACTTAAAAAAAAAACCTCAATAGTGTAGTGGAATAAACCAATGGTGCACTCTTCAGTTAAGCCCTGGTAAAAGTTTACCAGAGCTGTATTTATCCACATAATTACTAACTAGTTACTAACATAATTACTAGTCATTATTACCTTTGGTTAACCCATCAATTACTTTCTTTATCATTTTTGTATATAAAATATTGAAAAATCCCCTATATAATTTCCTAATGCCCAAGGTGACACCTTACAATGTCTTGTCTTATTATCAGTCCAAAACCCAAATACATTCAGCATTTTTGCTCAGAAAGTAACAATTGATGATTCAAAAATAGTTTATTCATCCTCTGTGAACTGACTAATCAATTAATCCTTTTATCATTGTGGTTCATTACCCTTAATGTTCCTGCTATCTTTGCACACTACTTATGTATTGACCATTTGTCAGGGTTATGTTTTGGATTTTTAAATAACATAGTAATGTTATTAGGGGAAAAAAAAAACAAAACAGAATTTACCGTAAACAAGGAGTTCAATCCCCAGACCACATCCTATAAAAAGGAAATGAAAAAGCATTAATGATCAAATAGTCAAACTGTATCACAATTAAATATAGATTAAAATATACAATTTTGCCACAGAGGAGCTCCGTATAACTCAATGAAAAGTTAAAACAGCTTCAGTGAGCAAGTCAAAAATACTTTCTAGATTATATTTTATATAATTATGGTTTTTTTTTCCTTTTTTGCTTCGATCACTATCCCTCAATCTTACTTCAACTGAAGCTAATTGAGAGAGATAATGAGTAAGATGCTGAAAGCTTTTGCCCGATAGGGAACAATAGGAAACTGTGTTTGAGTTCTTGGTCCAGAGTAAGAGCGGATAAACATGGCAATTCAATATTGTTAACTAGCTAAATTAATTTAGACTTATGACTACTGCACTGACATAAAGAAATCCTCTTAGTTACTGTTATTTTTGATTTTAAATTAATTTGTAAGGTTACTTACATGAAAATTATCAGGCCACCAGGTTCCCAGTGGCATAATAATAGTTTTTCCTTCATAATATATTCATTTTAGTGTACAAACGCCGACATTTAAAAAACTGAATAACTGCTTCAGGAGTATAACAATGGGAATTCTCCTACCAACCAAACAATAATAATAATAAAAACTGAGTACTGCAATCATCGTTTTCAACATAGTATAATACTATATATCCACCTCGTTACACTGGTGTCAAGTAAACACCAGAAAATCAAGAGCAAGCTTTTCAGCTTTCAGTCTCTAAGATGGTAACCCCGTTGTTCAGTAACCAAATCCCTCTCTGATAACTTTCACAAGGAATTCTGATTCTGAACATTTCCCATGACACAAAACAACAGCAACAGTAGTATGACAAAAGATGCAAGTTCAAAATATATCTAAACAATTAAATCCTTGAATTTCCTCTCAGCAGTGGCCATGGGACTCTTTACTGAACCATAGTCTGCAGAGGATGACTCTATAGAAAGTCTGGCAGTAGCTATAGGCTGTAAGGCCCTGTGCATGGAAAGACAAAGGATGTATAAGATTTACCTTTTATCATTTACAGGAATAGTCTGGTGAAAGCTAATAAAGAACAGCAGTGACAAGGTGACAGAATATAACAGGCCAGTAAAGGACATTACAAAAGAAAAACTAAAATGCATGCTTAATTTCACTGTGCTCTTATGCAAGAAACTGGCAGCTGGTCCACTGACTGGCAATTTTGAGGTCTTGCTTTCAGGGCTCCCATTCAATCATCTTTCATGTATTCAACACACATACACAGAAAGTATTCAGACCACTTCACTTTTTGCAAACTTTATTGTGTGGACAAAATTGCAAATTTTTGCCAATCAATCTACACTCAATTACCCATAATAAAAAAAAGCAAAAAATGGTTTTAGATCTTTTGAAAATGTATTAAAGATCTCAGGTCGCAAGCACTCCGGATGCGAGTTTCCTCTTACAGCTCTCTATATTTGGCTGCATTCATCCTGCCCTTAGTTCTGACCACTTCCCCCATTGCTGCCACAGAGAAACACCGACATAGCATGATACTGCCACCACCATGCTTCACCATAGGTATTGTATTAACCAGGTGATGAGCAGCGCCTGGTGCTTACCAGACATGGTGATTGCAGTTCTGCCCAAAGTATTCACTTTTTTGTCTCATCAGGCCAGGGAATCTTTTTCATGCTTTTATTGGAGTTGGGCAAATTCAAGCAGGCTTTCATATGCTTTTTACACAAAATGGCTTCTGTCTAGCCAACATACCACAAAAACCTGCTTGATAGAGTGTTATTGAGATGGTTGTCCTACTGGCAGGTTCTCTCATCTCTGCAGAGGACTTCTGATACTCTGTTAGAGTGATCATTGGGTTCTTGGTCACTTCCCTGACCAACGCCCTCATTGTTACCCATTTTGGCAGGACGGCCACCTCCAGGAAGAATTTTTGTAGTTACAAACATCCTCCGTTTCATCATTATTCAGGCCACTGTGCTCCAAGAAAGACTCATAGCCATATAAATAGTTTTATATCCTCGTCCTGATCTATGTATCACAACAATTCTTTTGGAGAGTTCTCTAGAGAATTCCTTGGACTAAAATGGCTTGTCCTGACATGCAACATGAATTGTGGGATCTTTTATATGCAAGGATGTGCCTTTCAGAGCCTGAATATTTTCTAAATTAGAGATTTTAGTGCTTCATTTTTCAAAAAATTAACAAATATTTCTAAAAATATATTTTCAATTTGTCATTATGGGTTATCTAGTGTAGCCTAATTAGCAAAAATGACAATGTCATCCATTTAGATTGAATCCCCAACACAATGTTTGTGTGGCTATTGAATGCTTTCTGAAGCCACTGTATACTTATTTCATTTACATAATGGAATTGAGCTTTGAAGCTTGAATAGTTAGAAATGCAAACAACTAGCAAAAAGTTTTTTGTCTACTGTGTAAGAAAAGCAAAGGAAAATAATGCTGCAGAGGATGAACAATTCATTGCCTTTTTTCCTGTGTCATCTCTGTCATCCACACATTGACACATACTGAGAATCACATCAAAGAACAACAGAATAATGGCACAAAAGCAGCAACATGAGAGGAATCTCTTCAGGAATAAAAGAAAGTGTCTAAAATAAAATGCTGCTTTAACGTTTCTTATTATATTTAGTGTTATTAACTTACTATAATTTTTGGAAGAACCAGAGTGAACACATGGCAAGTCTGGAACAGCATAATGACACACCTGTATCTTGAATATCTATTTATCTTTATTTCTAGTCACATTATTGTAAAGTCAGCTGTCAAGATCCTGTAGGAGTTATGACTCAGTTTTTTCAGTGATCTGTTTAGTCTGATCAGACTGTTGGTATGTTTAGATCCATGTAGTTCACCTGCTCTGCAGAAAATGTACAATAGCCACCAGGTTAATTGCCCCCGTTTTATAAGTACGTAACAATGGCTCAAGAGAGAAAGGAAAACTCCAAAAAGTATAACTAGAATAAATCTGAATTACATGACACAGTAAGCCATTCTGTTAACAGAAACTCAGAGCAAAAAAGTTGTGTGTTTAACAAGTTTATAGCTATTTACTCAATGTTTTGAGAATGTACATTGTGCTGAAATGTGTGTGTCTGTGTGTGTCTGTGTGTGTGTGTGTGTGTATGTGTTGAAGTGGAAGAGTGGTGACCAGTGAAGACGGACAGCATCACCCACTCAAAACCAACACAATCTGTTCTGACTCACAGTTTTTGCACTTACCTTTTCTCACTTTTTGTGAGCTTGCAGTGACACTTGCTGACACACACAAACCCATTTCCAACCACTCTCACACTTATAACCAAATCTACGCCTACATTTAAGTAAACAATGACAGACTGCATTCTAACTTCATCCAGGAGGACAAAATAAAACATCAACCAACTGTCAGACCCACCTTGGGGACAGAGAGGGATGGTCATGAAAAACCCTGATAGCCAAACCAACACATCTATGAGCAAAACTGAAAGATACTGGAAGTGTAATTCTGAAAACAGTATTATTTGAGATTAATGGTTTAAATTTCTGTCACAGTACATTACAATATGAAAAAAATGAATTTTGTCACCAACAAGATGGTTAACTAAGTAATCTATCTATCTATGCAAATATGCAGTGAATCTATCTAACTCATCTCACTGCAGGCTTCAAGTCAAAACTATATCTGCATAAGCTTCAGAACTGCATTGTTGCAGCAGAAAATCAGCGACAGAGGAGGTTAAAATGTACACATAATTTTGAGCTGTTACAGCTGGCAACTGCCAGTGACAAAGTGACATCGAAAACTATTCAAAAACCAATTTGACTGGTCAAACTGAGACAGATGTTAATTTGAACGGATTTGAAATCAAATATGATATCCCTTTCACACTAATCAAGTAAAATGGCTTTAATCCATGCAAATATGCAGTGAAATTTTTCACAAATGCATTAATGCAAATTATATGAAATCTACAATGCCAGAGAATGTGATTCTTATGCCTGACAATGTGCTTGTTGCTGCAATGAAAACAAACAAACATATCAGTTAGCACTCACAGAGCCGGTTTCCTTGCAGTATTTTCTTAGAGTCAAGGCCAGGGTAAAAAGCATTTATCATGAATTACAAGTTTTATTTTTAAAATGCCATTAAATTAACATGATATGAATGAAAGTATTTTCATTTCATTTATGTATTGCCGCTGTGTTCAGGTAGTATTGTTGTGGAGAGTTTCAAACAGTGTATCTGACTAAGAGAAAGCCAATACCTGCAGTAAGTAATGAAAAGAAAATGTTAATTGTGTACAGTTTAGCAGCAGGACATTTCTGGGCTATTTACGGCACATGGCACAGTCATCCATGATAGTAATCTGGAGAAGGTAAATGAAATACAAGGTTTGGTTGGTATGTCTGTTTATGTACACCTCCTCAGATCCCAATCAAAATTTCACTACAAAAACTGATTATAATCACAGCTTGGTTAAAGACCATGTACGCTGAAAATTTTGCACACTACTTCTTGGGTACAATGACATCATTTAAATTAAGTATGAAGCAAAGACAGTCCGCAACGGTCAATCTGAAAAATATTCTAAAATGTCTTGAGTTGACATGAAATAACCCTTCTAAAAAGCTACTATAGCTTCCTCTATTTTGGACTCTTCGTCTCTCTTTCTACTCTTTTAGGTCAGCACTGTTTGCTACTGGTAGTAGAAAAAAATTCACATGTCACTGTTAACCAAAGTTGAAATCTAAATGGAACATTCATATAGATTAATTTCGCCTCCTCCACCACATCCCCTGGTTGCAGCAAGTACATTGGAATTAATCAATTTTGCTGTGAAATTTGGCCATTTTAAAACCTAGTTTGACCACACCTTAATCCAGTAATCCAAATTTTTCATCTTTACAACAAAAAAAAACGTAAATGTAAAAACATTTTTTAATGGACACAAACATCACTTTTTGTTGGCTAAATATTAAGGTTGAAAAGGCAGTTACAGGAACTGCAGCATTTGGCTGACTGACCAATGGTGTAGCTTTATCACTCATTCAGTCAGTCATGAACATTTGCGTTTTATAGGGCTGGCCCTTCTGTTGAAGTCCAGCCAAAAAAAATTTTTCTATCACATTTACAGTTAATTGGGTTTGAAATGGTCTCATTAAATATAATATTTTATTCAACTTAAAGGAAAAAATAGAGACTACATTTACTTTCTCTGTACTAGGAAAAAAAAATTCCCACAGTCAAAAATCCCCAAAAACATCAGAGTCTAAAAATAGAAACATATTCTATGATAAGGAACATTCTCTTAAATAAATGCAATATTACCTTTAATGTTCTGGTGGGGGCCCAGCCTGTTCCATCAATAGAGTGTTCCCGCAATAAGCTGCAGAAACAACAAACATTAATTTATTGATCTATTTTCACATTATCTAAGACAATTTGTGGCAGCTTGTCATTGCACTGTGTTTCTGAATATGTACTATAAACTTCTGATTGTTATGATACTCACAGATCCAAAGATGTTGCCAAACATTATCAGCTACAAAAAACAACGTTTATTCACATTCACAAAACTAACATTTTTCAGAATGTGACTGGCTACCATGTTAAAAGGATTTGTGGCTTTGCAGAAAAATGAATACTTTCACAACACACTCACATTTTTAATTTGCTGTTCTCGTTAATTTATTAGCAGGAACAATGTAGAACAAAATAAAAATAGGACAACTTGCGATAAAGAAAAAGAGAAGCTGTATTTGGCAAGTCATGGAGGAAGAGTAGGCAGCATTACCTCAAACAGATCTCGCCGTTCTCTGTGATGTTAGGATGCCATATTCTGGTCAGACATTTCACTTTAGGAGGCTGCAGTATAACAAAGACAGAAAAATGGAGAAAGGAAAAGACAATCATTTATTTACCATATTACTGTAAAATAAAACATCTAAATCAGAAAATCTTTATATGTTAAAAGTCTTCACATCAGATGTAAAGGCAGATAACTCAACCCTTTTGCCAGCCATTACAACATGACTTGTTTTACTGAACTGAGTTTTCTGCCTCAGCCTCATTAGTGACCAGCATAAAATTAGATTTCATCAAGTTTTCAATATTAAATTCATGATTATGTATCATATAGTTACACACACACTTAGGAGAGTATTTAGACCTCCTCATTTTCTTCCCATTTATCTACACTCAATAACCCTGAATGACATCATTTAATCATGACGACAGATTGAAAAGATGTTTTTAGAAATTTTTCAAATTTATTAAAAAACAAACAACAAAATCTGTAATTTCCGAAAGTATTCAGACTCCTTGCTTTGGCAAATTGTAGTCAGAGATTTCAGTTTTTGAATTTTAATAAAACTTGAAAGAATTTCTAAAAACATCTTTTGACTTTGTCATTATGATTAAATGCATTGGAGAATGTACGCTACTTCAACCTAAAACCAGGTATGGATTAAGTAACGTTTGAATGTCTGAGTGATGAATGTTTTAAAGTAGCAAAAAGGTTCACAAACAAACATAAGATCCTTCATGGCTCTCCAATGATACCTTAGCTTTTCTCTACATACCCACACTTATTTATTTTCACTTAGCTTCTATAACTTTTAAAAGTTTTAGATCAAACTTATTTATGTTATATAATGAAACACATTATTTACACATAAATCGATAAATGGAAGAGAGAGCACGAAAATGCCATAAAAAGCAGCATTTGCCTTCACAGTAATGTGGTTAAAATGTATGTATTTTTTTCTTTTTGTTTGTCTTTGTAGGATTCCAGAGCCGTGATCAGTCAAATATACTAGTGTCAACATCGCTTTATTTACTGTAGATGGTCTTAATGGGCAACTCTGTGCCCTCCTTGCCTACAATTGCTCCATGTCCAAATGATTTTTGGGGTTTTAACTTGTCTATTCACCAAATGTTAACATTTGAACAGACAGACATTTCCCACCCCAGAGTCAGCTCAGTTTCAAAATGTCTATACATTTAATATAGAATGCGCTTTTGTCTTACTTTTCTTCTTGTTTGAAATTGCTGAAATCTGTCAATTCAGTCTAGTATGTAATGTTTGAAGTGCTTTGCTCATAATTTTTTATCAATAACACTGTTTATTATTCAGCTGATATGGCACTTGTAGAGCTATGTGTGTTTTTGTGAATCTGTGCATACTGCAAGAGGGATGGTCTGAAACAGAAGACAGGTGGCCGTCATTTTTCATGGCCATCAAAATCCACATGGGCTGCTCTAAAATGACTACAATCATGGAAGTTGAAAGTACTCATTTCTTTTAGTTACACGGATGCTGTGACAGGGATACAGAAAAGTAATGAGCAAGAAAGTAACAAAGAGAGCTCAAGAAAAGCAAGACAGAAAAAGTTGTATTGATTGCCTCCATACACTAGTGCCTCTTTACTGCAATCTGCCGTTTTCCATTTTGTTCACAATTTTACTCCTTTCCAGAACCTTTAAATAGCCTTGCACCTTAGTACATCTCAGACCCACTTACTCCTGCCTTACTCACACATAATCACCCAATTCAAAGCCAATTATCTAGGAACTAAACTCTCTGTTCTTGTAAAAAAACAACTTCCCATTAGTGTCAGAAATAAAACTGCCTCTTCATTGCCTGTGATAAACAAACAAGTCATCTAACAACCCATCTAATTAGTCACTACTTTCCCTACCTGAGGACATCGAAATCAATTTCTTAAGGTAGCAAGCACACTTGCTGTCATTTAACAAAACACCACTTAGGTTCGCTTAAATTGACATCAACTAAAGGTGTTCCTAAATTGTGAGAAGCTGTAAATGCTCCCAAAAACCTACTGTCACATAGAGTCACCTATATGCCTCTGGCCAAGAGGACAGTGTCTTGCAGAAAGCGATGAGGCACAAGGGTGATGCAGCTCCTTGTTTAATTTGGGCTGAACTCTGCTGTGCCCCTGTGCTCTAAGCTAAGACACCAGGAACCTCGCCTCTTTTTTGCTAACTAGCTAATCTCTTTCAGCCCCTCTAAAGGTCTCGATTATGCTCCTTGTCTGGGATCCATTTTGCTGGAGACCAAATGTAGACCTGAAATTGCTTAATTAATCATTCCTCACTACTTGATCCTCACTTTACCCGCAAATTGTTCTGGTCCTCAATGTCAAATGTGATCCCTAACCTCTTACTTCTGCTCTGAGGCGCAAGGATGGAGGAGCAAGGAGGAATCTCTAAGGAGTGAGGATACAAGAGACCATCTCTTTGCAGAGGACATTCAGCTGAATACCATGACGTATAAATACTTCTCATCAGAAGCAGGTGTCACCTCACATGACAGTTCACAGGAAAGGATGCTTTATTACTCTAAAAAAACATTTCCTGGTTTCAAACCTTGCCACATTTTTCTTTGGATTTCCCCCAACATTTTCAATGAGACAGACTAAGATGTAAAAGACACAAGTGAAAGGAAGGTGGATGAAATTAAGGGAATTGAGATATACCCAAAGTATGTGCTAAAATAGCAGAACTCCAAGTGTCAAGGGAACATGACTCCTCTGCCATGCCAGTTCTCAGCAAGCTATGACAACCAATTCCAAATTTTAGGGAAGCAACTAAATTAAGTATTCAAAAATGTCTGCTGAGCTAGCTCTCTGTTTCATAGATTCTTGTTGAAACATAGTCTTCTTCCTTTTGACAGTTTTAATGAATAAACTGCCATAACACACAACACTTGCAGCGCTTGCATTCTGATGCTTCAGTCATTTGAAATTCAGTGAATCACTGTGACTCATAATGTCTTGAGACAGGTGTCTGTCCAGGAAATCACATAAACCCAGTTGCTGAGGTAGAGCAATATGTCAAAATGATAAAGGTGGCAATGTGGCTTAAAAAATAATATCTTGACATTTTCAGCCTTAATGACATGGCCCTTTTTTTTCTAATTAGAACAATGATAGTCTTGTTTCCCTAACAGATGACATTCTGTGATGAAGGGTCTATCAAACTGCCTGTTTAGTGGCACTAATCAGCTTTGACTTCATTTATTATTGCCGGAAAAGATATGTTAGGAATGTGGTGAGGCGATTTCATGACTTTTAAGAGGCAGCTTCTTATGAATGAGAACACCTTTTACACCAGTTTCATTCCTTTTTATAATAGACACTCATCAATCATTTTTATTGATTTTGGCAGTTGTTTTTGTCCAAAATGATATAAAATGAGGTACTGTCTAAGCCCCAGTAGATCATTGAGAGGCCTTCAAGAATAAATGCCACAATGCGCCATGTTACAACTGAAACAAGGCTTGCAGGTGCATGAAGTAAAATATGTGTCTAGGACTAGTCAATTTTTATTTACAGTTCGTAGAGAACAAGAAGGCTCATAAACCAGGATAAGGGAGTTCAAGAAGGTGGATGCCATGCTAGTGGATACTATGTAGTCAAATATTAATGACTTGAACCTAAAACAAACAGCAACCGGGACCCAGTGGAGATTAATGAAAAATGGATTGAGATGAGTTTTGGCAAGATTGTATCTATAAATAAATAAATAAATAAATATTGTGTACTCTAGTTCTTAGATAAGGGATTTTATTCTCTAGAGGGATTAAGTTCTTTAACTGTGCATGTTTTAAATTATTTTGCTTCTGTTTGGTAAACACATGAAATTTCTTATCGCTCCTCGGGTTTTAATTACAGCTCAAAATAATATTTACTTGGCCCCTTTCAAATGTAGATCTTTTGTTTTTCATGTGATCTCTGAGTCATTATTCATAGTTTTCACTGAATCTTATCATGACTGTGCACTTTGCATCCATTTATACATCAAGTCCTAACTGAAGACAACCAATGAAACATAGTTCAAAGAGTCAGAGAATGGACTTCTGTAATGTGAGCTATAGCCAAGATATAGAACGAGGCTGTTAACAGGCTGGAGTCGGTTTTTACTAAGGCAAACATGATATTTTAATTACTCTCCATAATCACCAGCATGATTAACAAGGAATATAATTTCCCATGCTCTCTTTAAAAACAGTTGTGTAGTCTAACCCTATCATGCTTTTAATGTGGCTTTATTAGTGGTAATAAACAAACAAGGGACATATAGGAAACTTTACCTTTCTGTCTGGTCAGACTACTCTTCCCCTGTATCCATCATAGTGGCAATTCTCTACTCAAACACCACTAGGCCTAACTTTGAACCAATGAACATTTCATGATTCAGTGTTTATAATTTTGGATCAAGTGTCATAAAACTGACACAAAGTGTCTTTGGGTATGTGTGCATGTGTGTAATTGTGTAACAAATGACTCAAACAAAACATGAAGCTACAAGAGAACATACATGTGCACAGATATCTTCACATACAATGACACTGACTGAAATAGACACAGATTCACACATCTGTAAACACACACTGGCATGGTGAGACAAAGCCTGTGTTGTAAGTATGGATGGTACAGCAAAGAAAGAAAGAGGTGAGCAGATTAACTTCAATTTATGAAGGTCAGAAAAAAATGATGTGGTATACTATCTATTGCCAGATTCAATCCCAGTCGCTGGATGTTCCTATATGAACTGCAATGGAAGGAAATTTTAAACATTGACCAGACCACAATATGTTCGTTATCTGTCAAATCCACAGGTAGGCAATACCAATACATACAAGCAGAAACACAGACAAATCCATAAGAGATCATTGGAGCACTCACCACCATGTTATACGCTTCGGGAACATCTATTTCAAACTGAAACCTTCCACTTTGGTAGTAACCCTCATCTGGAGGAAAAAAGAAAACAAAGACAGAAAGAGGACAAGGGTTTTAAAATATACAAGTAATTTTTTTGATGGCTCAAAAGAGTTGCATGTAAAATGTGTTTATTTTCATTTCCTGTAACTGATTTTAACTGAAAAGATTAGGAGATTTTCAATTTAACCTTACCTTCCCACACATGTGGTGGTTTAGAGTACATAAGGCCCTTTTTCAAGGGGGACAGCTCATAAAAAAAAAAACTTTAACAAAAGATGAATGTATTAGAATTTCCTCTATAAAAAATAAAAGGCAAAAATAATGAGTTGTAGTTGTAGGCATAAGAAATAGAGAAACTAAGGTTGCCTTTATACCAAAAATGGCAATTAATTGAAAAATGAATTAATAGAATGATACTATTTAAATTACAATATAATGTATACAGTTGAAGTTGAGCCAGGCCGACTTTTTTGCATGATAACCCTATATTTTTTATATTTTCCAAGAGCCCTTCACCTAGGGACCCCATCTGCACCAGCGCAGTGGTGTCATTGAAATGAAGGTGGTGGTTGAATCTTAACTCTACATAACACAAGTCAGCAAAGATCGACCAGCTCAGCAAAGACCAATCAATCTGTAACAGGAGAGTTAATGAGAGGATCAACTGGGTGAACTGAATCTCAGTCAATTAAGTAATGTAGTAAGGCCATAATACATGGCCTTTCAGGGTGACCACATTCTGTAGGTCACCTATGATACAACTTTAATTCTAGCTTAATTCACATGTTGCCTTTAAAGCCAGTTAAAGGTCTTTAATTAGTTGGATGACATTTACATTCCTCCTGTGATCATATGGATCCACATAGTTAGAAAAGGAAAGACATGAAATTTCTGCAGCACCCTCAGGG